>VXBZ01005654.1:18886-123176 GCA_013399135.1 Heliornis fulica | reverse complement strand
GGGGGAGGATCAAGTTTATAGTATCAAAGACAACAGTCCAGCAGAAATAGTAGCATGTGTTTTGTGAACAGCATGCATGTGGTAATGATGAGTTAGGTACCTTTACAATGGACCTTTCTTTCATTCTTCTGCTAAGTATCTTCCTGAACTCACTGACAGGGGAAAAAAATCCTACATTAAAACCATATTTTCCCCTCTTGGGCTGAAATCATAGTAAACTTTTGTGAATTTGTTTCCAGGGACTTGGAAACAAGGCAGGGGGTGGAGGGGTGGGGGTGGGCACCATCTTTAACTGTCTATTCCTTAGAAGTAGAATGTCTTCTGATGGAGTTTTATTTATTTATGAAAAAAATCATGAACAGTTGTCAGGATGCTGTATCTCATTTACAATCACAATGCCCAATGAGCTACTTAAATGTGGCTCAGCAGCAAAGTGCTGGAAAGCTGAGTTAACTCTTTCCTGCTAAAGAGATAATGTATCTCATCTTGGAAGACACATATTTACAAGAGGAGAGAAAAACTTGCATCTCATGAGGAAATTAATACTCTCAACAAACCTGCTGTAAAAAAAGAACATAGAAAACATCTGAGAAAAACTGTTCAAAAATATTTACTGTATATCAGTTGTAGGAAAGTAGCATCTTCTGCCTTAAGATACTATTTACTCATGCAACAGATTTTATTTTTTGTTGGTTTTGTTTGTTTGTTTGTTTTTCAAAAAAGAGACCTACTAAACTTTCAAAGGAAATACTGTAGTCCTAGTAAAGTCAGACATTAGCACAGCTAATGTAAAACAAAAAGCGGGACCTGAGGCACTCAGACAATAAATAATGGCAGGCCCTTTCAGCAAGTCTTAATCAAGGAGATTAAAGCAACATGTAACTCTAGATGCATGTTAATAAAACAAGTGGTGAAAAATAATAAATGGAACATTCAGAAAGATACCTATCTCTATGCTTCAATTAGCCTTTGTGAACACTATCGTTTTTTCTTCCTCTCCCAGCACTTTCAAACATATTGTAACTGTCTTAATTTTTTTATGATTTTCAAAGGAAGAGTTCACATAAAGAGGAGCATTAGAGTTCTTATTTAAAATACTACCCTTTAATCCAGTACATTGTTTTTTCGGTAGGCTACTTGAAATGGCCTGTGATTAGCTCTGGCTCAGATCCTGGACAACTTCCCAAGGTGATCCAGATTCTTACCCTGTCTGGGAATCCTTATCAGGATTGTAGCAGACACACAGACAGGGCTGTAAAGTCTTGAAGAATGGACAGAATTAGAATGGTCTTTATTAGACCACAGATGAATGTCCATGGCTGCAAAGAAATTCATTTGCACTATATCTACAATGCAGTTTGAACTTTTCCTTTGTTTGGCAAAGCACATCAAGTCTGATTTAACAATTCTCTTTGTGGCTTTGCTTTTCTCTCTACAGCTTCATATATTTACAAAAGGATAGATGCATGAAGACTTTTGATAAAGTATAAAAAAAAAAGGCCATTACTCTACATCCTTGTACACAATTGAGAACCATCGCCTTATGAGGAAAATAGTGTTAATAGAAAGCATGAGTTATAAAAATCTCTTTGCATATTGAAGTCATGACAATGTCAGCATTTTTTAAGTCATGGTCACTTGTTGAACTAAGGAAAAACACAAACTTCATTCTGCATTAGGGTAGAAAGCATTTAGCTCTCCAACGAACAATGTAAAAGTGAAAGCTGGTATCCGCAAAGCTCAGTGAGTCCCTGGCATGAGCTGCTTACAAGAAGCACATACTACACAACTTGCATGCTGTCAATACTGACATTACATTTTATTGCAGGAGCATTCCTAGGTAAAAATACCCACAAGCTAAACAAAAATATGACAGTTTGCTGGGCAGCAGCAACCAGGACTTTGGATAGCAAACAGGACTGCACTGGGAAAAGCACTCTCCACACCAAGGTGCCTGTTCGGAACACCCTGACGTGGAATTAGCAGGAGAGCGTCAGAAACGGAAAGCAGGATTTGTCCCTGTCAGTGACAGGGAAGTGGGTTCCCAACTCTCCAGTAGGTTAGGCAGCCTCTTCCTGGGTCCTTAAAAGGTAACGCAGGACTTACACAATAGAGAAAAAGAAATGCAGCCAGGCAGGCAACACGCAGTACAAGCCTATACAGATCAAGAATACTTCTTCAGAACCAAAACTTATATTTGGGAGATTAATTTTATACCTATCTTGGTTTTTATTTTGTCATAGTTTCTCTTTTGAAATGTGCAGGACTTAAGTTGCTGTGGAGTAGATGAGTTGGGGCTACGAATTCGCTTTTTAGGAGGATGCAAGCAGAAAAATATCCAGCAATAATCCACCAAAATTACCAAATTTTGAAATATAAGAATTAAACCACAGGATTTTTTTTTTACCCAAAACATTCTTTAATCAGAGGTGGGGTCTGTTATTTATGGGGGGCGGAAAAAAAGAATATATCAATGCTTCTCTAAAGGGTAAAGAGGCTAAGAAAATAATTTATTCAGTTCACAGTAGAATGAGTCACAGATGCAAAATCTCAAATATTCAGCTATCTTTGCTACAGCTTATGCATATATTGGTTTCAGCAGAGAAAAAGAGGAAGCTCAAACAACAAGAAGATTGATCAGGCAACAAAGGAACACAGAAAATGAGACAATAGCAAAAAATTAATTAAGTAAATATAACTGAGTACATCTCTTGTGTGCATGGAAGCAGGAACAGACAAACTTCATTAATTCATAAATGTCCAGTTGTCTCCTCTGAGCACTCATCCTGCTGCCAAAATGCTCCCCTCCCCCAATTTTTGTATATAAACGTACACATTAGAAATTACCTAGAGCCAGGAGAGCTTTTCTTTCTCTCCACTATGCATCCCAGAGTTAGGATGTGCAAACATAGCAGTCAGCAAGGAGCAGCATGCAAAACCATTGCACCTCAGAAATATTTGGAGAAAGGTGACAGAAATAGACATTAGAGGGGCACCTCTTTATTCAGAGCCAAGAGCAAGACAAAGGGAAGACCGATGCTTGGCTTCTGTCAGAGCCACAGGCCTTTATCCTCATTCTTGCCTTGGTGCATAATCAAATAAAACAGATCTCTCAGGAAGGACTGTGAGAAACCCATAACAGAACACAGTATCACAGATGATAAAAGAAGGTCATCTCAGAAAATCTCCAGACCAGTTAGACATCCCAGTCAAACAAAGAAGAATCTCTCTCACACATGTAAAAGAGGTACCAAGTTTCCCCCAACTTCTGTATGCAGATCGGTTCAGTTAAATATACACATCCCACAGCAAACACGAACACTAATGAAAATCAAAATCAAGCTACAGCACTCCAGTGACACTCCAACAATTCATTTTAAATTAGAGGGTCCAATGCATGTATTAGAAAAATCAAAATCTGCCATTTCGCCTTTCTGGAAATATCTTAAATCTGAAGTACACAGCAGATGCTTCTAACTTTGCAATTAAATAAAAGCAGTCAATAAGACATAAGCAGTAATTCACACAAGACATTTTTTCCAGTATTTCATGCTGCTCTCTTTATAGTAAGCTCAGTAACTCTGGTGTTTACAGATCAAGAGAAAAGTTAACCAAAACAAGCTATTCAAAGATTCCTAATCCTAAAGCTTGTGTTAAGTTACATATGTATTTCAATTCACATGCTCGATCTGAAAACTGAGATCTCAAAACATTATTCTGACATTTTATCCCAATCCAAGAAAATTACATGAACTCTGATATTTAGGAGCACAAGAGTATAGGAAATACACTGGAAAGGACCTCCTTGAAGATTCAGTGATGTTCACACCACCATTGTGCACTGCCACATGGGTACGTACATACACCAACGATGGTGCATGACGGCATGAAACCCTTTCTTTCCGATTCAATTGCAGGCCATTCGCATCTCTTCGTTGGTATCTCAAAATTGCCCTTCAGCTTCCATAACTTTTTCCTTTTTGCTGTTTGTCATAAAATAGGCTCTTAACTGCCCTGACCATTTCAGCAATCTTCTCACACCCCCTACACTGAATTTATCATTTTTCAACAGGGATGATCGAGAAGGAAGAATGGTTTTAGTACTTCCCAGTCCTCACAGGAAATGGCCGCACTTACTGCTCTCAGTGTTGGCACGCCCCTGCCACCCCTTCAACCTATTCACACCTCTCTTTTTTTTCTTTTTTCCTTTTTTCCTTTTTCTGTTTTCTTTTATTTTTAAGCCCTTCATTGCTAATGCAAACTACATGATTTCAACTGAAGAGCATTTTACAGAACAGGAAGCACTAGGCCAGGGCTCCCTTTAGCCTGCATAAGGAAAGACAGTAGTAGAGAGGGAAGGAATCAATGACCAAACAAAGGCGGCTTTTAACAGGAAAAAAAAATATATCCAACTGAACATTGTGTAAGAAATCTTAGTACTGCTTAAAGAGGTCAGCTAAGGAATCTTTTTGAATATCAGAGGCTTTCCAGCACACAGGTTTCACTATATATAGTACACTGCCGGACTAGCTGGGTTGCTTTGTCAATGCTTTGCTTTCAGAAGCCAACTCAGATCTTTAGAATCACAGTATCCTTTAGGCCCAAATTTGTCATATTAACTACCTGGTAGTAAGTACAGCTTTTCTGTGTTAATAAAGGTTATTTCTATTCACTTCCCACATCTACTTGTGTGCATTATAGCACTTTTTTTTCGTCCCTTCTGAAAATATATCAATAGGAAAACTCCAAAGCTCTCCCCCCCCTACACCACCTTCCAATCTCTTTCACAGTACTAAAAATTGAGAAAAATCGCTTTATGTAAAAAGTCTGGAATATTCAGTTTTGGAGAGAAAAGCAGAACATAGATAAAAGTTCATCTGACATAAAAAAGAAGGATGGTCAAGACAAAGTGTGCTTTGTGAACAGCAAGCCTCGGTGGCCTTCTGAATGGAGAATGGTCCTTCCTGAGGTTAGGAGGCATCTTTTTTCACTGTGGGTGATCCAGGATTAATCTCAAGCAAAGAAGTAATGATTACAAATTACAGACCAATTTCTATCTTGCCTGCTGCGACAAAGATTACTGAAAAATTGGTTCACTCACCAATGATGAGCTCTCCAACATGGTACACACTAAAATTATACAGAACTATCATCCAGATTTTTGGCCCCTGATGGAATTCAAACGGCCCTAGAAACACTACCAGTAGTTTCTTCTGCACACAGATCAACAGTCCCATTTCTGGACCTGTGGTCATGAATTCACAAGCCTTGAGGAATACTTTTTTTAGCTTTACTTTCTCCTGAATTTGTGCCTTTACACTGTAGCAATGCTAGAGAGTAGTGGGTGCAGTCAAATTGTGGGGCTAGTCCTCAACGGGTGCCTCAATTCGCTTTGTCACAGTGTTCAGGTGGGTCTGGGTTGTAGAATGTTGCATTTCATATTTAAATTCCCTTCGGCATGTAACTCAACAATTACATGTACTCATAAAAACCCAAAACGGAATCATATTTATTTCTGATGCAGTAGTATGTTTAGCAGAAGAGATGCATAGTTTTACAATACTCTATGAGAGGGCAGGTAGCAAATATTTGAGAGGATGATTTTTATAGGATATATGATAACTTTAACAATAACAACATAAAAAAACAGACCTCCTGGTAAACACATCTTGCTAACCTGTCATAAGGTGTGGTCTGCTCCAATGCTCAGATCTCAATTCTAACTGGTTTATAAATTGTTATCCTTGGCTGTTCTAAATGTATTTTACAAGCACAGAAATTGCAGCAGGGCAATATTCTTCCACAGCGGCATTTCTTTCAGTACGGTACAGAAAATGTATGCTCTAGAATTGCTCTTTTCCAGCTCAGGGGCTTTCTGAGTCACAGAAACTAAGAACAAAATTCTCTCAGAGAAAAAAAAAGTGAGAGGAGCCTCCCAGACTTGCTGGAGAGGAAGAACATGCAAACCAGCCCCGTGATTGTAATGAAACTGATAACACCTAGTACTGGTTGAATTTGGAAACAAGGCAAATGATAAACAGTAGATCATGACACAAATACTCTGGTCAGAGGTTACTGTATACTGAAATGGTGAGGTAGGGTTGGGATGGGGATAGTGGACTGGGGGTTAACACCTCTTCGCCACAAAAATCCATCTTCCAATTGAGAATATTAAAGTATTTTAAGAATGGCAGGATAAAGTGTTTTCTCTCTGGTTTATGGGTAACAAAAATGAGGAATGGAAAGGCAGACTACTCAATGTCACGCAATATGATGTGAAGAGGGCAGAAACAGACCCCAGGTCTCTTATCTCAAAATCTCTCCATTTCATTTAATGAACTTGCCTCCCAGATGCAGAGATATTATAGTGCCTTAGGGAAAATCCAGATTTTCATAACTAAGCAGAACGTGTATCAAAATGGATAACGAATTTCATCCTAAGTAAAACTCTTGCTTAAGATATAAAAATGCAAAGAGGTGCTTTAAAATGTCAAACAACTTGGAAAGAGACTTTTGTTCAGCAAAGTAGAAGAGTTTTTATTCCTGTCTCACCCTCTACAAACTCAGAGTACGCAATCAAAATCTCCCCAGATGAGCTCCTAAATTGAGTGCTTGAAATTTTGCAATACACAGGAAACTGGGAGCACGAGGAGGCTGGGGGTGAGGAATAAACAAACAAGGACTTTCAACATTTCTGCAATTAATAACTTTAAGAATGGCACAATGTGCTGGGCAGGTGTGTCCCTGCACTGGAGAGAGTTGGAAAAAAGTTGTGGGACAATTCCCACCACATGTTCAATAGGTAATCCAGTACCTGCCAATGCCTTCAGTGCTGTCACTAGTTGTGAGATATTAAGGCACTGGTAAACACAAGAGAAAGCACAAGGCAAAGCATGATGCTGTCCACAGCTCAGCACTTGTTCAGTACTGTCACCAGTGGACCTGCAAATATTGGCAAAATGCTGTTCTAATTTCATTTAGCCCACTTAAAGACTTGAAGGAAACAGAAATACAGCTTTATTTAATGTTCTAAACCACTCTCAGTGTATGAGGTGATTGGACAGCCATGTCAGTTTGTGTTCAGTCGCCACGTTATGTTTATGCGCACTTATATCTTTTTAATGCAGCATGGTTACACTTACAGCAGTTTGCAGCTTCCCTAGGAAACCATTGTAAATGGGACCTGTGCCCAATTGTTTTTATCCCAGTTAAGTAAATAAATGAAATATGCTAATTAGCACCCTATTAGCTCACAGCAGGGAGTAATCCAGGGCACTTTGATTGGAAATTATTCTGTCATCCAGGAAGCTGCTCTGTAACAGAATGTAAACTGGCCCAATTTTCTCTTTTTACCAACTGTGGATGTCATCCAAATAACGGAGATGCCACTGAGCACAATCTATAGAACATGGTGATGTTGCAATGAAACCTCTTTTCAGTCTCCCATGAGTCTGGCCTAGAGATATGCTGGCAAATCCCAAAACTAGAGACACTGTCTGCATTTAAATTCAGGGGTCGTTTTGTCAAAACCACTTTGAAGCACATAGTTTATTTTCTCTCTACAACTGGCATTTCAAATATTGCTCCAGATACTTTCTGAACTTATCACAAATCCATATTAATGTTAACTCTTTTTATTTTTTTTTTTCCCCAAATGCCAGAAGTATTGAGGCTGGGACATACCAGAGGTACATCCGTACAGAACAGGAAAATGTGGGATAAAATAGCCAAAAAATCTCAACTTTAATATTTTCAAGCTGTAAGCAAACACAACTGCATTTTTATAATGTATATATATAAAATATATGATTAAAATATACATAATTATACATGCACCTTAACTCTTTGCTAAAAAGCAGAGTAGCTAGTACAGATCTGTACCGTCAGCCTGGCAACAAGATGACACTGGAAGTAATACAGGCACTGAGAGAGAAAAAGCTTAATAAAAAAAACAGCATGTTTTACAATCCAGTCTTTCAGAAACACCCATTTTCAAAGAGCTTTGGGGGCTTCTGGGGATTAGACACTATGACACATCTGTCAGGTTGCCACTGAGCATGTCAAAATCTCCATCATGGTTTGAGTTATGCAATGAAGCTTAGTTATGTTACAGAGATACTGGTAGTACACTTTCTTTTGTTATCAAATTTATATGAAAAGTTACAGGGATTACCAGTGGATTTTCTGACTGCCATTTAAACCAGAGAAGGACCTCAATTTTTTAATCTGCTCAATAGAGAGGCGGTTTGGAGTGAGTTCTCTATAAAACTTCTATGTCTTCCTTCTGAAAAGGCCTGCATTAAAGCATTACTATATTGTATGGATTTAAGGCTGCAAAATACACATAATTTTGAATATTAAAAAGTAGCTACGGATGGCAAGCAATTTTGGTTTTATGTAAGTGGTAGAATCTTTCAATTGACAAAATATCTAGCTTGGGTTTGTATTGAAATTACAGTTTTAATTCATTAATAAAACTGTGCTGCACATGTCCACTGTAGATTCTACCACCTTATTTAATCCTGATATCCATTTACACCATAACTGCAGCATTTACATACATGATAGCTCGCCACTGGAACCAGCATTTTCAATTTCAAAGGTTCCATTTTAAAGTTGGGAAATTCAAATTAAGAAACAGAAAAACAACAAGACCTTGAGTAGTACATCCCAGTCCTCTAGTGTTTCAAATCTATGCTAAGGAAGAGAAGATCATGCTATCAAGTGGTTAACATAATATGCGTCTGCTGCCTCCAGCTCTGCAATGTCAGTTAGGTCACCCTAGGATCAGGGCTTGCTCGTGCTCTCAAGAATGATAGTTTTATACTGTATGCTTACAATCCCTGACACAAAACAACTGGTTCTCAGGGACCCTCTCCTTTAATAACTAAGGATATTGTGTGTCATGTATCCAGAACTGTTCGGAAATATGCCCAATGGGTTTGTTCATGATGAGTTTATTTTATTTTTATTTTTCCATTACAACAGAGATGCTGGGGTCTTCACTGAAAACTAAATAGAAAACGTCAGTGACTCACGGCGTGATGTGAACGAACTCAAAGGACTGTTTATAGATCTGCAGAGAATATATAACAGATATATCTCTATATCTGCCTTTTGGGAATGAACCCTTTTATCCTTTGAATATATGCTTTCCCTCCTACTGAATAAGAACTTTTTTTTTTTTCCAATATAGAAAAATAAACCTCACAGGCCCCACAATGTAACATGTCAGAAAGTGCTATTTAGACAAATGAAGCAGTTCAGAAAACTTCGTGCCTCTGACCCAGCAGTGCTCCTGAATACAGACACAGAGTACCCAGGGAGGCAGCCCCAACAGAGAACCTGCTGGTGGAAAACCCACCCACAGAGTATCCTTTAAATACCCTCCCTCCGCATCAGATCTCAGAGCAGATCTGAGCCCATCTGTTCCTTCACTACTGGCAAATGTTTACTGAGGGGAGACTAAAAAGCTACATGTGTCTCACCACTAGTTGATATCATTGACTCAGCATCAGAGAACATCAGAACATCTCCAAAGAAGCCAAGAGGACTGAAACACTGAACTGCTGGAAAGGAGACACTGCGGTCAGCTTAGCATTTATCTGCTCCGGTAACTGTAGATCACGTAGTTGAGTATCTGTCTGCTACATACATTTATTTAACCTGTTGAAAAGTCATGTGGAGAGGAGAACAAGCTCTGAATGCTTTTACACATTTACAGTTGCAGGAAAAACATTTCCTTGAAATCCACATGTTCAATATATCCACCTCACTTTGAGTCTGGCCTTCTAAAAGGAAAATTCACAGCCTGGCATCAGGAATGAAAAAAACAGAGAAAAATCCCCATTGACACATTAAATTAGACATGTTTGCAGGGCCGCCAGAGATAGCAATTACTCTGCTGCAGATTCTGTGGACGGATTACAGCAGAAAACACTGACTGCTACCAGGTAATTCTACCTGCTAATTACTTGGGAAGACTCAGGTACTAAACTGACCTGAATGTTTTCATGGGTCCTGGGACCCATTAAAGGAAAGAACGTTAAAAAGCCACACAGTGATGCTGACAGGAACTCTGGAACTGTTGAAAATCCATCAAAAACATTCTTGCAGCATAACGATTAGAGTTTCAGTCTGCCTCAATCCGTGCAGGCATTCACATTTACCAGCAGTTACAACAAAAAGAAGTTCGTTAATGGGATGGTGATTTTTTTTTTCCCCCATATATATATTTTCTTTCCAAATGCTGACTATAAAAAGCCCCCACAGAGCTAGTCCTGGTATATGCCACGCAGAGGGGCACCACCGGTTTCAGCTGAGGGGAGGCAAGGCAGCCTGGAAACACTTCTTTTTCGGAACAGGGTGGTTGAATTCGTGAAATTAAACCAATAAACCAACGGGCTTAAAAAATAAAAACCCGAACCAGGAGTAGTTTGCACAGTTCCATAGCACCACCTGGCACCCCCACTCCCTACCCCCTCGACCCCCATCCCACCCCGGCACGGCAAGGCCAAGGCGCCGGTGACTCCTGGGACAAAACACCCATGGTTTAATCAAAAACAAAACCCCCTCACAAACCAACCTCTCTAACAGGGTGCTAAGGCAGGCAGCACCCTGCTGCAGAACGGCCCCCAAGTGCAAAGATCTGTCCATCTTGAGGAAGGTTCTGTATGCAGTCACTGAATGAGCAGTAAGAATAGAAGGAATAAGGAAGCTTGCTGCAAATACCTCCATCTCCCACCACTTCCCACCCAGCACACTGCCCCCATGTGGGACTGGAGTTGTCCAGCATCAGACAATAAATCAGGCAGAGGTACCATGGTCAGAAGCATGTAACAAACATAATAGATGCACTACTAAATACACATCTCTTTGCAGCATTTCTCTCGGTGTCTTCTGCAGCACAAAGGCGAGTAGAGAAATCTGACAGAGCTCCAATACACAGGCAAAGCCCAGATAATCCAGGACTGACATAATCTGCATTTCACATCTAAAAATTCAAATCTTCTACCACTGAGACAACCTGCCATTTGTCATTCTGTAAGAATTTGGGTATAATTAAATAGTGCTAGAGATGCAAGGAAAGCTGTGTTATTTCCTGTGAGGAGAAAAAGGTGACTTAGAGGTTTTTAATATTATAGTTATTGCTTTTCAGAAACTCTCCTCAGGAAATGTTGGAAAATCCCTTCTCTCCAAATAGACAAACCTAAAATTACAGATTCATTAAATCAGTGTGTGGGTAAGAAGTTTCTTCATATAGTATCACCAAGTTTAAAACAGAGAAAACACAACCTCCTTTCATCTGCTGAGGATGAGAAACCTGTAACAAAAAGGGAATACATAAACAAAGCACACCGCTCCTTGGCACAGTCTTCGCTGTCAAAACTTCCTCCTGCTCAGGGTCCTTTTCCCCATCCTACCTACATTCAAACTATCACTGTCCCAATCCATTATTTCAGGGTTGCATTAAACACTTCAGGATTTACTTATTTAGTGAGCAGTGATGCCACCATCACCAGCTTGACACCAAAAGCATCTGATCAAGGCTCTGGAATAGAATTTAATCCACTAGACAGCTGCGTACAGTGAGAAAATACTCTCTACACAGTGAGTTTCATCACACACTTCTGAACAAAAATATTCTCTTTATCGTACCCAACAAAGAGTCCGCTAATCTTTTTTTGAGATCATGACATACATAAAATTGTTAAGAACAGTGCAGCAGGAACATTAAATAAACAAGGCCCATGGAACAAACCAGTTGAAAATCGATAGATGCAGTTTAGGTCAATCTGGTTATCTTCTGGCAAGCATAATAAACAAAATGAGCAAGGAGTAAACACTTTGATAAATACTGTGAGCTGCACTAATTTATCTATTCCATCAGACTAATCTAATTTATCCAAGTCAGTAAACAACACAAAAATGTGAGCTGCTCACATTTTCCCACAAATAATAGCCCGCCATGTTGTCTGTGACTGCGACAACCCTCGGCTGCATACCACCAGTCTTTCACAAATCTTACCGCTAGGAACTATTTTTTCTCCTCCAGACTTCACTCCTCTTCTGTAAAATCAACACGCTAGTTCTCCGGCAAGAAAGGGAATGTGGCGCCCAAATCAGGGCTCAGTGGGAGCTGGTAACTATGTATGGCTACAGGTTCTCCGGTTTGGCGGATCCATTCTACCACCAAGCCAACACTCAACTCTTGATAACGAGGCACACAGTGGCTGCCCTCTGGCTCTGTCCTTCTGCAGAGGTACAAACCTCTTCATGGCAGCTTTGTTAAAGCCGGATTTCTAGACTTTCTTGCCTATGTCTATACCTTTCTTCAACAAGGTGCTTAGATCTGTAAGTTCTTTTAAACGGGACAACAATCCCATAAAAAAACCCAAAGTTCCAATGGCCTTCAAGGTTAAGTATGTGCTAGAGAGCCTTGGTCAGTGGTTGCTTCCATTTGTAGTTCTCCAGAAGGTTGCCAGAGCAGCTTGCTGCAGAGCTGCAGCACGTTGCACATTCGGCAAGCTGGTGTCACACTACACAGATACGCCGAAAAAACCCTACTCACAGGATGATTATCTTGATGCATCTGTGATTGCAAGACAGGCAAACAAGTTCCCCTAAGGGTTACACCAAGTTCCAGCAGTCATTTTCTCTATGGCTGAGAAAATCATTTTGTTTCTAAGCTCTGATGCTGATATATAAAAGGACCTAATATTTGCATAACATTTCATCAACTCATGGAATATTCCAAATATGAATGTCCATAAAGCATAATGAGCAGGAGACTGGTAAGACTTACTATTCCTACTCCAAGACTGCCTCCAGTGGCTCATTAGCAGTTGACTTTGCAGTTATACACACAATTTTCCACATGGGCCACCTCCTAGGGAAAACAGATGGTGAGAAAGAGCATTCCTTCCCCTTACCACCATTCCCCTAAAGAAGTAACTTCTCTATTTTGACAGGTATTTTCCCAACATTAACATTTAACTTCACAAAAAATGAAAAAAGCACTTGTGTGTCTTGAACAAATAAATAACTACACATAGGAGAAACTAACACATTCCAAAAAGGGATATTTCTGTAATTTGGAAAATTACATAGGTATTCTTCCTCTTTATTTTTTTTTCCTTCCAGGAGGCCTGCTAATACTCAAAATGTATTTGGTCAGTACTTCCACTGGACTACAACACATAACTATTAAGTAGATGACAGAATACATTATTACATTATATATATAGTTGGCTTACATACGTTCTGAACTTTCCAGATTTTGTTCTCGGATATACAAGAACAAAAGAGAGTTAAAATTCATAGTTAGTTCCAACAGTACGATTCTGTCTCTTACACAGCTCAAGTAAAACTGTGACACATAAGAATATTTTACTCAGTACTTGGAGAAGATTCTCTGTTGCACATCATGACAGTGTCCTAATGCTAGGACCTAATCCTAGATCAAATAAAGCCTTGTTCTCCTCTCACAATGCAATAATATTTATATATGAGGTAAAACAACATAGGAATCTCTGGGTCTTATTTTTTCACATGTTGATTTAGATAAAGACGTAGAGACAAAGCTTCCATCTTCAACAATAACACAAAACATCCCAAAAAGACATTAAAAGGAGGGACCACCTATTTCTGAAAGTAAAGATGTTTTCCTCCGGCTGCCCATGTTTCATATCTATTTCTCTGCCTGTGTTTTAAAAATACTTTTAAATCGGCCACAAGACAAAGAGCTGGGTTGTTGGGGTTTTTTGCAAAGTCTGTTGCATAGCCTTCAGTAATTAACTGCTGATACCTTTGAATGGAAGAGGATGCAAGAGGACTGTCGCAGGTGTGACACCCCAGAAACACTCTGCCTCCAGCAGCCCAGCACATACACAGAAGCACACACACTAATGAACCGGCTAGCTCTACAATAACAGCTGATTTATATAAACTACAGTGGTTTCTACTGAGTTAAATGTATTTCTAACACATTGCAACATATAAATATGCAGCAGGAGGGGACCCCATGCTTTGCATGTCTTTTGATCAGGCACTGTGTTTATTGTCACTCATTTTGAAATTAGATGCCAAAGTAGAAGGGACTTCAATCACCGTAACCCTATCTCATGGCAGTTTCAGAGAGCACCCTCCAGCAAAACACCTAATTAGCAGCATTTTCTGAAGATTTGGGGCACCCAACTTGAGACAATCTGCGTCTGATTTCCAGAAATGCCGAATGTTCATAGCTTGCTTTGGATCAGCAACAGCACAAGGTAGCTCAGCCTGGCGATGCAGAGATGCTTCAGAAGACTAGGGATTACAGACACGTAACGGGTGGTCACCTCAGTCTGCACACACGCCTTGCAGCTTCAGAAAATGTTTAACGCTGCCTGCATAAAATTAAGTTTTTTGTTAAAAGGCAAGCTAAATAACAAGGATATTATTTGGTTTGTATCTGAGTTGCTTTTTTGAAGACTGTGATGTCTGTTGGTGTGTATCTGTTGCAGAGCTAAGCATGAGCAGCATGCCATGCACAGACTTCTTTATCTCGGTATGTATTCTCTACATGTTAAGTTGCTCTTAATTTCTATTTTTTCCCTAAGATTCTTTACATATAGCATTGTGATTTTACAGTCATACTGTACATCCAGACACTGCTTTAAAGTATTCCTTATAGCAAGAATGAAACTCAAGAAATTTAGGTAAGTTTACAAAATGCTACAATAATGCTAGAATTAAAAGGATACTGGAAAAGAATCCCCTATGCCTCCAGCATTTTGATGTAAAAACAACAGATTTTTTTTCTTCTTTGTCAGGAAAAGAGCAAACAAGGTGTTAACTTTTTACATTTAGACAATCGGGGAAGAAAGCATGTAGCTTAGAAAGCATGGCAACTAAACATTGGTGAGGGGATAATTTGGGGGTTTTGAAAACTTAGTGAAGGGTATTTTTGGTTTATAGTTTCTTTTGTGGCTGCTGGTTGTGCAGCTGACATCTTCCCATCAATGACAGTCACATGACACTGATTCTTATTAATAAGGCAGCAAGCATCCAAAGGCTGACCTAAACAAAAATGATGTCATGGTTGCAAGGATTTTAATTCACATTTGGTTTTAAATAATTGCAATTACTCAACTGCATTTTTACTTTCTGGCTATGGGCTGATGTAGACACAATGTTAAAATAGACCCACTGGGCAGGGAAAGCAGACTCTAGACCTCCTAATGGTGGTCTCCAACTGAGAACCATTTGAACTGTTCCAGACATGTGCTCGTGGGAAAGTGAAACAAGCCTCTGTATTTAGGCAACTCTTACTAACTCTATAGTTTATCTGGCAGTTACTGCTTCAAAGACAAACATATTCAATCCACGTGAGGAAACGGATGTTAAAAACACCAGAAGGGACAGCTCTCAAAGCCCATGAGCATAAACTTAATCCAGTTGAAAATTCTGCACAGGAAAAATTTTAGCTCATTGAGACAAGTTTCCTTGCTACAGCAAGTGACTGGCAGTGCATTTACACCCTTCACAAAGAATCAACATCCTGCATGCCCATCACAGTATGCTGTTACCAGGTAATCCCACTCACGCTCCGTGGAAGTGGTAAAGGAAGGAGAAGCAGCACTGACGGACGGACGGATGGATGGATAAAAACACTTCCAGCATCCACAGTTCTTAATCTCTTCCACTCAAGAATTATGAGGAGGAAAGCAGCATGGACTAAGTCGAGCAGCTCTCCCAGGAAGCTCGGCTCTGCAGCACCCCGCACCACTCATACGGCCATGGACAGTCTTTATGGCATTCTTGGGCAGGAGGGTCAGGATGAAGGGGGCAACTTCTCCAGGCAATTCACAGCCCAGACGCATCTTGCAGCTTCTCATTCCCCATATTACATACATACTTACACAAAAATGCCTACCCACACAGAAGAGGTTTTCTCACAGGTTTCTCAAGTGTTTGTTAAAGGTTGCTGAAGGAACAAAAGTATAGAGAAGGTAACCATTACACAGGATTGCCACAGCACAGCTATAGATGCAGTCACGTAGATGCTGAGGTAAAACAGGGTCACATACAGAAGTAAAGGATCTCCAACCAGGAATTTCCAACAGACAAAAGGAAGACATGATCACTACAGAAATTTAAACCAATACAAGAGGTACCCTAAAAATGTCTCTCTTTACTTGCTAGCAGCAAACTCTCTATATGGCTCCAACTTCCTTTAGCTTAATTCAACAATTAGTACAAAAGGGTCTCTACTTTTTCCTGCCTTGCAAATTCTTTCCTATACTGTTACCCTGGTAAAACAAGCAATATCATGTTGCTCCACAATTCCAGAGGAGCAAAGCCTGTTCTAGCACAGGATATTCTGGTCCAGTTGGCAGAAATGCAGACTGTTAAGTTCTGCTGCCATAGAGCTGTTCTATGGTAGCACTGGTCCTTGCCTTGAGATCTGATCCTCAGCTACACTGCAGCTCCACTGGAGAGGAAGCCCAAACCAAGGGATGAGCATACTTGCTATTCAGTCACACAGAGATTAAAGCAGCAGGTCAATTCTATTGGGAGGGAGCAAAACATTCTCTAGGTTTCTCCTAAAATTAATAAAATGAGGGGTTGAATTTTACATTAACAACTACAATCTAAAAATAAAAAAAACAAAGGATGCACAGTATCACCATACTGCACATCCAGGAACTGCAAAGGGAAAATCCAGTCTGCATTGCTGGGAAAAGTTATAAAAAATTCAGAAGTATTTAATAATTTACACAGTCGGACCACTGACCTTAAAAGTTATGTTAAAAAATTAAGAACCTCAAAGAAAAGTTATTCAAAAATACAGACCATACTTAAAACGGATTATTAGTTCCCCACAGTTATTAAATATGACTGAATTTAATAACAAATCACATATGAATGTAATTACATGTGTAAGTAAATGTGATCGGATGCGAGAACATCAGAGCACAGCTACGCAGCACCAAGCCGAGGCAGTGAGGGAGTGTGACACCTACAGAAAAAGCCCAGCCCAGGCACTAACAACTCTTGTCTGCACTCAGCTGCTGGCTGGCATAACACCGAGGACATTGCCAGCCTGGCACAACATTTACTGCGCAACTCATCTGAATTTAGATTCCATTATAAACGAGACAGCCACCCCTTTCTGCATCATACTTCACATATGAAAAAATTTCTCTAAATGTCGGATTCTTCCCCTCATCTTTCTACTCCTGATCTATTCACCAAACAGACTACAGCATAGCAGCACCTGAACAATGATTTAAGAAACATGGATATGATCTGAAACCTGGTATAAACAAGGACATATCTGTTAACTATTGCCATATTGCATTCAGTGGAATACATGTTAACATGCTACCTGAATAAAATTCAAGGGGGGAGGGATATTCCTCACATCTCATTGAAACTGTTACCCAGACTTGCTGGTACAGAATATCGGTATTTTGGTTGGTTGGCCAGTGAGTAATCCCTAGATATACACTCTGTAAAGCACTTCATGATTCTCTGTGAAGAAATAAACTCTGGACTATTATTTTACTGCACACACTGTGAAGATAACAAGCCCTTCACTTGAGAGGAATACCTTTTTCGGTTTCAGGAAAAAAAAAAAAAAAGAAAAAAAAAACCAATGTTAACCTGCATGCATGAGAAGTGCATCTTTGATTGTCAAGTGCTGAAATATCTTGCTCAATTTGCCTTGACTCAGGAAGTGCTCTCTGATCTCAAAATTGTTGATGATAAAAAAGTGCATTGTCTTAAAAGAGCAAAGCAGACAGTGCTATAAAAATAATAAGCTGGGAACACTCTTAAGCCTTTTACATAATAGAACCTCTCACTGCACTGAGGAAGATTCCCTCAAGGGCCAGTGTAGCTCTTTACTTTTATTTTGGCTTAAACAGGCAAACACCATAGCATCAATTAAAGAGGCCACTTATTTACTAAGCATTCAAAGTCTACAGCAGTTAAGAGGATTAACTGTCTTCATGCATATAAAATTTAAACATAAGAGATTAAAGACAAACCAACCTGGTCATACACAACTAACTTCAATTAACCTATCTGCACTCCCTAAGCATTTTTGTTAATAAGCACAGACCACTGGTCCCAATTCAGATTCTGATCCGGCATCAAATTTTCTCCATGTGAACTGTAAGAGAGGGGGCACCTCCAGAGAGAAGCTTCAGAATGAAAAGAAAAAAAAATAAAAAAATAAAAAAAGACAACTCAGTACAACCAGTGGAGCAGCAGCTGCAGCTGAACCACAGTGGAAAACATGTGGGGACATCCATATCCACCTTCAGAAACTAACACCTGAGCATCCAAGCACTGGAAGTGACCTTGCTGTAATCCAAAATTGTAAAACAACTGACTGCTAACGACAGGCCAGGAAACCATCCAATCTTACAAGCTATGGCTGCTCCATTCATTTCAACAGAGTTACTGTGCCGAAGCGATTTACATCTATCACATTAAACATCCCAAAACAGGGACTAGAGCTACTTTATCCTTATGTAATTAAGTTAATGCCAGTCTCACGCTTCAGCTCTGCCTGCTTAGGAAGCCGCGTTCTTTCTGACCTTCACTGCACAGGAGACCGCCAGCAAAGAGCTGCAGCAGTAGCCAAGCTTGAATAGTACACACTTGTCAATATTGCCTTTCAGTATTGAAATCAAGTCCAGTTCTTTTTAGTGAGGCCTTTTTCACAACAAAACACGATTTTTAAATCTTCCTGTGCTGAACTATGTGCAATCATTGGTATGGACGAGTGCTGGGAGACTGGGGAGAGAGTGGAGGTTGTCAGAGACTGCCAGTGTTGTAACCAGGGGGTTTATTTACCCAGGCTGTACAATCCATAACAAATACAAGAAATTTCATTTAAGCACAAGAACACAAGTTGGGTTTTTTTTTCCTGTAAGGGAACAGAAGTAGAGACCAGTGACAGCTGTCACACTGTGTGCCTTCCCAGTGAACAGCAGGCTAATTACATGACAATTAGTTAATAAAGAAGGGTCGCATAGCAAAACTAAACCTAGTAACTCTAGTTTTTCTGATTAATAGTTCACTAGACATGATCTTAAGATAATACTTGTTTTAACCAATAGCTTCATTTGCAAAAATGCCTATCGAGATCTATTTCTCCTACTGCCAGCCCTGTGCAGGTAACCACCCCAGTTAACTGAGCAGGAATGCTAGTTTTATGCCTCCTTCTGAACTGCCAGCAAAATTATTGACTAATTTTACTAATTTCCAACCCATTACACCTGCACAAGCCCATGGGCTCTTCATGGATGCAAGCAATATCAGAATTTGGCTTGATTAATCTTTACTGCTGGTGATGGCACGCATAAGAGCATCCCACCAAAACCGTGCAGAAGTGCCAGTTCAGAAGGGTGCACTTGGCTGTCATACCCCCTTCTCCCCTGGAGCCAGACCATCCCTGCTGCACATCCTTTCCAAAACCAGCCCACCTCACCCTAAGTGCCTGGAGGAACCCACAGCTCGAGGTCAGAAGCCCTACTTAATATTTATTTTAATCAAAATATCTCTGCTAAATAACTATTTATTAGAGCAGACCCATCTCTCTTCATTTTCTAGATAGCTGCTCCAACATCTGGTCTCAAGTGTCTCTTTTCGGCCATAGGAACAAAGCATTCATTTGCAAAAAGCCAAACAGTGTCAACGTAAGAAACTGTATGTGTGCTCTCCCAGAACATTTTATGGCCAGCCAGCTGACTGCATGATTTTCGGGCATCACCATAACAGTGAATCTAATTGAGGACAGATGGGCCATGGCACATTTCAACAGTTTCTCGGTAATTGTAACCTTTCTGCTAATAAATAAATGCAGTAAACCTGTGTGTTGCTTTAAACCAAAAATAGTTATATATCCAGTGGAATATAGACTTCAAACAGAGAAGCAGCATATGTAATTCTTGCCCCAACTTTCTGCAAATGTTCATGTAGGAACAGTGTCCTTCTTGCCTCACTTTCAGGGGAACAGGACGATAGAGCACCTGAAGGCACTGCCTGCATGTGAATCTTTGGTTTATGTTACCTTCTTGAAGGCCTCTTCAGTATCCAAAGCAATGAAACACAAGGCTTAGCTCTGCTGTAAAACATTGCGTGAGGTAACATCTGGAAGTGCTGTAACTGGAGTCTAGATTCAGGGAACTAGTTTATTGTTTGGGTTTTTTCAAATGTAGTACTGCAACAATGTAGCAAACTGTTCACAAAAACATAAGCAGTACCCAATTACAAAAACTCTCCTACTTCCAAGCTGAATGCATTTGATGTAAATATCACTACCAGAGAAAAAAAAAAGTACCTAAAGAATTTTTTTAATCAAGATTGGGGTTTTTTTCACAACAGAAACTCAATCACAGAGGTAAGGTCTTATGCATTACATAATTTTAAGGTACATTTTTATGTAGTTCAAGAGAAAAATATACAAAATTGTGATGTGATAACTACACCAGAAAAAAACTGTTCATTTAATAACATCTTTCCTCAGCAGCAATGTCGTTATTTAGCCAGAAACAATCTGACAGTAGATGTTGAACAGTGAAGGCCTTTCACAGTCACGTTTCATGAAATACTGACCAGTTGCAAAAGCTGGGCATTCATCAAACAAACCCAGCTGGTTTTGAATACAGACCCAAATAGAAACAGCAGATTAAACCAAACTAAGTTATGTGGAAATTTGCCAGGTTAGTGCACCTCTGCAGCTGGCTTAGAGAAGCCATTTCACACTTGGCTGAAACACCTACACAGTTCCTACCGTGCAGCATCTGAACACCTTCTAATCATCTCAGAGCAACGCTGACATGAGGAAGGCTGCTGATACTCTGTGTTTTACAAGTGCAGAGCAGAGGTTTAGGGGCACGAAGGGCCTGATCCACAAGAGCAGCCTGCATGGCTCATGCTGGGCCATGCAACTCCCACCCAGCAGGCACTGGGTGCTCAGTGAACACCAGCACTGGTGGGAAGCTCTCAGCAGCTGGAGGTGAGACACAGCAGAGAGAGGGCAGGTCCAGGTGTCCAAGTGACTAACCTGATCTGCTGACCATCATCACCTGTTAACCACCTGCTAAAAATATAGAGCTAAGCGCCACTTCTCCACCTGCAAAAGCCCACCAGTGCTTTATACAAAAATCTACTCCTAAAACAACAAAATAAACCCAAAACAAACAAACAAAAACCCTAAATACATCACAGCCTTGAATGAGCATTCAAACTATCAAGGCAAAGCACGAATCAAAACCCCACTCCACCAAAATATTAATGTGTTGAAACTCCTCTGGTTAATGTGGGTAATTTTGTAATGAGAAAATAGTGCCTAGGATATTATCCTAAGGTACCAGAGGCCCAAATTTAAATTTCTACTACAAATTAAGAACCAAAATCAGATTCTCTCTCACTCTGGAGAAGCATTCAGATCATTACTTCTCTACTCTTGGTTTCACCTGCTTTGTCATAAGCAGTGTTCAGCTATGGCCAGCTCAGAAAATGTATCTGCAATTCAGCTTCACCAATCATCTTGCAGTGCTCTGGCTTCCAGTAAAGGCTTCAAACATATGCTTGACTACAGCTACTCCTAACTGGTCAAGGCAGCAAGGGCTGCATGATTAACAGAACATCATCGCCACTTACAAGGCAAATCAATGCTTTGGTTGTTCAAGTGCATTTGAGAATCAGAGCCCAAGTTATCATTCCATAGTCATGAAGAAAGTCTGAGCCTCCAAAACCCAAAGCACATGAATCACAGCCTCTTCCTGTCCTTCAGCATGTTGTATACATGAGAAGGTGTGTCTGTAGTTTCCGAAAGACAACACAACTGAGCAGACCTCCCCCCTCACTGTGTTATGTATTGCAGGGCTGAAGCCTATAGCATACCCTTAACTGGTTAACTTAACTGGTAGAGTTTCCAGCAATGGGAGAGGAAAAATCATCAACTGAGTTAAACTGACTGAAGTTGCTACTGAAGAACATACAATAGAGGCTTTGTAACAGTTGTCCACACAGGCACCCTACTCCCCAGTAACAGCTATTTTGTTTCAGAGCGATTAGGACAGTACCAAAAGGACAGGCACACATTTGAAACTATTAATGCTGGAACGAAATTGTTCCATAAAAAGGTAAATCCTTATTCAACAGACAGTAAAACTGATAAACCAACAAACAGAAGTTTCCTTTGCTTCAGCCAGCCTGGAAGGAAGGAAGGAAGGAAGGAAACAACCTCTTCCACTGTCTCCCTTCTTCCTTCGTCCTGAACAGTCACATCAAGCAAGATGCTCTCAGCTTGGCCTGGACTGCAGCGTTTACACCAAATCACTGACCTCCATTCCCAAACAGTGTCTCTGAATGTTGGGGCAAGGGTCTAAAATCCGCTATCCAATCTCACCAGTACCAGAGGCACATGCACACTTTAGGACACTGTATAGAATCATAGAATCTTTAAAGTTGGAAAAGACCTCCAAGATCAAGTGCAGCCAAACTGAAGTATTAAGCATAAATGTTAAAGTGTTAATTTGAAGCATCAAGCTGCCCTCAATATATACAAGAATAGAAACCGAAGGGAAAAAATATTGAGGTGGCAGTTTGAAAACCATCAGTTCTCCACAAGAAAAGCAGAGGAAGCCTGATCCCATAAGAAGGGACATACAGTGAATGGAGGCCATCCTTAGACAGAGTGGTAATCTACACAAAGAAAAGCTCTTGTCCATAATGCAACATGTGCCACTTAAATAACAAAGACCTTTTTTTTTTTTTTTAACCTTGTGTTTCACATTTTCTAGACTGGCAGAACTATTATAACCTAGTAGTCTTTGAGTATAATCTTCATTTCTTGTCTGTCCTCTTTTGTTTTTATCTTACATTTTATGTGTATACAGCTGGTATATAAAGAATCTTAGCCTGAAGAGAACTGAAAATCACCGAGAAATCCTCACTGAAAAAGAAATCACTGCATTACAGGATTAGTCTGTTGAAAAATGCTTTTTTTTTTTTTTTTTAAAGCTGCAAATAATGTAGAAACTGACCATGTGTAAAGTCAAGGTTAGCTGTAGCATTCATGAAAAAGACAGACTGGTTTGTGTCCTCAAAGAAGAGATGATTAGTTTCTCAGTCCCAGAGTGTCATTTCACAAATCTTTGATAACATCATCAGGTGAGACATCTCAAGTCAGTTCACATTTCAAAGAAAAAGCCCTAATAATTGCTTACTAAAAGTAATCAGGATTACAAAAACTAGAAAGTGATGATTTTATCAAAACAAACACTAACAACAGTTTTGAAAGAAATTCTAGGTGTTCTTCTGTATTTTAAAGCACTGATTTTCATCTACACATTTAACACCACATCACACTTCTGCAAATGTCAAAAAAAACGTAAGTCAGCTTTTCTTTCTAAACCTTTGTTTCCTTTAAATGTGGGTACAAGTTCAGATCCAATTCCCATGGAACGGCACATGATAGGATTATTTTTTAAATTATGTAGAACAAAATTTTATGGCTAACGACGCAGTAGTCACATGTATTGCAACGCTGATTACCCAAACCTCAGTTATCCAGAATTCCTGCTAGCTGAAATAAGCCAGTACGCTGCTGTATCTAACTATCAGGGGAACTTATTTAACGTGATTAACTGAAACCCTGATCCTCTGAATTCATGTTCCCTTTGACATTTGGATTATTAAAGCTATAACTGCTCTGGAAAAGAAAAGGCTAAAATAAGCTAAGAGGCAAGGACTACTCTAATGACTCTGTTATTTTAAAAAGAACACCAGGTGCTTACCAAGGGAAGTAGAAGATAGAGTGCCCCGCTTTGAATGGCCTACAGTGTACTCAGGCACGATGCTCAAAGGCACAGAAAGGCCTGAGACGAAAGAGTACAAGAGTTACAGTAATAAGATTACATGGTTGCATAGTTAAGGAATGTGAAAATCTTGATGGTTCAGTTGCAAGTCTGCTGGTCATTTTGTGTGTGTAATTATTATTGATTCACTTCTTGATAGAATCTCAGAGAAAGCATGGAAAAAATATTTGAATGACAAGATCCAGATGTAAATGCAGATTTTAAATGCCGTTTTCACTTGGCATTTGTTATTTTAATGGTATTTTTAATACTGTTTCATAAGATATATTTTTCCCCCTTTTGACTTCTAGTTATCACGTATTCAGCTTTAGCAAAATAAAGCGATCGAGTGTGGAATGGGCACTGAAGGCAAAGACTCAATAAAAGAGCAGCATGCTTTTCAATCTGGCCTTTTAAAACATCCACTATCAGAGGGCTTTGGAGGTTTAAGGGATTAGATACCATGACACATCTGTCAGATTATTATGTAAGAAAAGTCTCCTGCTGTTTTCTGTGGGTAGAATGTCTGCTGTGGAATATTTAAAAATAGTTTTAAAAAACAAAGCCACACAAAATAGGCAATATTTCAGTTCCTTCAAAGCGTGTTTTCATGGGAAAAAATGATAACTTATTTTTCCTGGCCTAAAAACAGGTTATATTTAGCACTCTGACTGCAGGCTGCTACCCGAACATGGATTAGCAGAATACACATGCTTTTACTGTTCACAACAGAGATTATGCAAAAATATCAGGATTTGTAGGTTGGCCTAACTTAGCTATAATTTACAGAGCCAGGAAGCACAGACAGCATGCAGAGAACAGCAACTAAATACGAAATGATAATTCATGTTACATTTCATTTATATGCTTAAAAGCATTTTAAATTACTTGATTTTAGGTAGCTTTTCTGTATAAAACAAAAGCCAAAATAATTTCATGACAAACACCTAATGCCATTCTACTGCTCACACGCTTTGTTCTGGTAACAGTCGCATCTTGTCGGTGGTGTGGCAGCAGTGTCTGCATCCTGCTGCTGAGGGCACTGCAGAGCAGCGACCAACCTCCATGGTCCCATCACACATGGTCGGAATGCTGCAGCTTCATTAAGGTCATTATCAGAAGCAGAAGTCTGAAGCCATCAGCTACCACCAGTTGGATACTACAGATTTAAACAATTATTGTAAGTTCTGTTTTGGTCAATTCTGATCTTCAGGTTCTGCAATTCTCATGCCCCTGCTGTGCTCTTTCTGACATCTCACCCTTACAGCAGGGGACCAGATGATGCAGGGCTGTTTAGGTAGTAAGAGCTACAGTACTGTGTTACACAAACAAATCACAGAAGCAAACACAGCAAGAGTTGAATTGGAAGTTTCTCCCGTTCCAATGATTTCTCTCTCTTAGCAGCTGAAAATCTACCTTTGCCAGAAATTCCATTACCAACTGCACAAAGCACTTTAGGCTCTGCTTCGCATAGACAGATGAGCAGAAAATAGTTGTCAATAGATGGAAACTAGAATGAGACAGACTAAAAATCAGAGAAGATCTGGACCACCACTATAGCTTTGGATCAGTAATCAATACGGCCAAAATACAGCGGGGGGACGGGACACATTTTGCAGATTTTTTTTAATAAACTTATGTGCATATATAAAATTTACCCCAACCTGACCTTCACAGGCAGGCATTATGACCATGAAAAGTACTCCCTGCTCAGGGAACAACTCTAACCGTTGGGGTTTTTTTTTAATCACAAAATATGACATCACAATTTGAAGCAACAGGGCTCTGGTCTTGAGCACTTGCTCATTTACTCTCAAAGGGTGAAGCAAGAAACCTCTGTACAGCTGCAGGGTGTATTAGAGCATTTCCTTAGCACATGAAGCTCTGCTGTAGACACACTTGGTTACTCACCACTTCAGAAACAGCACCCCACCAACACAGCAGACCTAATTTTTTTTTACATTTTCCCTACTTTCAGTGATTGGGAACCTGAAGACAGCATATTCGCAGCCCCAAAAACTCATTTCACCAAAATTTCCCAGAATCTTTGGTCTAGGATTGGTAATTTCACTACTTGCATTCCTGAAGCCAAAGCATCACAAGCAGAAGGTTTCTAGTGATACAATAACAGAGCAGCAACGGTTGTGAAAATTACAGACCTTGATCTAAGTAAGAATGGTTCAAATAACAACAGTACAGATAAGTTTACACAATCCAATGGTTAAAACATCATTACCGATTAATTGTGTATATACACAGACTCCAGTGTGTCAGAAGAACAGTCAACCAACTATTCAACATTTATCACAAAAATAATTTCTAGGAAACATCCTCTCTTTTTTTGGTTTGGGTTTTTTTTTTTTTTTTTTGCTTGAGGACTATGTACAGTGTATATTCAGAAATCCATGAGGGTGTGTTGTTTAGATGCCTCTTGTGCAAATGCTCCTTCCTCAGCCAGGTCCTCTAGCTTGTCTGTATAACCCATGATGAACCTCATTAATTTAGAAAGAGAGAATACTCTTATATTGGGTGTCAGCATTAAGAAAGCAAGTTCAGTCTATAAAACTAAGTGATCCATAAGGTCCTCCGACAGCTTTTCTGAATTCAGCTTTTTTTTAACTATGCATAAGACCACTCATTTAGAAAGTATCAGTGTACCTCCACTCCACATAAACACAGCCAAGATTATTTTGCAACAGCCCATACTTTTGAAACAGGAGTTTCATGAATACTATATTTCAGTCTCATCTGAAGCATCCATGGTCCTAAGTCTCAAATGCATCAAAGGCCTCAGAATTATTAGCCTACACTTCTTTCAAATGCTTATTTAGTCTGAAAATATTTGGGAAAAGGATGATGTCTTGGCTAGCTGCCAGAAAAAAAAATAAAAAATTATTGAACCTATTCTTCCAGAAACCTGGATTTTAACATTCTGGGCAAAATTCGTGTGTGTACATGCATGTTGATCTGTAACTATTCCCACATTTTGTCTTATTTACATGCAGTCATGCAGTCCCTACATTTAGGCTTTGGGCAGTTTATGCAGTCATCTCTTCTAGCGGGAGTGAAAAACAGGTTCAATCCAATGCTTATGTGCAGCTGGCAAAGAGATGAGAGAGTGGCTCTTCAGGGGCAGAGTCTGCCTGGCACACACAGGGTCATTCTGTGCATGGAGGTCTCAGATGAAGAGCTCCTTATTCCAACAGACACGCCACAACAAACAAACACAGGCTCAAAGCCTCAGGCACAGCCAAATCTTGCTGTATCTTTGCTTAACTCTCCAGAGCCCAACATACTCTCACTCCCACACCAAGCATCTATCTCAGCTACCCTTTTGTTCTTCACAGGGAACAGTCACAGAATGCTGAACTCAAATGTTGTTTTTGGTTTGGTTTTTTTTTTTTTTTAAATATGAAATAAACAGGGGCACTTACATTAAAAAACCCAGGCAAAAGAACAACATAATTTTCTTTCCAGTGACGCATACCTAGCACTTCCTGGCTCCAGAAAGCCTTTCATGTAAGGTTTCTAACTATTAAAAATGTAGTATCATCCCTGTTGCCTCTGGCCACATTTAGATTTAAATTCACTCCTATTTTACATAAAACTCATGCTCCATTTCTGTTACTGCCCTAGTAAGCATGATGGGATGCTGGTTTTGCTACAGCAATTCCTCAGCATCTCCATTTTTCCTGCTCTCTGACCCCTTCCAACTTTCCACAGACCTGAAGATGTCATTCAGCTGACATTTTGTTGGACCCCCTTAAGCGAATCCTAGTAAAGCCCGTTTGGACTACAGGATCTTTTCAAGAGTCTTTGCAGTGTTCAGGACTCGCCGGAGGGCATCTGTGCTGCTGAGCCATGAGTAGCCCCTGGCACAAGCTGCACATCGGACCTCCGGCACCACCACTGCCCGAGGGCCCCAGTTCTCCGCATGTCCTCCCAAACACAGGTCTACTGTGTGCAGTCAGTGTTCCTGTGCTGAAGAAGTGCACATTACTGCGACATTAGAAGCAACTGGAAAGTTCACAGCAC
Source organism: Heliornis fulica (assembly GCA_013399135.1). Lineage (NCBI taxonomy): Eukaryota > Metazoa > Chordata > Aves > Gruiformes > Heliornithidae > Heliornis > Heliornis fulica. The sequence goes on along the minus strand of VXBZ01005654.1, from coordinate 95,277 downwards.
TTAGTTTCTACTGGCTGAGCAGAAAAATAGCTGCAACTAACTTGGATCTGGTTTATTTCAGCTTCTTGATTATACAGGAAATAAGCCAAGGAGAACAGAGTCAAACCGCTCCTTCTCTCCCACGTACAAGAGGGAGAAAAAAAAACAAAGAAAACTGCCCTTTTCAGCCAGGCACAGGACAGAATCGACTCAGCTGCTCATCCCCCTCTTCCCCTCGCCTGGTGCAGTAAGGGCTACCCTTACTTCAGCCCACATAGTGAGGATCTAGAGCTGCTTTAAACGAGGTCACAATACCATGCCCCCAACACCTCTATGCCAAGGTATATACCATGACTTATAGGTAACGTAAACAGTCAATTTGCTAATAACCAATCCCAAATCCAAGTTACAAGAAAAGAGACAAGCAGGTTTGGGAACTGGAGGTAAGTACTTGTTTGAAAATAACCTTGTGCATTACAAATCCCTCATTCTCTTATTTTGAGAACTGCGTATCACAAGTTTTGCTTTAAGAAAAAAATCAGTTACTAACTTAAGATGGACTGAAGACTTTGGGGCTAAAAGGATTATTCAGCAGAATGAAACTGAATGCGAAATAAAACAGTCTCTACAGCCTCTGGATGGCAACAATCATTAATACTCAGAAAGCACATTTCTAGGCTTGCAAGACTGTTTTCAAGTCAAAGATATAGCTGATGTCATGCCAAAACATTTCAGAAAACTAAAAATGTTAAGTACATTTTAATGACTTCAGCCAAAGAAAAGTCATGAATGCAAAGTCTGCTCTTGAAAAAAGTTTCTAACAGGAAAAAAAAAAGTAGCACTGTTTCAGCCAATGTATAAACATGTATCCTGAATGCAATCGTAACGAAAGAGGAAACATACTGTACATAAACATCTGAAAGACAAAAATATGATCCATAAAATATACATCATCAATAGCCATAAACCTAACCAATAACTACACGACATCCACCACATCCAGAGTCAGGTCAAACAGAGACTAAAGCGGAGGACAGTATGTTCCCGCTCACAGTGTAAAATGGCCCCTTGCCTTCAGCACCTACAGCGGGCCTATGGTGCTCTCTTTTGGTGAGACGCAGTACTGACACGGATTTCTCTGCTCACAGCTCCAGCCCTTAAAAATATTTATCCGACTCGAATTCCAGAACTGACTCTACAAATAACACTTAGCTTCTGATTTTACATGCTTTCATAAAGAAACTGATTATTTTTTCATCATTACTTCAGCTAAGAAATGGCTAACGATGCAAGAAGTTAGCTGCTTTTGTCTTGGGTCCTGCATCGAGCTTAACACTGGTGAAGTAGCCTGTAGCATGTAAAAGTGATCAAATACCATGTCTACATGCATAAGAATAGTACTCAAATATATATATGTTGAAAGGGAAGAACCACTTTGGAGATGAGATTATGACAAGTTATTTTGGGTCTTTCATACAGCCACGGTAGCTGTACTTCACTCCAGCTGAGGTAAGGTGGGAACAGCAAAGCCCGGCAGACAGTAAAGCATTCCCTGAAAGTTTCAGTGTCAATACAGTTCTTTGTGCATAGCAGAAGTATAAGCAGGATATGACAACTAAACCAACCCACTGACTTCGTGTCCTACTCGCTGTGAGCGCTCCATCGCTGTTCTCACGGAAGAGACCTGCCATGGCACCCTAACCCTTCCCACTCGGCATACTCTGGCATCTCATGGGCCTTCATACGCTCACAAACTGCCTGGTTTAACGTCTTCCTTTCCTGACAACTTCTCACCAGAGATAACTACATCCTTGGTTTCCTGTGTACATTGCTGTCGTCCTATTTTGTCTCCTCTCTGTTAGACTGTTTGCAAGTACATCTGTTGTGCTAGAAGTGTTTAATAATAATCCCTGTCCTTCCCACCTGGAACTGCAGTAATAGTTTATAACCAATTCCATGTGGTAGTTATACAGGGCCAAGTAACCTTCAGGCTATTTCTCATTCGGGGCAAATAATCTAAACTAAAGAGATTAATCCTTAGGGTACACATGGGCTTACAAATACTAAAACAGGGCAAATACTTTTTTCTCCATTTATTTTTCTGAGTAAGTCTAATCAACAAAGGACAGTCTTCTTAAAATAAGCATCTAAAATAAAGAATTCAAACCTACATGTGTAGAAATAGATGAGATTTATTCCTTATTAACATAGGAGAAATCTTACAGTTCTCTCGGATATCAGTGGCACAAAGGAAATGCTTCATAACTTTTAGTCCTTTTTCTTTTACTGAGATGTATTGATGTGGTTTCAGAATACAATTTTAGCTACCACATATGAATTGCTGAAATGTTTCAACTGAAACCATTTCAGCCACAGTTCAGCCCAAACCCAAACAGAGGGCTGAAATTTGCTGGTTACAGTCCTTCAACACAGCTAATGTATCAGAGAACAACTTTTGACCACTGAGATCTTATTAAGGGCCACACTGATTATTTGGCCTTTTAATTTACAATTTACAGAATAAATGCAAGGTTAAATACCAAATCCCAATAACCCATAGTAAGTGGGGGAAAAATATACTGAAATACTGAGCTTTAAAAACTCAATTTAAAATATAAATAAATAAATAGCCAATCGCCGTTTTTACAATTATTTTAACTTTGATCTTTAAAATCTGGAAGTTGATTTATATCCTATTGCCACAAAAATCAGTTGATAAAAACTCAAGTTTACTAGTTAATTAAATCCTTTTTGGATTTTATTTCCTCTTTCAATTTTAATGAAGAAAAAGTTTAAGCTTTTAATAGCAAAATGGGGCAGCAATATATAATTCTTTTACTTGATGTTCTTAATTGCAATTACTGGTTTAAACGAGAGAACTCCTTTGGGGGGAGCTTGAGAAGAGTTTGGGTTTTTCTTCCTTAACTAGAGCAGTAATTAGAAAAGACTTGGCTTTTCCATACCTCTGATAATCTGCCTTTTTCTCCTCCAAACAACTGAAAGTTTCTTACATTGTTAAGATTTCATTAATTAGATTTACAAATTAATCCCCAGATTATGTGCAACATACTTCATACAAGTTACATGTTAGTGACTTTTCAGACTCCTGAGTAACACTAATTTTATGTTACATTATAAAAAGATACTATCAGTGTAATTTTCATGCGATACCACACAACAACATATGTAAAAGCAAACTGATTTCAAAAAATAATAAACTTTAATTTGTGGAAAACTACTGTTAGCTTTCAGTGGTGCCCAGTGATAGGACAAGAGGCAGTGGGCATAAACTTGAATATAAGAAGTTCCACTGGACATGGGGAGGAACTTCTTTACTGTGAGGGTGGCAGAACACTCGAATGGGTTGCCCAGAGATGTTGTGAAGTCTCTGTCCCTGGAGATATTCTAAACCCACCTGGATGCTGTCCTGTGCTACCTGCTCCAGGAGAGCCTGCTATTGCAGGGGGTTGGACTAGATGATCTCCAGAGGTCCCTTCCAACCCCTGCCTTTTTGTGATCTTAAGAATTGATCCTCAGTGAAGTAAGGGTATAGTTTTTTTTCATCTTTTGATTAAAAAAAAATAGTAACCACAGGAATTACAGCTTCTGGAAGATTTTTTTCCCCAATAACTGAAAAATACACTACAAAAATGCTGGGTTAATTATTAGTAGACTGCTGTCTCACTTGACCTTGGAAACAAGAAAAAGGTAAGCTAGAAAATAAATCTCCCTCCCTTCCCCAGCATTTTTGCAGAAAACAATAATAATTACAGTTATGAAAAATCATCATCAATAGTGCTGAAGTAATTCCTTTATTGCCATGGCACCACAAAACCTTAGCCCTTTGTGAGGAAGGGCTGGAGGTTGGACATTGATTATTTCACTGGTGTTTTCAACAAGTATATCCCACAGAGCGTATCTCCTCCCTTCTCAGAAAAGAAAATTATTTCCTATAAACTTGCCCATGCAGACTTGCAGAACCTAAATTCAAATGCAACCTCACACTGGAGCAACGGGAGGAAGGGGACTTCCCGCAGATACCAACCTCTCCTGACACAGGCCCTGCTCGCAGCCTCTTTGCTTTTTGAAATGCTGGTTACCATGCGCAGTGCAATTGGTGACATTACAGACATCTGCTGAAGGACACAGGGGAGAAAGTGCTGCATAGGCACGACACCATGCAGTCTGCAGTGCACTGGTGCTTTGTTGCATGGTTCAGGTGCTTTCAGATGTCCATGTATAGTTCCCAGAACTAGAAATAATTTTAACACTTGATTGTGTTGGTCTTGGACTACTAACCTGGGAAACCAGTTTGCCCCACAGAACAGCAAAACTTGGTGTGACATTGTACAGGGTAGTATGCAAGGAGGGAGCATTGTTCACCTCCTCTTACTACGCTATGCTGTAGAGTGACAGGTCACCAGTAAGTGTGCTGTGAAAGCAACATCGCTTCTGAAAGGTACAATGTTTTCTTTAAAAAGAATAAAATGTAAGGGCTCATGCAGTAAAGTACAATTCATTGTTGATAAATAACTGCAGTACACTGCTACACTTCCTGCTGAGACTTTGCAAGGTAAACTGCAAATCGGGTGAGTTACAAATTCCCAAGTAACAAAAATGCTGACGCGACAATATGTCTGGAAGAGTTACTGGAGGTTATCGTTGATGATACAAAAAAAAAATTATATATATATACCCAATTGTCCTCCTAGAACTGTAGAACAGGTTAGACAGCATCCAACAAAAAAAAAAATGTGTGTGTATATATATACACACTTACCAATTTTATGTACTTGACTGTAATGGTCAGTAAAACTATCCCTACTGAGTTCTTGCAGTCTGTACAGGAGAAAGATATCCCTGTGAAAAAAGATCCCATCATTCCAAAAGCTCACCTGACACCCAGGTTTCTTCCCACAGTGCGTGTTTCCTGAGTAGCTACCCAATTACTTCAGCTTCCTAATGGCCAGTAGTTTTCTCACATCACTGATAATATGCACCTCCTTTCAAGTACACAAATACACATAACAGTCACAGATTTTACAATGTCTATTAATTGGGTAGCATTTGGGCACATTAAATATATCTTCTATAAAAATATTTGTACTCAAACACGGCTAAGAACATACACTGGGATAGTCTGAACACCAAATTAGATGATCATATTGCTACTAGAGCTCCTTCTTTTAGTACAGATTTGTTGAAATTTGGAAGCTATGAGATGTCTGAGGCTTACTGTTTCCTCCACCTGAGCAGGCTGTGGCTGGGGGGAAGGAAAGGAGGAAAAACTGCAGACTTCCATAGCGTCAGCAGTCCTTTCCTCTACCAGGGTGAACAGCCACACTACTCCAACAGCTCAATGTGCTCAAGCAAGCTAACATCAGCTGGTAAGTATAACATCACTGAGTCATACCTTGCTTTCCAAACGACTTCTCTTGCTGCCTATGCTTCCCCTATTCACCAGCTTAAACCAGTACTGTCACTGTGCCTGTGGAGCAAAGCATTAAGCTTCTCAGTGTGTCAAAAGGCATGAGGTCAGGCACCACATCTGCTTCACGGCCCACATTTCAAAACAAAACCAGAGGATGTGGTGATGGGAGAGGAACACATACTCCACAAAAACTCTATGCTTGAGAAGCGACCCGGTGAAGTTCAAGGTACCCCAAATATAGCCCAACCACAACGTCTGAAATAACCACACTGATTAACCCGGAAAATCATGACACAAACTAGGCGAATTAAAGACTGGAAAGATGCTGTTAGGTCCAGCTTACCAAAACTGGTAGAAATTGCCAAGGGAACTTGTTTTTCACTGTGCCAGTAAGCTTTCTCCATTGCTTCCAGCTGCATAATGTATTAAACACCAAAGCAACCAGTGACGTGACTAAAGTTAAACACTCATCCCCATGGCACATTTGTCTAGGGCTATGTCCTCTTGATGCAGCTATTTTATTTGTTCTCCAAATCAGAATCAAAGAAATCAGGCGGCTCAAGTCCCACACCATTGTGGAAAACAGTTCACTGCCATGAATGACACAGAGCCTGCGTGGGGAGGGAAGAGGCTGTGTGCCTGCAGCAGAACCCACACATCACCCAGCGGAATGCCCACAATTGCCTAATAGGGCTTAGTGAGAAAGGGCTGGAAGAAAGTCCAGCTCTTCCCAGCCTGAATGGTCTCTGACATTGCTGACTATTTACCAACATGGTTAGTTTCTAAAAGTACATCTACCCTGCACAATGCCCCTAATTCACCGGGTACCAGAAAAAGTACTGAGGACAACTTCCCCTCCTTCTCACCAGCAATGTCTCACTGTTTGACTAATTCACTGCCTTTGTAAGGGATGTTGCATATCGGTCTCTTTACCAAGCCAACCCTGCTGCAGTGCTTTGCAGCGAGTGAACTGCCTACGCTGCCAAACCCCGCTGCAGCGACACGCTGCCTGACGATGCTCAGCAAGACCGCCTGACAGTAGCCACAAGCAGCGGTTTGATCAGGGCACAGCAGGAAAGGCAGGAACGGAGGTATGGGTCACTTCCCTGCGCTCTTGTGTCCTTTGCGATACGGCTGATAACTCCTGACAGGGGCAGGCACAGAATGTGACCAACTGCTGAGCGGACACCTGAGCCAGCACAACATACCAAGCAGGTTCTGGTCATCCGTGTCAGTCACCACTTCACCCGGGTACAGGCTCCACTCGGCTGCATGGCACTATGAGTGGGCAGTCCTGTATAGAGGGCATTTAGGGATCATCACGCAGCAGTTTTAACCAGATCATATCGTACGAATAACAACATCTGTGGTGAGAGGAAGACAGTTCTAAGTGCAGTAATAAGAGTTCTCCTTACTAAGTAAGTGTTGCCTTTTGCTTTTAAAGAAGTGAAGATATATTAAAACAAACCACAAAACCACAACACCAAGAACATATGTCTTGCTCCAAGCAGAATCTTCTCCTGCTCCATGGACATAAATGGTAAAATTACCCCTGATTTCCTTGAGTACTGAAGTGCTACAGGTATTTACACACCAACCAAGGCTCTTCTACATTAACAAGCCATTTCAGCAACTTGCAAAGTGCATAGAGCTGGCTGGCAGAGAACAAAGAACACAGACGCAGAATAGCAACTAATACATGGGAATTTTACCACTTACAGAAAAAAATACAAATGTTTTTAGCATGCTGGAGTAGAAAGATTTCCTGATAAGTATGCCATTTAACAGCAAGTTATTTTCTTCTAAAAAAGGGAATAAATGCAACAGATTCAAGTTAACATTTTTAACACCTCATGCAAAGCTAACTTGCAAATATTCACATTTGCTAACATCTAAATTAGATGTTATAACTGTCAATGCAATTCAGTCTTTCCACTTGAATATACCAGAAAAAAGCAAAAGCAGTAATCTTATGGTTTTATACTTGGAAGGGAATTTGTTCTAGAACTCTGAGCCCAACTAAGGAACCATTCGGATGTAGTCTTAAAAGCTGGTGTCTTTGTTTAATTTCTTATGGAGACAATCAACCACTAGAGACTGACAATCCCAAAAAAAATGTGCATTTCTCTCCAGACAAGCCATTAACCCAAGGTCAAGGTCTACCAAACAGGTGTCCCAATTAGGTAACTTCAGTAACATTCCCTTTAACGCAGCCTGGGCAAAGTCATGCTTTCAGGTCTGTGTTTTCTTTGCTCTTTGGGCCACAAATTAGTCTGGAAGCCTCTGTAGGGTTCCACAATGGTGATTCCAAGCCTATCCCTACAGCTGCTCCTCAAACCAGGGCACAGAGCAGGGACCTGGTGTCCACACAGCCAGGCTCTGGCTCCTTCTGAGCACCTACTCCACACCTGAGCTCACCTTGAACGTGCCAGTCAACTTGAGTCACTCCACAGTATCAGACACAGGGACAGGCATCTTCTGCGGCCACCCTGGTCACCCACACACGGCCTCGGGTTTTGGTGCTACCCAAGTACCAGACCGCCTCCACGCTGACGCTGGGCAAACCACCCGACGCCTTGCAGCCCGCTCGGCTGCCCCCTTACCTGCTGCCGGCTCCTGGCGGGCCTCCCGCGGCGGCCTGTGGTGGAAGGGAGCGTCCGAGCCCGACTTGCGATGCGCGCTGCCAGGCTGCCCGTACCGGCACCGCAGACCTGCGGCCAGCGACCGCGCCGCGAGGGAACCCGCGCGGGCAGGCGCCTGCCTGTGCTGCTGGCGGGAACCGCGCGGCCCCGCGCCAGCGCTGCTGCCGGGCACGGCGGGGCCTCGTGGGGCGCCCGCCCGGACCCACAGCGAGCAGCGTAGGCCCACGGCTAAAGCCCGGTCTGCGTCCTGCCCCTTCCCGTTGCGGCCCGGAACGGCCGCGCTGCACCAGGCGAGGCGTCGGAGTAAGGCGCCGCTGCCCAAGCAGCATGCGCAGAAGGGGTCAGCGGGGCCGGTCTTAGGGCCGAAGGTGCAGCCGCACGTGCAGCGGCGTGAACGCCTCGGCCACGTGGTGGCGAGGGGAACGCCTCGAGCCCCTCTCAGAGCCCGGCTGCGGGTGCAGGCCGTAACTCACCCGCAGTGCCTCTGCTCCCGCCCCGAGGAGCTGGCAGGACGGTGTAGCATTAGTTTATTGAAAGCACTGATTCACACATCAGTATCAGAAACATGAAGTAATGTCAGAGTAAACCAACCGTCCAGTTCACTTTTGTACAGGCTGGCTATGTATTTGTTGTAGATCTGTCCAAATGACGTGCCACATAGCCCCCTTCTGCTGGCAGTGTTCCATAGAGATGGACCTGGCCCAGCGCTGGCTTCCGAGAACAGACATCAGAACACAGTTTATAAGAAGGAAGAGAAAAAAAAAAACATCCAAGGGGATGTGAACATCCTGTCCTAAGGCTCTGTTTGAGCCTGGCAAGCCAAACTGCAAGTTTGGTTTATCCTTATGGCCAAAAGCAGAATACAAACAGAATTGCCCCCCAAGAAGAGAGAATTGACAGCGTTTATTAGGTCTCACAGATAACCATAGGATGCTTTATCGGTAGTCGCTGTAGGGACTAAAAGAGATATACATTAATGTGAACATACTATATTACTGAACTCATATCACCACAAAAATGAAAAAGACTTTTCCTGACCAGAAGACTGCTCATATCTGTCTAATCCCAGAAAGTCTTCTGAATTGTTTACAAACAGCCTCATCACACACCCTGCAGTCCTAGAGCTGAGGCACTACAGCACAGGCATCAAAAAATTTCTTCCAAATTCCCAGTTTTATATAAGCTATAACTAAAATTAAAAAAAAACCAAACAAAACCCAAAATCATTTCTAGACAACTTCAGTCTCAAATCTCTTAAGTCTCTTAAATTTGTCTTAAATCTCTGGATATCAAAAGTCTCTAGCATACTTGCTTCTAAGGATAATTAGCCCCCTAATTATGTTTTTTTTAACTATACCTGAAATATATTGATAATTTACAAACACCTCTCAGGGTTACATGATTGGTAAGTAAACAAGTCTTTGGTAAATAGTAACTACTCTTTACTCAGTTAAAAAACAATGCATTTTTAGATCTAGATGAACTGATTGTTTTAATAATTATATAATTAATAAGGCTCATATGGCACAATGCTGAATGGGATGAATATGTGTACGTAACAAAACCTGAATTAGGGTTTTCAGGTCACAACTCCTGTTAATAGTCAGTTCCAGCTCTGGCTCATTTTCTTTTTGTGGCCTTCAGCCAGGCCTAGGAAGCTGAATCTGAATGAGAGCTTTCTAGTTAATTCGATTTCCAATGTTTAAAGGTGTATCCTGTCCACTGCAAGGATATATTCTACAGTAGGTACTGGATTGTGTGCTAAAAACTACAAGAAACTAATTAGTTTAAACAGAAATAATGCATTATAGCTGCAATATTTCCTAAAAACACCTGCTTTACCTATTGTGCAGTGAAACAGAAAAACTGCACTATGCATGCTTGTGCAAGTTGGAGATGACTGCTTGCCCCCAAAGGAAACCTAAAGGCACAGGACATCGGTAATGCAAGTGGAAATCTGGTATCAAACACTGGCTTCCATTTTATTACGAGAATCCAATTAGAAACCAAATGTCTATACTGATATTTTTACTGTGTGTGTAATACTAGATGCCTTTGCTTTGGCTAAAAGATACTACACCATGTCCTTTAAGAAGATTAGCAGCATTAAATAGATTTTATAATTTCAGATAAAAATAAGATATCTGGTTTGTGTTTGGCTAACAGAGTTTTGGGGATTATTTTAAACATGTCCAAGAAATTATCAGATTATTTTCAATGACTGTTGCTGTTTTACTGTTCTACTACAGTATTTTAATATTTTTCCTTGTTAAAGGATCTCACATTTGAGATAGTAAATAGTATGCTTTACAATAAATAATATTTAAGTCAAAATACTTACAAAATAATGTAACACTGTAATAGAATCTTGAAGATCAATTACATTTTATATATTCTGCAGCAAAAATAACATTTCTAATAGGAAGGAATTACTTATGTCTTGCTACACTACTTATGTGTAGCAAGAGCTACACATTCACATGGGTGTAAACAACTTTACAAGGTTTATTATGTTTCAAAAAAAGATATGCTTTTACAGTAGGTTTTCAGTTAGATGTCATCATAATATGGTAGTAAATATATAACAGTGCTTATATTTAACTCCATCACAAAATTTAATTTGAAAAAAAAAGGAGTGCCATTATTTACAAAACCCAGGAACTTTCCCTTTGCTTCACAAGTGACTGTATCTGTGTGTGAGCAAAATGTTAGGACGAGGCATTCCAGATGAACTGCAGCTAAGGTTGGACGAGGATGATTTCATGATGAACAGTGAAGGTCCTGGCAATAAATACCTAGAAAGGAGATCAAAAATAACACTTTATAGGCAAAGTGATGTTTGAGAGCAAAAGAATTATTTGTGTAAGCACCCCACCTTAAAAGCATCATATGCTAGAAATTAAATACAATAAGTACTATTTATAAAACATACAGGGCATTGGCCACTAGCTAACGTGGGTAATAGATCTAAACTTAGGGAAACAGCAAAATTTCAAGATATTGTATGAGGATAAAACATCTTTCCAATCCTTTATGTTTAAAGCCAACAGATAAATTTTTAAAATGGCATTCAAACTACCAAAAATTAGTATTTCACCCATTGTTCTTTGTGATAGTACTATTTATTTAAACTGCATAAAACCTACAATTGATATTAACCAGCTTACAAAAACTTACATTGAAAAAGAAATTGATTAGGAAAAACCCAGAAATTTCCATTTTGGTTTCCATTTCTAATTCTCTAAAAATAGAAATGCTATCACCAACAGTGATTCACAGAGTCACAGAATTGTAGGGGTTGGAAGGGATCTCAAGAGGAGTCCAGCCTCCCTGCCAAAGCAGGTTCCCTAGAGCAGGTCGCTCAGGTAGGCGTCCAGACGGGTCTTGAATATCTGCAGAGAAGGAGACTCCACAACCCCCCTGGGCAGCCTGTTCCAGTGCTCTGTCACTCTCACCATGAAGAAGTTTTTTTCTGGCATCAGTGCAGAACCTCCTATGGCCAACTTGTGACCATTACCCCTTGTCCTGTCCACACAGGCCACTGAGAAGAAGTTGGCCAGTTCTCTTTGTCTCCCACACTGCAGATATTTGTAAACATTGATTAGCTTCCCTCTCAGTCTTCTCTTCTTGAGGCTGAATAGCCCCAGCTCACTCAGACTTTCCACATAGGGGAGTATGTAGTAGTGTAGATGATGCTTATAGTGTATATGTTCATAGTGTAGATGATGCTACAAGCTAGTACCTCACATCAGTGATAACTCACCTTTTAAATTCAAGCACCTATATAGCCTGAATTTTACGTACTAGTACAAACAATAATTTATCATGTGCCTAATACTAATTCTTAAATCTTTTCATGTTGTCATTTCCTAATACTTAATTTCAAAAGTCATTAAAGGAGCACAGTGAGTATGCAAAAATAACATCCACGTTAAATCAGAATATCATAATGAATTATGTCAGTGTTAGGGTGGATTAACACATTATATAAATTATTGCTTTAAAAATTGTTTCATCATTCTGGTGAATCATACTGATTAATGATGAATAAGTTAGAAGACTTATCCTACCAATCACATGGATAGAAACAGAATCACACTGTCAATGGGAGAAAATCTATAAGAAAGTACAGACATTTGGTTTGTTTAAGCTAAGAAATTATCACAAATACATTTTTCAATAATTTACAAAAAGATAAATCTGATTTGGTATCAGTTGGTGAGCTTGACGGTTCACTGTGGCACCTGAGTACTATCTTTGCTTGGAGATACAGTAAGAGACATGTATAGGGAAGATTATTTAGCAAGATTAAATTATTTTGGTATAATTTTTGAGCTCTCCAAGTGTTTTCTTTAAACTTTTAATTTTGTGAGGAAAAAATAGGACATCAATACATTTTTACATTAATACTCTTTTTAATTTTCTTCATGCCCTGTAGTGGATTTACATTTATGGGATGGAATTGAGAAATCTGAAAAGTGAAAAAAGAACTCTGTGGCTGCTTTTGTTATATTTTTCTCTCTCCCTGTACAAGTATATATTTTCCAAGCTAAAGAGATATCTATTTGTGAACTTTTAAAGCTTTAGTTTCACATTTATTTCATAAACACAAGCAAATAAAACCATGCTCAGAAAAAAAATCATACTTCAAACCACATCTTATAAAGCTTGAAAAAATGTCTTCTTGTACATTTATTAAATTATACTCTGATCTCTTCTTAAAGTTCACAAAATTTTACAGAGAGTCAAGAAATCTATCATTAGTAGTGCAGAATCTTACATCATTTAAAACAGAAATGTAGATGAAAAGTGAAACAGTATTGTGTTTCTCTCCTAGAAAACTAGATCATTACCTTACAATTGTGGGACATAGTGGGCAGGAGCACTTAAGTATCTTGCATTTCACAAATTCAGAATAACATAGTTAACCCAGATATTGCTACATCCATAGTGTAGATGTAATGTTTGTGGAGATTACTGTAAAAATTGTAACTTTAATCAGAGTCATCACAACACTCCATTGCTGAAGTCATACTGATATTTAGGTTAGAGATCCCTCTAGCCTGTGAGGGTGATGAATAAAGTTCCATTCGGTGCCCAAAGAAACCCAGAAACGTGAGATGAGAATGTTCAATAGGACCATCCCTTTCACTGCTTCCCAAACACAAGCCAAGTTAGCTGCACAGCATTACAGTAATTCCATCAGTTTGAAAAGTTTGTGGTTAGACATGATGAAAAATTTTCTGCACTATTAACAGTAAAAGCAATAAAAACTTCAAGGTTGAAAATTTTCTAGTCTTAGCTAATGCAGATGACTTTACCATACTCCTCCTATAGCTCAGTAGATGTTAATATCAAATATGATTTGTGTTGTGGCTAGCATACTTCTGCTGTGACCAAACAAATTTCTGGTTGGTTTTAAATTATGTTGGGGTGCCTTAAAATCCATATGCCAATAACAAATGGGTTCAGTATATCAAATAACTAGTATGCGATACACAGCAAGTAAGCAATGAAGCTATAAGGTAAATTTAACAGATAATATATCAAAGGTTTGCATTTCACGTAATACATAACTCAAAGCCCTTCTATGAAATACTGTCTGTAAGATGTTTTATATAAACAAAGCATTTGTAAGTTTATGTATATATAATAATTCAAATTGCCATTATGGATAGAATTTAGAACCTAAGTAACTTGAAACTTACATTTAATTCTCCACCTACGACTGTTAAAGTGCAGATCATTAACTCCCACAGTTGGAACATTTTTTTGCAATCCCTACACAAACTGACAATATTATAATCCCTGTTGTATTCAGTTGGAGAACTAAACCAGCCAATGGAGAATCGGGTAAGTGCCAAATAATTTTTTTACTATATGATGCTGTTTTGCAAGTTTTGAAAAAATATTTATGCTCTGCAAGATGAAATAATAAACCATTCAATCTGTATGTTTTGGAAATCAACTTTGCAAAACTTTGCAATACAGTAAATCAGATGGCACTTACCTGACCTGGCTGGAGCTGTGCCCCTATAGCATCCCACTGCGAATGTGAAGCCAGAAGTATCATACATGCTAGGATACCTCTAGGAATGCAAATCTGCAATCAGGGACTTTGAGGGATCTGAGAAGGGGAAGAAAGGAAATTTTTCAGTTCGCTATATGGAAAGCCTCTGCTGCAGTTACTTGGGCAGTAGGCAACCAAGCCTTCAATAAATGTAGTTTCATATAAAATGTGTGTATCTAGTGTCCTTTTAGAGGCACTTTGTGAGTGAGCTAGGGAGATCAGAACACTAGAAACTGAAGATCAAGGAAAATGTTGGGAGTTCAGCAGTTTTGGTTTTCTAAACACGTAGTGACCTAGGCTTAAAGAGAAGTGTAGTGGTAGGAATGTAGAATAAAACTTGTTCCAATATTACCCTTTATACTTACAACTGTGGAAGGGAATATTGAAATGCATACCTTGTATCATCCCAGTGGGGGCTAATCCCTGTTGGGGATCCTCTTGAATCTGAAGAATATTTGTAAACCACCAGCAGACAGTGTTTACAAAGCTGCACTATTCGTTGGCAACACTGGAGCTGCTCAGGTGTCACCACCTCTGTGCTTTTACTAAATATGGCTTCCCAGGAGCTCCTGTTATGGAAAAAGACACAACTTCATATTTTTTTGTCACAAATTGCAACCTGAGAGCTTCACTGCTTTATATCAGATTTAACAACAGAGAACAAGAGAAAAAGCATGACCTTGCCTCTTCACAGGAACGGTCTATACTATTTAACACAAATGCTGGCAGATGTGGAGTCCAAAACACAAATTAAGAAGTTAATCTTCAGATGCAAACTGTCCACAGTCATTTTTCACTTGGTTTGTTCCCTAAAGCATTTATAGAGCCATTACTTAGGTTTAGCAGATAAAGATTTACTGTCACATAATTGTGTATCTGTCTTACAACAGGAATAACAAAAACCATTATTTTTAACAGGCTACCACCAGAATGTGAATGAGAATGTGATATCATGTGATTCTAAAAGAATTAATAAAAATAAGTTATCTCTAAATGTCTACACAACATAATAATACACTTATAATTTAAGTATATGATACTAAGAAACAAATATAAAATTATTTTACAAGAGTTTAGGTTGTGCTTGGACTCCTTATCCAAATAAACATAGCAGGAGAGTTTCTCAGTTTGATCATTCAAATACTACTTATTTCATCTGGTCCTATGGTTGGTTTTCTACAATTAAGTGCAACTTGCAAAGTATATCTATCCAAGCATCCTTCCTTTTCAAAATGCAGCCCATCATGCTTTTGTTTTCTTAGAAAGCCATTTCTGATTCTAAAAATAACCCCAAACTTTGCCGTAACAACGTAGCCCAGGTATGTTTTACCACAGAAGATGACAACAGTTCTTTGCATACACCTCACCACTTCTACTTGTGCAAAATTCCTACCAGGTTACAAACCACTGCACCTGTTTTAAAAGCAACATGGTCCCTGTGAAGACCATGGTTTTTGTCAAAACATTATGCAGTAGCACAGATGGTTTTTAAGCTTGAGGTTTTTTGTTTGTTTATGAAATAATCGCTTCATAGGGTGAGGAAAATTTGCTGCATCTGGCTTCGACAAAACTTCCAGCATGATTCAGCCTTGCTGCAGATTTCACATCCCTGGTTTAAGAAGTTTACTTAAAACAGTATTTGAGAATGAGGACGCTTAGATCTGCCTAGTGAGGTTTTTTAAATTATGCTGTGTCAGGTTGGAATTATGAACATTAAGGACAAAAAGATATGCTGTATGTATGTATGGCTAACTAATATTCCAGCCTGGCTCCTCAGTCTAGATATGTTACAGCTGAGACTGTTCAGTCCTACAGAACTTCCACTGCAGACATAATTTTCAAGTGATGCAAGTATTTTTCATTAACTATTATCCATACACTGAATTATTAAGAAATACTGTTTATAAGGCACCAAAACTGTTATATTTCATAAACAGAATAAGTCTACTTCTTGAAGAGCTATGTTTCCTGACTGGGAATTTTCCACATGATTTTACATAGAAATTAATCTATTATCTTTTCTTCTGCCCTATGAAGTCATGTGATGGTTGGTAGAAAGCAGCAAGACAAAGTTCTAAGTATTACATTCGTTCTAGAGATTCCAAGTGCTACACATAAATATATTCTAATTCAATCCATAAATCTCAAAAATCTTGTGGAACAAACTCTCCTGACAAATAATTTAAGTCCTAGGCCTTAAGGTCTCTGATCACTTTCATACAGTTATGAAGGAGTTTACCAGTGAAGGGCAATAACCACAGCCTGACTCAGTGAAGAAAATGTGAGGACTCCTAACGACTTGCACAACAGCAACCCTTTAGCAATGAGAAGCTAATAGTAAAAAATGCCAAAAAGCAGATGACCTTTTCCATCCTCACATCCCTCCTGATTATCCGTCTTGTCAGGAAACAATTAACCAGTGTATTATATACATTCTCTACATATGACAAATGACTCCACATGAAGAACACATTGACCTGATTCCATTGTACATACAATATCAATCACACTATCACTGTGTCTGTTGTAGATCATCTTCAATAAATCTCTCAGAGCACCTTATGCAAGCTAATCAAACCCAGCCCATTCCTTAAACACTGTATATACTTAGACAGAAAATGTCTTTTTGTATGCAATATATTTCATATTTAAAATTTGTGTTCTTATTTTCTGAAGATATTTGGCAGGTGGGAGCATTATTTTATACCTGTGATCTGATCTTCCAAGCCTATTCTTCCATGAACACCTTTGATTTGAGAAAGGCAATTTCTGAAATGCAATATATTGAACTTTCAATATATGGACTGATCTTTTTTTTCCCCATAGAAAACTTGTATTTGCTAGCCAAATCAAACCCATCTACTTACCTCAGAACACTTCCTATTCTATATATACTTCAATTCCTACCAGTATGGGAAAGAGTGAATGTAATCAAGCACATAAATTCAAATTCCTTATTTTCAAATCACAGAACTGACATTTTTGGGGGATGAGCTGTCAGCTGTGCTTGCGACTGAATTCTTCTCTTGTAAATCACAGAATCGCAGATCATTAGGAGTTGGAAGGGGCCTTGAAAGATCATCTAGTCCCACCCCCTGCCCGAGCAGGATCACCTAGATTAAATCACACAGAAATGCATCCACATTGATCTTGAATGTCTCCAGAAAAGGAGACTCTACCACCTCTCCGGGCAGCCTGTTCCAGTGTTCTGTCCCCCTCACTGTGAAAAAGTTTTCATTACATTCACATGGAACTTCCTATGTTCCAGCTTGGACCCACTGCCCCTTGTCCTACACTGAGAAGAGCCTCACTCCATCTCCTGACACTCACCCTTAGCATATTTATAAACGTTAATCAGATCACCCTCAGTCTCCCCTTCTCCAAGCTGAAGAGACCCAGCTCCCTCAGCCTCTCCTCATAAGGAAGATGTTCCACTCCCTTAATCATCTTGGTGGCCCTGCACTGGACTCTCTCCAGGAGTTGCATGTCCTTCTGGAACTGAGGGGCCCAGAACTGGTGCAGTCTCACCAGGGCAGAATAGAGGAAATCTTGAACTCAAGTAGATTTGACAATGACTTCTGCTGATGGTAAACCCACATTTAGTGCTTACAGTGGTCTGTCCTCAACATTGCGCACCACCCAATGAAAGAGCTGACCTAGAGCTCAAATATTTTCAAAATTAGATTATTTTTTTCTATGGATTATTGTACTTGTAAATACATTACTAAATGTCTGATGCCATTACTAAAATGGTTGGCCTAGATTATTAGATTTCTAATTATACTATATTTTTAGATGGTTTTAAAACTAGTTCTAAGTATTACAGTTACATTGTTTTGAATGAAAATGAGCAACAAAGTGTGCCAGCGGTGACTGGATTTGTGAAGTTATAAAGAAGACTAAGATAAGAAAAATACACTTACCCTGAATTACAGAAACAGTTCCATAGACCTTGACCGTGGCTCCAAAGTAAGCGATTAAACACCCGGTTAAAGAGGCGGTACAGGTGTAAATTTTCAATGTCTGGAGCCTTCCAGACATGCTGCAGAACTGTGCGAACACTTGTCTTGACTATATCCAAAACCTAGGAAAGAATATTCCAAGCAGATCAAAGCAAAGGCATATTGCAAAACCTAAACCCAACTGTCACTGATTCACTGCACGCACACACGCAAACACACGCACACAGATGACTGCAGAGATATAGATTCCCACAGATGTCTGTGTTTCATTTCTGTGCATTCATCAGCAAACTTTTATGATATGCTTTTTCTGTCAATAACATTTTGCAAAGCCAAATCAAAATATTTTATTTTTATTACAGAAAAGTTCATTTCTGGGTTTTTTTCAGGCTGTTCAATACTAACTTGTTTAAATGACAAAAAGAGTTTAAAAAGAACCAAAGTGGACACAATTACAGACTAGATGCAACATAATTAACAACCCAAATATTATATATCTGAAGATTATCTCTTCTTCTTGTGCCACTCCCTTTTAAAATACCATCTATTTTGTAAAGAATTAAAATGTTCTGAAAAGCTACTAACTGCTTTTGGTTTAAAGTCTTTAAGCTTACTATTAACCCTAGATCAAGTAATTTTAGTTCACCTTTCATGGAGGAAACAATGCAGTGAAATCAATAAGTAAGGAAATAATTGCCAAGATATTTAAAATAGCAATGTTTATAGAAATGCAGCAGATTTATTCTAATTGGAATACCTTTAAACACAACCGTGTAAAGGTGTGGGTGAACAGCAGGTCCAGCTGCATTCAGTATAGTGCTGAGTTTTAGCCATGCAGTGAATCTCAGCCACCCAGGGCACACACACACTTACAGGCAGCCCTGCATCCCACTCATCCAAGTCCTCCTGGATACACCTTTGCACACCCCACTGAACTGGGACTTGGAAGCTGGGATTCCTTCTGCATGTTTTCAAACATCTGCATGCTCTCTGAAGTCAGGCCTCTAGTTCCCTCCATAAATACAGTAAGAAACAGGCTCTGGTGTCTTGGCTTCTGTCTGTTAACAAGAGTGTGACCTAAGTAGTATTTAGGCCCCACACCAGCACTCGGTAAAACCTGCTGTCCTAAAAAACCCCTATGGAGCATGTAACCTATTGCCAAAAAGCCAGCTACATCCATATGATTTCCTGCAAAACCTCACTGTCCCCTTTCCAAAACAGCATATTCCAAAACCCAGTGCAACTCAAGTGGGTGGTGAACCAATGGAGATATATTCACTTATTGGTGTGAGAGGCTGCAGATTCCAAGTTTGAGACAGTACAATACTTGCCCAGGAAACTTTCAGCTGTGCGTGACAAACTGATTCACACAGCTAAACATCTGCCTCTCAAAAGGTGAAGGGGATTTAGTAAAACAGTGAAGCACAGTGTCCTGCATAGCAAACTGTTGTTTGTAAATCTCTGATTAGACCTGCTGAAGGAAACAAAGCATAAACAAAGTGCTTGCAATAGCACAATGGAGTTGCGTATAGAGAAACGCTTGAGGGGCAGAAAATCTACCTAATAATGACAAACCTGCTGAAATATGTCACTGACATGTTATCTAAGCTTTTTTGAAGACCTAGGATTAGTCAGCATGCATAGGGCTTGCACTAATTCCATGCACATCTGCACCCAATGTAAACACAATGCTGTCCTCTCCGATGGGAATTTTAATGAATGCAGGTGTCTAACACTAAATCCCCCCTGTGGTCTCTTCCTCCCAAAGAGTGCGATAAAAAGAGTAGTAAATTATACAGTAAGGATGGTGACCCTGTTTGGTGACCACAGGAGTTAAACCCAGGCTTTTGGACTGCCCCCCATGTGTGGAATGGGCCCATATTTCCAGGCATTCCCTTTGTGGTGGTAGCATGCTTCTCAAGCAGCCTTTTCCTCGTGCCTTGCCTGATTGAGGCCTTCCCACAAAAACACCCAGTAGCTGTGACTGTATACACCCATTTCAACTGTGTCCCTAAATTACCTAAAGGATCAACCTTTGCAAAGATACACTGACTAACAGTAATTTACCTCCCTGTGTAAAACAGAAGAATTCCACCCCATATAGATTCTCTCACTAGTCCAAAAGACATGAGCTAAGATCTACAGTGTCAGTGTAGAGCCTTTTGTTTTAGCACCTGGCAGTGCAAAAAAACCACCTTGAATTGAAGGACCAAACCTTGCTTCTTAAAGCAACCTGCAGGCTGCCAGGTATTCTGGAAAAAAAAAAAAAATTAAAAAGACCCTAACACAAACTTCCATACTGCTTTTATTGTGCTGATACTGCCAACATGCCAGAGAGAAAAATGTCTTTGTTAATTGTCCTTAATTTGAAAACATGGCCTCAATCATCCATTTAAGCAATGACAGAAGGCACTACACAAGAGTTGGAACTTCATGAAACCTACATCCCCGTTTTTCTAAGTTAATTTCCCTAAAAAGCCTTCATCTTTCTGTTTACTTTAATTTATAACATTTACTTAAACATAACCAATTATCTAGGTGTAACAGAACAAGATGTTATGAAGGGGTGTATTCAAAACAAGATGTACAGACCCTCTGGTAACCATCAAAACACTTTTAAAGAAATTATGCAAAGTGATGTAACACAAAGCAGTCACAACCCCTCTCAAAAAAAGTCTCTTTTCCCTAAGTCTTGGGAGACTAAATGTCATTTTAGCATGTATCAATTCCATCAGTTTACTCTCAACTTGCTTCTAAATGCCTCCTATACCTCTACTGTAATGCCAGAATATTAGACACTGAGCATATGAACGTGAGTTTAATTTTTCTACATCACACTGAATAACCCTTAAGAAAATATACCTGTCAGAGAGGAACACTGTCAAATCTAGTACACTGCCCAGGTATTTTCTTCTCATGTTTTAGAACTTCCCAGTAAGAGCAGTGATGAGGACTAAGTTTCTGGTTTGTATTTCACAGAGTTGCAGAAGGTACCTTTGAGACAGATTCCTTACTTGCATAAATATTCTCCACCTTGAGCTCGCTTCTCCTTTACCCACCCCATCGGGATATAAAACATTCTTCTCTCACATCCACAAAAGCTTACACATTTGGCAGTCCTCAGCTGCAATGTCATTGTCAAAGTTAATCCGTTTTTATAAACTACCCTTCTAAGAATAACTATCTGATTGCTTGAAGGGATTGAGGTTAAAAGCAGTTTAAAAAAAAAGAAAAAGGCAAATCATTTCCAGTGCAAGCTAAGATGAAGGGCCCACACTAGTGCTTCAGGAATTATAAGTCTCCTAAGTTATAAAAGATGTCCTCACAAGAAGAGCAAAGAAATCCATATTTCTGTTTGTAAGGTTTGCTAATAACAACCTGGTATATCAACCTGTATCACATGCCCTTGGTTTTACATGACCATGGCTCACATAAAGGGCAGAACCAGCCTTAATGTAGGCTTTCTGAAATAACACTTACAGGAGAAAAGTCTGGCTAGATTGAAAAGAAATTAATTTTAAAAACCCAAACCCAGACAGACACAGGTCTATTAAGCAGATGTCCAAAAGGAGACTAGGAAGGGCAATTGAAGAATGTATATTAAACTGCCTCAGTCCCTCAAAGCTCAGATTTATCATTGTCCCTGTGGCAATTCCAAAGGTTTGGGGAATGACTATGGGAAAGGACTGAAAGAGACACCACAACCAGTCTTGTGTGAAAGCAAGACCATATCTCAGTTGCAGGTCTAGTGGTTTTGATTAAGTTATTGGCTCCTCCATTTGCAAGTTCTTCAGTTAGTCACGTCTAATTTAGTTGTAGGAAGCTGTGTGGACATGTATTCCATTCAATATCCAAACTTAACTAGAATAGTCAAATGCATTTCTATCATATGGCCTCACATTAAATGGACATATTTTCTCTGTCCAGTATGAAAATACAAGCATTTAAAGCAATAGTCTCTAAAATGCAACTTGAAAGACTAAGGAACATCCTGCTACTTTTCTAAAAAGTAATTTGAGATGAGGATCTGAAATTGTTCTTCCACTCTTCTGTAACAACCTACCAACCTTTTCCAATTATAGTATTTATCATGTATGCAGTATTTTGATTAATCTACTTTCTTTTATGGTCTATAAAAATAGATTGTGAAACTGAGACACACAGAGATTAAATACCTGGAACCGATATGCTAATCCACATAATATGTCAGCAACTGAGCCAGAGAAAGACCCAAAACACCACTTTAGGGGCACTAAAGCTTTAGCAATAGATATAATTTCTGCTACATTAAGGAAAATAAAAATTACACCAGGAGGATGATTTTGACTGACATATGGCATACAGATATGATTGACATACTAGAGTATGTCAGTTTTCAAACAGATTAAAAAATCTTTAGATACTATGCAAAACAGTAGCTCCTAGATAGCACATGAGTGAAGACAGAATGATAAACAAATATAATTAGACCTTTGCAAGACTAAATCAGTTAGTTGAACGTTCTAACAATGTCAGTAGTCTTTGCTTGGTAGGTCTATTTTTATTTCAGCATGATCTGTTGTAACACCGCGGGTCAAAGACTCAAATAACCAAGTGCAATATCACTAACTCTAAGGAAGTTTTAATATGCCTGGTCTGAAACTGCTGACTGGTTTACCCCTTATCAATCAAACCTGCTGAAATAATACACTTCCAGGAAAGATTGCTAAGAATTAGGTATGCAAGCACCAATCATTTATTTGTTTATGTTCCTTTCAGCAGACTACTTTTTAAGGAATTGTTTTTGAAATTATATTCCAAGGTAATTATGCCTGTTTAAATATGGAGCAACAATTTCCTGCAACGTAATTAATTCATATATGCGTTAGCATTAATAGCCAGCATTTTATCATCCACTGCTAAACACTATTAGAAACACTGCTCAAAACACCGTTCAACTACTTCAGATGATCTTCAGAGAATGAAATATTTATCACTTACTTTTCGTTGCTTGACAGAATCCAGTTTTACCAACCAATAGGACGCCACTTTTGTTTTGTGATACTTCCAATTATCCATAATCTGTAATCATTGCAAAACACACAAGAAAATAAATACACATATTAACAACAGAAATCTGGCAGATTTCATCGGAAACTTGTTATGGTCAGACAAATTTATAAAAGAATTCTCCAAGAAGTGCCTTTAGAGACACCCAGCACCTGTTGTACAAGACAGCACCACTAGATGGGGTGCACACACACACACCCCCTCCCATACAATGCACACCCGCAAGTCCAGAGGAGAAAATTTAATGAAGCATTTTATTTCTGATTCTCAGATGAGAAACTGGATATGGTAGTTATGAATTATATATTTCAGGATCACCCAAATCATCCAACACTACAGGACAATTTCTTTCCACTGAAGTAGCTGCACAGATCACTGAAGACATAATCAACAGTGTGAAAGCTCACAAAGAAATGGGCATTTCTGGACAGAGTTGGGTGAATTTTAACACGGTGGATGCTGCTTACTACATCAAAATACAGGTGCTAAGTTAAATTCCTGAACCCTTCCATATCTCTACATAGACTGAGAAAAGAACTTCTGTCATCAATTTTTTCTTCCCCAAGCTGATGTTAGTTTCTTTCCACTAGGTATTTAAAAGGGATTTAGACTACATATTTTCTGTTTCTGTGTCTGTATATTAGGAACTGCTTTTTAATTTCCCTTCAGATTGGGCACTGTTTCACATGTCTTTGATACCAAATGATGGGACTCAAGACTATGTCGGATGTAAGAAAGAGTAAAGTGGTAAACTGGAAGAACCAAATAGAGTAACTGGTTCTTTATAGCAAAATTCCAGTTTGCCTTGCAGCATACCATTCTGAGTTCTCCAGTATCATGCTCGTTTGAGAGCAAGTTAAACATGTCAGGGTCTGTACTAACAGTATCAGATGAAATATAAACTGTTAATGAATTGCAACATTCTTCCACTTACTTAAAAGTTTGAACTTTCTCCACAATGAAAAACTGAATTTTCCTAACCTTCCTGATTGTTTCTCATATATTTTATAAAGACGTAGGAATGTTTTCAGTGTTGCTCTTTTAAGGTCAGAAAGCATACAAAGCTCCACGCTTTTGAAATCTTTGGAATTATACTGGGTTATAGAAGTTTTAAAGCCACAGGAGCTCATGAATCATAAACTGAGCTTTCTACTTTGCTCCATTTAATGGCCTAAGCAGTGCCTATCCCATAATGCTTCTTTCTTACTTAAAAATACTTACATCTTCTATAATTAATTTTGATTCTTCATCTGTTTTTCCTGGGAACTTCATTCTCATGTCATTGATAATGAGAAGGGTCTCTTTTGTCAAAGCAACTTCTTGCTCTTTTGTTTTCTGTTGCAGCAAAGACTCACTCTGAAAACCAGTGTGAAACAGGAATAAATTGCAGGCATGTCATTAGGTCACATTATAAAGTTGTCTCCTTGAGAAAAATAAATTCTCAATAGGGTGACATCAAATGTATTATTAAAGCCAATGGAGATAATATCTAATACGTAGCTAATATACACACATATTCATCATGTACGCTAATGCATCACAATTACTTAGAGTTGTCAAGAAGTTTGAGAAAAACAGTTCAAACGTAATATTTCTTTATTTATTCTGTTTCAAACTAACTATATCCAATATTTATGATGCTCACAATTGAAAATATAAATTTGAAATTTAGATCACAGGCTTTGAATTAAATTCAACTTAATGAAAAGAGATGATCAGTCATAAAAAACTTCCTTTCAGTTCTTCACTGCAACAGTTTATCAGAAACTGCCAATTATATCAGAAAGCCTTAAAAAGGACACTTTGCTCCAACTCTGGTCAGTGTGGGTTCTGACGGTGTCTTTGATTGCCAAGAAATTTGTTTAAAGTATTGGAGCTTTTTACACCAGCATCAATTTGAACCCCCACAGTGTCTGTGAAGGACCATCTCTGGAGGCTTTGGGGTTTTCATTTAAATTTAGAGACCAGTTGCAAGTATTTCTGATCCCCTTTCTTTACTTTTGCATATTTCTGCAACATTAAGAGTTCTTAAATATATGTTTTAACAAGAGTGATATTAAAAAAATTTAGGCATTTCTAAATTTTAGCATTTTGTAAGAATTACAAAGCGGTAAATATATTTTCAAGCACAACAAAATATTTTGCTAGATGATATATAATAACATGGCTGCAATAATAGGAGAGAGAATACACCCAAATCCATGTGTGTTTATAACTGCTAGAACAACATGTCTATTATTCCCAACAGTTAATGAATTATTCTAAACCTAGTTTCTATACCTTTAGTACATTTGGATCTCAGCAACCTCCATAAATGGCAGTACACTACTCTTTTCTTTCCCAAAGGGTAGATAAACTAATACTTTATCACGCACAAATGATGTCTTAGTAAGTTACGGTTATGAATTTAAATTTTATTCTAGCAATAGTACATAGTATATTATTCTTAGTTGAAAAATAATTATGAACCAATTTCCACTCATAATACAGTGCTAAATTATGGGTAGTTCTTATTCTGTAAGTAATTTCATTCACATTATTTTAAGAAGCATGACCTAAGCTCTGTCACCCAATATAATTGTTCTGCACATCAAGATCCTTTCTGTGGTAGAGCTTCCCAATGAAAAACAGAGTGTGGTTTCTTACTAATGTTAATTTAAGCGAGTAGCCCATTTTTAATGTGAGACGGTAAGAGAATGTTTTTAATCTTTCAGTAATTTGTATTTGATATAGAGTTAATGTGAATAGAAAAATCTATATTAGCCCTGTCTCATTAAACTCTCGGAGTACATCTTGATGATAAAGGGGTACTTTCTGAAGTTGAGATAGCTAATGTGATAAAAAATACCTTTAACACGTTGTGGTGAAGACCCAATCTTAATGTCTTTCCAATTCTATTAGCTGACTTTAAAGATGGAAAACCATGTTAAGGAGTATTTCACAAGCTGTCAGCACACAATTTTAAAAGGATCCTTTTTCATCATTTAGACAAAGCCTCACAGGCAAAACAGACAATGAGCATTCTACTGGATAAAAGTGATTAGAGATAGTAAATACTATGAAGCAAGTTCATTAGCATTACAAAAGGAATCAAAGCTCACCACAATAGAGAAAGGCTGCAAATACGGTCTTGCCCCACCTCCAGGTGGATTATTTGGGTGACAAAATAGACAAGTCAGGCACCAGCACATGAGTGGAAACACACTGGCATCAGCACTCAGTACAATACTGAATGGGGTTGGGGACTGGCTCCCAGCAAATGCTGCCTAGGGAAAGTGGCTATGTGGCTCACCACGCAAACACCAAAGAAGAAATGTCTGCATTGTGAAGGAGATACCAAATATGATGATAGTCTGGTTACAAAAGGTAAAATGCACAGTTCTGAAGTACATTGTGAAATTACATCTAATCACACTAATTCTAATCAGCTAGAAACACATCTACTTATTTTATTACTTACTTAGACTGAGTTAGACTGTCTCAGGCTTAAAATTGAAAAAGGTTTGATCTTCACTTTAAAAACAAAAAAAAAAGAGAGATGGCTTCTGAGGCATTTATTGCAGTGGCAAATTCTAAAGATGACAAGAACTATATATACATTTTTAGTTGTTCACTTTGGAAGTAAAACTCTAGTGTTTTAAACTAACCTTAACTTTGTTAAACTGAGTTTCAACTTAAGTTGTTAACTAAGTTTTAACTTTGGAAGTTAAAACTCTGTCAGCAGTACAGTGTATGTGAATTAGTACATTAAGTTGAAAATTAACCACATCATCTACAGTGGACACCCATACAAAGTCTCAATAATATTTTACTCTGGTACAATCTGTACAGTTTGAAATATTGATGTATTTTTGTTATTCTAAAAATTTTGAAGATGGGTGCATACTTATCTCAGAACTAGCAGTCCCCTGCGAAAGCAGAGAAATTTTTAAAGAGAAGTAAAAACTATCTTCAAATAACTTATTTAGGAGAGCAGGTCTACCAGGCACAAAACCTCTTCAGATTTCCACTCTCTTGAAATGTGACATTTGTATTACTGCGTCAGAAACACTGGAACATCATGGCTAGCACCCACTGCAAGTCAGATGCTGGTCTAGAGATCTTGTATTTCTGGATTTCTGTCAAAATAGCATTGACTCTAGTACCTCAGATAAAATCTGGTGATGTATTTATTTTTAGAGAAACAGGCCACATTTGGAATGCAACTGCTGTGTTAACTCACCCCCGAAGAGTTCATGCTTCCCAAACTGGGTGTCTGAGGGACTCTGGCCGAAGATGGGCTGCGATTTAAAGAATGAGACCGATTCACCGAGGATGCACGCTGGATTTGCAGAGATGTTTTGGCTGAAAGGGGACGTTGCTCAGCTGCCTGTGACTGCATAGTCAATATTGATATTGAACGAGGGCAGCTAACAGAACGCCTGATTGGACCTGTGGATGATGTGGGGGATGAATATGATGGAGATTTTATATTTTTAATTGAAGGCTTCCAGCTCATTCTCCCTGCAGACAAATTACATAAATGATGTGATTACTCATTATTCTTTCAACACCTGTTTTCAGTCTTTGTAACAAGCAACATACATGACCAACGAGAGCACATATACTCTACTACAATGAATGTGGACTAACAGCCAGTCACACCAGATACCCTACTAGTAAGCACTTTGCATAAGATATAAGAACATTTATTTCTTCCTCTTAGTTAGCTTTAATCAGCTAGACTTCTGTCATCTATAACATACATCAGACTAATGACAGAGCACATGTGTCCTATAAGTCTGAAAGCATGTGGCTACTATGTTTTCATGTGTGGCTTCCTGACTAAGAATATGGAAGCAGAACAGAAAATGTGGATGATAGTGCATAGAATCCCAAGATGACTTAGGTTGGAAGTAATCTCAAAGCTCATCTAGTTCCACACCCCTGCTACTGGCAGGGACACCTTCCATTAGATCAGATTGTCCAAATCCCCATCCAACCTGGCCTTGAACACTGCCAGGGATGGAATATCCACAGCTCTGGGTAACCTGTGCCAGGGCCTCACCATCCTCAAAGGAAAGAGTTTAATACTAATCTTTTTCCTTTCTTAAAATTAATTTTTATTACTTTATAAAATATTTTAAAGAAGACAAAACAAGCAAGCCACAATTTAACCCTGAGTTGTAAATGTTGATACATTCTAAAACATTAAAGCATTTTATAGAATTCTTCATGAACGCCAGACTTGCTTGGTAAAGGGATAACTTAATTTACCTGATCGTTCCAAAGACTTGCATTTATTTTCTTCAAGATCATATGAAACTTTTTTCTCTTTTTTTTCGATGTGATCTTCCTTTTCAGTTTCTTCTCCTGATTCTGACATACTGCTGCCAGTCTCACAGCTACTATCACTGTTGTAGTTCTTAGGTTTTCTTAAGGGCTGTGCACTTTCTGGCATTGAACACAAGGGCTAGTGAAAGCAAAACAAACAAAGGGAGGTCGGACTAGATCTCCAGAAAACCACATAAACAAACGCCAAAAAGAATTCCTTCATAATCCCAAAAGGACACTTTACTATCACAGTAGACTCCTGATCGAAGCGGGTTCATTTTTACATAGTTAAACACCCCCACACCTCAATTAGATTGAAAGTTTGTCCTTAATTTTAAAGTAAACACTTGAATATGTCATTAAATTCGCTCACAGTAATCTCAATCTTTGTGATGGAGAGCAGCATAATACAGAAAGAGTGGGGCAATTATTTTGTTTCAAGTATGACTTAAACTACCAGACATATCAAATTATAGTTTGAAATCATAAATCAAGTGATACAGAACACCACTTAGATCAGTTTCAATCCCTCACTGATATTTGCAATAACTGAAGCTATAGTTTAACAACGATCAATGTGAAGAAACACATCAGGAACTTTGGCTGGTCTGCTTCTGAAAGAGAAAGTGATTAATCCTTCAGAAACTGAGAGAATATGGCAAGCTCTGCTAGATGCATTTGGTGTCCCATGTGCACAGGGGTTTCAGTGTCATTAGGTAATTAATTTTGTGCTATTACCAAGGATACTCCAAGACATACAAAAAGCCAAAAGCAGGAGACAGGGAATTGATTCAAGAACAGAAAGTGCAAATGATTTTTTTTCTTCCATCTACCATAAGGCAGACACAAAAACTGCAATATCCTCCATAAATATCAGTTGTCCTAAGAAGGCTTGTGTAATCACTTTTTTCCTACACGTTTTCTTTCCAGTAACTCTCACCTATAAGAAGCTATGATGCTGGCCGTATCTTCTGAGTCACCTAATAGACTGCAATTAAAACTCAGGTTTAAAGAAAAAAATAGTGTCATCATTTCTGAACATATTTTGGTTCAGAGTGAAATAGAAAAACCCTCAGATGAATTTAAATTACCCTGCTATCTTAGCATAAGCTAATGCCCCAAGATTTATTGTGAAAGCTAAAAGCAAAAGCCCCAAAGATACTGTTCCTGCAAGATGCCCTCGTAGTGTAAAAGTAAACATATTCTGCCTAAACTTCTACTCCAGGCAAGGGAGGAAAGAGATTTCTGCCACTAACAGTACATTTATGCAAGCCCAAGCCGTTAGACCAGATAAGGAGGAGTTGAAGAAGGATATTTTGTTGAGAAGTGCCCTGGCAACTGTCCAGATTACACAAGTAATATTTTGATATCTATCTACCTGCCAAAAGGACAAATTAAGGTGCCCGAACACTTAGTGATTTCTCAAAAAGAGCTGTCCTAATCTTGAAATGCTGTGTATCATGCAGATATATTTATGAGACATTTCTGATGATTTATACAAGGTAAAATAAATATTTTCAATCAAAACTCAGATCTTGAAGGCAGATCTCATTCCCACTTACGACATACAACACATTCTACACTAAATAATAAGAACAATCTGACCAAGACTTCACATCAATTAATGAAGAAAAAAAAGGTCCCCGTATGCTAACCTGATTTTTCTACAATTAAACTCATCTGATTTCACATCAGAAGAATAAAGATAAAAGTAATTGCTCACTTCCTCTAAAAATATCTGTTCCTTTATTTCCTTACTTCTTTGCCCTGCAGAAGCAGGTGGGATGCATCAGAGCCCAGCAAACCTCACAGCACGTAAGGGCCAGGTGCCCTCTAGAGGCTGCAGGGAAAGCAGCACCCCAGGAGGGGGTCCCGACTCCGCCGGCCTTCGGCTGCATCTGCAATGCACGTTAGAAATGCCTGGGAAATTCCTGAATCGTCTTTTACTCCGAATTCCTAATCACCTTCAAGTTACAATAAGGCAAGAGTTTCAGCACATGTGGAAGAGTTGTTACATGTGAAGCTTATTTATACACACAAAACCCTCTGCCTGTCACACATATATACATACACACACACGTAAGTATATACATATATATTAATGTTTCTGTGTATGGAGGAGGTTGAGGAGGAAAAAACCCTCTCTTTCCTACCTGTTCCAGTTTTTTGAGTCCTGACTGTTGCTTTCTCCAAGGAAAAGAGTGTGCCCAAGACAGAGCACCTGAGTTCTAACAGCAGTTTTGTCAGCGAGCCAGCCACTAGCTTATAAGGGAGGTCAGGACTTTATGAACTTCTGAAAGAACATTTCATGTTGGGTAACATGATTTGAAAAGTACTGCTCCTTAGGTTTCCTTTGTCTGTCAGATCTTGCATAGGGTACTTCTTTGATAATGGATCTTTATTGCAGGATTTTAAGATGACAAGATGAGCTTTACAGCTGGAGTGTTCTCTTACCTGATAGGTAATGGTACCCTTGGTAGTCCACTGCCCACCTCACTCACCAGATTTCTACACAGACTGCATTTAGATACTATGTATCTCCCAGTAGAACCTTTACATAAGAGTGGCCAATCAAACACATATTTTAGCCATATGCACCTTAACCTTTACAGGGAAGAGGTGATGCTCTTTTGGTACCAACACAAGGACCATCTACAATGACCATCTGTATTTCAAAGGAGTGCACAGGGAATCACAGAACCAGGGAAGTCTCCAGTCTTCACTGCAGACACTGTTTAAATGATTGAGAAGTATATCAGGATCCTAAAAAAAGATGCAGGAGTAGAGATCCTGTAGAGCATGAAGTGTACACACTGCCAGAAAAAGATTTCCTTGTGTTACCTTTTGATATCACCAATTTTAAGGGAAAGAAAAAAAAGCGTTGGATTTTGGTCATGGCAATTTTGGTTATATGCAATTTTTCTTTCTCATGTAAGTGCAAACTGTATTATACTGGTAAAATATCTTGCAAGCTATGGAACCCACATGCCTGCTATAAAAACAAGACTGTGTCTCACTCAGAAAATGATCAAACTTCATCTCAAAACTAATTAAATATTTATGGTGCCCAGCTTGGGAATGGCTTGTGTGCAGCCATCATGGAGACAGTACAGATCAAGTCCATGTGTGTACAGTCAACCAGATAGATGCTGGGAAAAGACAGGCTACTGGGAAAAGGGAAAACGTGACTGACATGTCGAACTTGAATTAAGTGACTCAGTGTTAAAGAACTGAAAAGAAGGAAAAGAATCCCTCAAGAATGTGAGTGGAGTGTGTTTCCAGGGTAGACTGGATTTAACTTTTCTTCTATAACTGAATCCACCACTGTTAAAGCAATAATGCACAAAATCCCTGTATTTGTAATGAGGTTTCTGCAAATCTATCTTAATACCAGATTGGGTATGCAGATCCCCTTTCCAGTATTCACACCTCCAGTAAGATGTAGCTCTTTGGATTCTTGCACATATATAAAGTACCTCTGCAAGCTCAGGACCATTGTCAGCATTCATTTTGTACAAAAATTCCTAGATCTGTACACCATGTCACCAGAAACATAAAATGCTGTAAAAAAATGTTACATGCATCCATAAACAAATCCATCATAGCTCAGGAACATAAATGTAGGCTCTTATAAGCAGACTTGACCTAAAACATTTGCAGGATAAAAGAAATGTACTTCTTTTAGCCAAGCCCAAACTATTTATCTTTACTTGATTATAAAGATACAGAGTTTATTTAAGGCAAAGACTCACATGAACTATGCACACAACCAGAAAGAATTAAGCTAAAAATAATATACATTCACTTAAAAACTGATTTTGGATACAAAACAGGCTCCAAGATATACTGCACAACCCTTTTAGCAAGTAAGCAAGCTGCAGATACATCATAATCATAATTAATCCTTTGAGCTTCCATAGTGCCTTTTATCCCATGATCTCAAAATTCCTCAGTAGTACCAATCGATTAAAGATGAAAGCATTCTTCTGAGATAGGCTATAGATATAAAAATAAATTTACACAAAATCAAGCACTCTCTTGTACAGCAGCTGTTGCCATGCATGACAATTCCTCAAAATTAGAGAGGAAAAGAAGGATCTCATTTACAGTTTAAATTTTAACGGAATTTAGTTGGGCAAATAGTAGTTTATTCTTCTCTTCATACTTAAAAAAAAAAAGCTAATGGCAATCTGAGAAAGCTGATCCTTGTGGAAGTTTTCTAAGTAAATCTCCACTTAAAATTCTCAGATCTCTCTACAGAATGAAATAAAAAAATGGTATCTAGAAGGCAAATACCTTAGGTCCTCGCTGCCTGGTGCATTTTCCCATTAGTTTTTCATCATCTATTTCACACTGCTCCAGAAGATCCAAAATGTCCTCCTCCTAGAAATGTGAATGTCACTACAATTAACTTAAAGCAGGACATATCCTCTGCCTCCAAAATTCAAGCAGCAAGTGGTAGGAATATAAAATTACTTTGATTACTACATCCTGAAATAAGACTACGAATTCCTCCACCAGAGAATATAAAAAGATTTCTTCTGATGCACGCATCTCTGCTTAAAATCAAGTCTTAGCATTTACTAACGACTGAAGTCTACAGAAAGGGTAAACAAAGAGACCTGTAAAACTGCTGGATAGTGCCAACTTCAAAAAATGGGAAATTATTTCTCAGATTTCATATTAAATCACATTAGTTGGTTATTTTCCTACTCTCTTTGACTGCACAAGTACATAACACATAAGTAGGCAGAGCCTTTGGATGCCTTAAACTATCAGAGTTGGGTTTATGATCTCTCTTGTTTCAGTTTATACAAGTGGAGGAATAGGCTGGGGACATTACTGGAGGTAGGGAGGCAGTTACCAGCTCAAAAGCAGGTTCTGCCAGCCTCTGGTTTGCCCAGGGGTAAGGCTGAGGATCAGGGAAATGGTAAAGTAACTTAAAGCCATCTAGCCTGTCTCCACCATGGGTCCATTGCAGTTCATCCAGATTCAAGGATCTGGCCCACCAGCTGCACAAAGAATAATATTAAAACAACGGAATCATTACCAAATGCTGTTTATTAGCCATCACACATGACTGTCATGAAACTAATCCACACAAGGTCATGAATTCCAAGATAAATAATTCCTAAAGCAAATACTTCTTGCGCTTCAGTACCTTCATTCTTTTTAAAGGGTTATTCATTTCCCGCTGAAGTGAAGCTGCTCTCCCAGCAAGAAATGTCTGAAAAGCAGTGGCTAATAAACTCTCATACTTTTCAAGTAATGTTTTATCATCAGGAGGGTAAATCCGCCTAAAATAGACGAGAAAAGAAATTAGTTTAAGATAGAAGTTGAGCTACTTATCACACCAGGAACAATAATAATGCCACTAATTCTGTCTCCTCTATAATGCATGTGCATTGCATCTATAACAATTATATAGTAACTTATCATAAAACATATACTCTGAAGACTCCTCTCAGATTCTAATTTTAACTCCGTGATCACATTCATGTTTAAACCAGCAATTAGCCAGTCAAAAGAGATGCCATGAAGGTCATTCCAGAGAGACTAAAACTCAGTTCTGCATGCATCATTCACAGAGTACTGCAAGTGTGAGTGATTCACAAAATATTAACAAAATATGACATGTAAAATTCAGAGCCACAGAGTAATTTGTATTGGCAATAAAACAGAACAGTGAAAGCTGAACAATTGCTTTGAGTTAATAGGCGTGATGTAAACTAAACTTTGAGTATGTACTGCACTCAAATGTAAATTAAAATAACGAACATTCAGAAAGAAGTACTATTAGAGAAAAATATTTTCTGGAACAGATGTAAAGATGTACAGGGCAGCTCTTGATTTTCCATTAGACCAGCTATGCCACTATTGTCTAAAATCACAGGTAAGCTGTTAATGACAATATGAGAAGCAAGACTCGGTGACTGTTGCTCAATGGGCTTTGAAGAAAACTACTCCATTTGTCATGAATACCTGAAACACAGGCAGAAATGCTGAAAGTGGAAGACTAATTTCTAATGTATTGTAAGGGGTAATCCATACATTAGTTCTGCCTGCGCTGCACAAAGCGTAGGCACCATGTATACACTGACTGGAGTTATGTGACTTTTAGTTTTAGATCTTTGTGGATTTTTGGCAAAGATTTTTACAAGGTCTTTTCTCTGTTTTTCTTTTCAGTCCTTTCCTCCCCGAGAAGATGAAGAAATCATGATTTTATTGCAATGAAAAAGGATGGTTACAATCCCATGAGACTTGAGGTAATTCTAAGCAAAATGAAGAGGTCTCCAGTTTGCATAAGAGGTCTCCAGTTTGCATAAAGTACCTGTAGGGGCTCCAACCTAGTTGCAGTCAAACTTTTTAATGGTGCTGATTCCACTGCTGAAAAAGTGCCAG
This sequence comes from Heliornis fulica, assembly GCA_013399135.1. NCBI lineage: Eukaryota > Metazoa > Chordata > Aves > Gruiformes > Heliornithidae > Heliornis > Heliornis fulica. The sequence continues at coordinate 60,429 of VXBZ01005654.1, read as the reverse complement.
GCAACACTTTAAAGAAATGATAGGCTGGGTTGGATGGGGCTTTGGGCAGCCTGGTCTAGTGGAAGGTGTCCCTGCACACAGTGAGGGGTTTGGAGGTAGATGATCTTTGAGGTCCATCCCAAACCATTCTATGATTCTATGATTTTCATTTTAATATATGTAGAAACACACTGCAGTTAAAGGTCATTTCAAAGTCACATATATCCTTTTCAGTTGCTCAAGAATGCACAAAAGCTTGAAAGCGTGTCTCCTACTTTGACCACCACAGGGCTTCTACAGTGGGCTAACTGTGTTTGTGGACAGACACTTGACTAAGCCAACTGCTGAACTGACATCCATAAATTAAATCAAAGCCTATGAGGGTGATTGAGGTTTCTCTGAATTTTTATTCTGGAAGCAGGATTAATCCATGCACCAATACTAGCACCCGAAATTTCATGTTCTATGGCAATGCATGACAGAGGTCAGTCCTGCTCTGCAGAAGAACATCACAAGGAAAAAATACTGCATAATACTCAGATAATTTTTTTCTGCATCTCTAGCCAAGATTCCTTTACTTCTCAAGCTCTGCTTTTTCTTCAGTCTTCTTGCAAACACATGATAATAAGAAAACACAAATTTGTTCTGTCCTTTTAGATGTGTACATTCCTCCTGAAATGACACTTCACTATTTCTTAAGGAAAAAAATATTTTTGTACTCTTATTAATATACATCAATCAAAAAGCTAAATGAAGATAACATTTGGCTCATTTTCAGTCAAGAACCGAATAAGCAACCTAAACTGTGATCAGCTAAGAAGTTGGACTTTAAAGTTATCAAAAAAGAAAAATGTATTAAAGCATCATGATGTTACTCTTTCTTACAGTTTAAGTAAGTGAAAAGGCTGCATCATTGAGGGGTGGGGTTTTTTTGATGCACTAGTTCAACTCCACATATGTCAAAAGATGTAATTAAAACTGTGAATGCTAAATAAAAAAGGGCTTTCCATAAGCAAAATGTTAATACATCAAAAATTTAAATTTCACAGAAGCATCTGTTTAAATGAGAACTTTATTGGGAATTACAGAACATCTTCTCAGAAAGAGCAGACATAAGAGCAGCATTCTGACTAATTCAGAATAAAATACATGAACTCAGACTTCCCACATCCTGGATGAATGTCATAAAGAGTGGGCAAACACTCCCATCATGTAATCCTAGCAGTACTTTGCTCCCTTTCACCAGATATTCATAGGCTTTGTTTTCGCTTTCAGTTGAATCAAATATCAAGAAATAACAACAAAATCATCATAACCAAAATTCTTGTTTTCTGGGCAATGATTATTATAACCAACAATTTAAAGCTTCCTTTTGAAGATAATTTACCAAGAAATCTGAAGATACTTACATGTAAGTCTACTAAGATCCAAAATCAAAGTGCAGAAATATGAACAGTATTTCAAATACTTCAGAAATGATGGAAGCATCAATAAACCGTTTGCATAATAATTAGATTTGTATTTTTTATGGAGGAATACTCACACTGCTCTACCGCCACCCTGCCTAGAGATAAAGTATCATCATATGTGATGTCAGAACAGATCCATAATGACAGCCACTGTTCTGGGTATGCTGAACAGGACCAGTCACACCTTTCCAGCAAACACTAGTGACTGGTGTCATAAATTCCTAAGCGGACGCAAAAATTTGGAATCAAGACAAGAATTGTCTAGGGGAAAAAAAAAGACTTTACTACTTGGTGTATATGTATATATTTTCTATGAATGCCTACACATTTTTGGCAGAAAATTATGCACTTATTACTTCCTACTAAACCAGTAAAAAATAGTTACCTGTAGTTCCCCATGTGTCTATTTTCATGCTCCTCTTTGGAAATCTGTTTACGTACTTGTGCAAGTCTTTCCTTCTACAAATCAATAAGACAATTAAAACAAAGAGAACATAAGCAACGGACAAGAAAAAGCATTCTTTCCTTCCTACCAGTTCTTCTTTTCTCCTTTCCAGTGTGTGGCGCTGCTTCTCCCAGTCTGAGGAACCTGGCAACAGTTTTTTCATTGAACCTTGACCATACAATCTCTTTTGAGCCTCAGCCTTCTGTTGAGCTAAATTTCTCCTTTTATCACTTGTCCTGAAACACAGATGATATCAAGATATGTCAATCCAATGCAGATGAGAAGACATGCACTCTCATCTCAAGTATATCATCTTGTATTTCAAGTCAGTCATGTAGTTTATGTTATAAAATGAGATTTGAAACACTCATTAAGATTTTTTTTTTTAATATTTTTACGGCTGAAATATTTTCACACTTTAAGATGTACTGCAATGACTGTGTATGATAATTTGATGCACAAACATAGTTGTATTTATTTTCCTGAAACATAGATTTTTTTTCCAACATATTCCAACGACAAAGTTCTCCTGCAGAAATGTATGCCTTTGAAATTATCACCAAAGCAAATTTCCTGTGTTGCCACATGTCCATTACTGCACTCATATCCCCACCTTGAGATTCGTTTGAAAAAATCTTTTTTTAAAAGAAATTACTATAAAAATACTATTACCATTCTTTTTTTGCTAGCGTTTGAGGAAGAAGAAAAAAAAATTGGGGTTAATTTCAATAGCAAAACTCACATCAAGGGAAACATCTACCAAAAAAAAATTCTTAATTTTCTCCTACTCCAATTCAATGTAGATAAGTAGATAGTTAGATAAAATTCAAAACAATAGAAAAGAGAGCCAGACTGAAGAAAAGAGGACAAGCTTACCGTATGTTGAGAAGCTTTAATGCATTTAGCAGAACACCTTTTTTCACATCATAGTCTATTTTTTGATCAGTTCCAAAGCTTGGGGCACGATTAATCTGGAAAAAAAAAGATGCAGAAGACTCAGGAATGTTCAGATTCATTGGGAACACATCTATTTTAACAGGCTTTGGAGAAACCATGCTTTCAAAAGTAGCAAAAATTAACAGAATATATGTTAAGAGCTCATTTTAATTCATATTTTTTAAAAAAGAGAGCATTGATTAACACAGATACTGAGATCCAGGACATGTACCTTTCATCCACAAGTTATCCAGACACTTTACAATGAATCTTTCCAGTACTGACACTGTGCATCCAGTCTAATCTATTCTCGGTGGCTGCAGCCAGAAAATTTACTATGCACAGTTCTGTTAAACATGTTATAACAGACCATGTGCCATGCTACATGTAGTAGTCCAGCACAGGAAGTGTTAAACTCTCTCCTAGTTCCTAGTCTGAAAGCAACTTTGAATACTTCTCTAAAAAGTAAACAACTATATAAGGACAGAAAGAAGCCCCAATTCAAGGTCTTCTCAAGTATACTCATAAATAGATATTCAGATAAGCTTTCCAGCAACACCTAGAGAACTAAGTTATTAGTTGAATACACAGTGTGAAAATAAAATAATTAACAGTCTTGGTAACAAAAAGCTTGTAAGCTAAGTACAAGATAAGAGATTTTAAATGTTACATAAATATAGAGGAACCAGGGAAATGGAACTGGGAATCAGTAAGACTAAATCACACACTTAACAGTGAGAGTCTCAACCACCCCATAACCACTGCCAAGCTCTGGAGCCCCTGCAGAAGAACATCAGCTTTTGGAGAGCTTTGAGGAGGGATAATGAAGTAGCTACATCAACATTTCCAGGACACCTTCCAAGCTGGTATAAAAATTTATAGATGAGGAAGGGGTGCTAATGAGAGGCAGGAGTCTCACCTCAATAGGGAACCAGCAGTGCTCCTTAGAGAAGGGACAGATACTAAAGGCCTCTGAAGTGAAAATTAATACCTTGTACCCCAGGGAAGTAACTGGAATACAGTTAGTATGTTCAGAGCAAAGGGCAAAAGCCATTCATTAAATTTGTGGTTTCACACTTTAGATACATTATAGCATCTACAGTTGTGGGCAGAACTCTTATGGCTGGTGACCCACCAACTGTCCTGCTGCTGACTTCCAGCTGCCACATCACATAGGAACCTTTTGGCTTTGAGAATCAGCTTGTTTGGTTTGAAACCAGAGACATGGCATCAAGCCCCAACTCCTAATTCAGGAGAAATGCTAGATATTAAACAAAATTACATTCTATGCCATGTATTGAATTTTTAGATGTAGCAACTAACAACACAGTGATTTGAAATAATGTTTTTGCATGCATTAAAAACATATGAACAGACAGACATATTTCTCACAAATATTTTCTAAGCTTTTATGTACACTAAATCCTTAAATCCAATGCTACTACAGTTAGACACAAGGACGTATTTGCAAGATGTAAAACACTATACTGGTCCACTACTGAATTTCTGGACATGCAGAGACATCTAAACACCTACATGGCACTACAGCAACCAACTTGAGAACATGCATAATTGTACATTGTTGTATCCATATTGGGTTTAGGTACTTCCTAGATTTCTAACAATTTTAAGTATGATATTGGGCATAAATTCTGCATCAATAAAACTGTTATAAATATGTGTTACTTACATGAGCACCAGTGAGAATGAACACTATGAGAAGTGTAAAATAATATAAATAACAGTTTCCCTCCTACAGAGCAAATTTTGCCAAAAATGTACATCTGGCATTTCTGAACAAACAAAACCTTACTAACTGTGGTTATTGAGCAGAACATTATCCTTGTGTTAGGAAAGACATAAGAAGGCATTTGAAATGCTCTTATGAAGCAAAATGCTATTATGAGACATTACACAATCACTCCACACTAAGGTTTCTGTCATTTTAATGCAGCCATTGAAGAGGCTGAAAAGCTATGGCATTTTTAGTTCAAACTGAAGCACTGTTGTATCACCTGCAGCCTTTTTTTTTTTTTTTGTGTACCACTCATGACTAATGTCTGCAATCCCAATCCTACCATGACCTCAGCCCCGAAGAGTTACCAAAGGGGCAGTAAAACAGCAGTCCAGCTCTGGCTAGCTACTGCAAACTTGCCTTGATGCACTATGTTTCAGGTAGTGGTGGCTGCAGGTCCACTACAAATAAAATCTGAGCGTCCGTAGAACATCAGGAAAGTAGTACACAAAAAGCAGGTGTGAATTTAAAGTTCACCAGCTATTCCATACTAACTGCCTATGAGTACTCATGAACTGCTTCTTGATTTAGTATGACTATGTGCAAGGATGCCTCACTAACAAACTTCTCTCTTTAAAACTCCTCATCTGTTTCATGCATCACGCTTCTCACAACAGAAACTTCAAGAAGCTGACCTTATATGTCAGCTAAAAAGTTTACTTCTCACTATGTGCAGATGGAGTTATAAGAGGTATAAAAATGGGAAATATCTTCATCTAGCATTGCTACCAAAAACTTCATAACCTGGGCCCACTGTGTGTGATGTGCAAAGCCACCCATACTCTTGACATAAATCTGCAAAATATCATAAACAAGTCACAAAAGGTTTAAATCACAAATAACATTTTTAGAACAGAAAAACTCTTGTCAATGCCAGAAAAAAACAAACAAACCCACCCCCCAAAAAAAAAAAACCAAACACAAAAAAAAACCCACAAGTGGCAGATAATCTAATCTCCAGAGCACTCCAAAGTGCATATTCTGACCTTCCGCTCCTGCAGCCTGTTAGTATGGAGCAGGAAAATAGATTTTCCACTCTCTGTCACACATACCTATGAAAAAGACCTTTCAAATATAAAGAGAGATTACATGTATGACTTTATAAACCTAAAATCAATTTAATAACATTTTACATCCTTTCAATATAAGGATTTAATCTTTGTTCAATCTGTAGGACAGCGTGGATGTTATGGAAGGGATCTCATTCTTGATTAAAGTGATTGAGATTGCTAACAATAGAACTCAAAAAACAAAAGGCATTCATAAGCCATAAAAATCCTATTACACAGAATGCTGTTAGTGGCTATCACTGAGCAGATATTCGATTAGAGATAATCATGAAGTTCATTCTAGTCACTCATTTCTAAGCTTGAGAGTGCTAACCCCCTTTTTCTAAGCTTAAGCAACCTTATCAACTAGACAACATTGGGTTTAGGGATAACAGAGAGAAGACAGAGCAGAATTCAGGAAATGTAAAACAAACCACTTGTAAAACTTAAGAGACAATGCCAAATTGCTGATCAGTAGATGAACAGCCAGTAAGTGGTCAGAAGCAGCAAATAACTAAAAAAAAGAATCCCTAAGTGAAGCTAAGAGCAAAGAGGTAGGAACCTTGCCATCTACAGTTTATTTCTCCACCACAAGACACTGGCAATGTGCTATAACCACCTACCCATTATTTCTGAGGGGAAGACAAATTCTCCCAACCCTTGTTGGCCTTTGGATCTCCAGGGGTACAGGCAGGGTAAGCATAACAAAAGATAAAGGAGTAGAGACCAGAAAATTTGCATACTTTACTAATAGGAGTTAGCAATAATAGGATGCTTTAGCCTAAGAGGGTCAAAGTCCTTTTAACTGTGTGGATAACAAAGTTTTGAATAGATTTTGCTAGTTCAGCTACACTAAATAATAGATTTGTGGATCTGTATAGAATAAATCAGAAGAGAAGTTGGTTGCCCTACACATTTATTAATATGTGATCTTTTTCACTGAGGATCATAATGTTGTGAACCCAAATGGACATAACGAGGTTGAATAAGGCTGGAGCCCATCCAATAACTTCTACTCTCTCCTCATTTTCCTATATATATAAAATAACCTAGGCTGGGAAATCTCAGTCAAATAGAGTAAAACTGGATTTTCTGGGAATAGAAGAGAGATATAGGTAGTTGTTGCTACTCGCAAAGGATGGGTGCTGCTGGGACTGCACAGCTTGCCAGAAACATTTGGTGCCACAAGATGGCAATCATGCATTTCTCACTGCCCTCACTTTAGTAGAAGGTTCCGGAAGTTCAGTTGCATCAAGGCACAGGAGAGCTACAATCACATCACAGCAATAAAAAAAAAAGTCATCTCAGGAAAGTAGAGTCACAATGTTGTACAATTTATTGCTTAAAATAGTTTATTAAGCTATCTTTATAACAGAAAAGCTATGTGAGCTATGGAAATATTAAACTAGATTTCCTATCCTAATCCTATTTTTGCAGTTTTACAATAACACTTGGAACACTTGGGGCTTTGTGATTAGTACTTGTTATCGCTGTTAGAAAGAATGATTCACTCCCCTAAGGGAGACCTGGCACGAGGGAAATGGTGGAAAAAGATAAGAGTGGAAATCTAAGGTAGAAGTCAGAACCATTTTAGGGGGAAAAATTATATATATACACACACATATACATACACACTGTATATACATTATGTACAGTCTGTGTGTGTATATATTTATATACACTGCCTATTTGATCTTTACTGCACTACATAGTATAGATGCAGTATGCATGCATACATATGTATACCTTGTGTTTGTTCTGAGTGCTACAAAAAACATGAGCAAGCACCTTAAGAATTAATGGATGAACACAGAAGCTGAATCACTGTCTCGAAGTTTGAAGTTTCTGTTAGTTTAGTTCAATGTTGGAGGATACCTGTATCACCAAAGCAGGAAAGGAAATAATTTGACATCTGTATTAAAAATAATAGCCAGGAACAGGTCTCCAAGTCTTGAAACACTCTCCAGCAACCCAAAATACCAGAGCAGCATTTAATACCTTATGAAATTCCTCCCTTGCAAACTGGGAGTCTGTGATAACATGATTCTAATTTGAGAGCAATTACTATAAATAGTGAATCAACCTCCCTAAAATCTCCATTACTGCATGTAAACATCCAAGGAGATAGAGGGGTGACCTTCTGAATGGATTCACTACACAGGTTACTTCATCTCTCATAGAAAAGGTCTGTCACCATTTGTTGCAGGGCTGGATGAATTGCACACACAGACCAGTATTGGTCTGTACTTAAATAACTACAGGCAACCTAGAGATGATAATCTGGAAGTGTAGAGCTAAATCAAAGGGATATTAGGATTTGTTTGACAAAAAAAGAGGAGTTGTCAGTGTAGGACAGACTAAGTTCATGTCCTGTACTGCTTTTGGATAGCACATAAAAGCCAGCAAATATGGCTATGTTTGCATGGCAACAGTGAAGGTATTTATATTTTTCTAATTAAAATTATATCCAACCCCTGAGAGAAATAAGCATGACAAACAACTGTTGACAGTATGAATGGCCTGAGAACGAGGTTACAGGTCAGTAAACTGTGTACATTTTCATCGCTAGTAGACAAATCAGTCAATAGACAGATTTTTAATACATTTTGCTTCTTTTTCCTCCAGCTTCTCATACAGTTAACATAATAAGATAATCTGAAAAAAAAGGCAAGTGAAGTCTATGTATATGTTATTAATAGTATAATTAGAGACAATAAATGAACTTCAAATATTCGTGGTTGAATATGTGTTCAAGCACCACTGTACAAGTAACATGCCAGAGGGAAAGTGTTCCTTCCAGTCCCCTCATGGCAGCTGTTTGACAGCATTTCATGTATACCGAATTAGCTTTCTCTGTTTATGTGGGTGCTTTTAAAAGCCACAGGAGAGGAAATGAACATATATTCCCCAAAACAATAAAAGGAAAATTAAGACCATACATTCAGAAAAGTTGCCAGAGCCATATACAGAGACATACTTGTGATAGAAATCTATTTAGCACCTAATTGCTATAAACAAGATCCTTCAGCTACAATAACAGCTGGATTAACATCACATTTCTCATTAAAACTTTTGAAAACATCTGAAATGGAACATTCTTCCAGGAAGAAAATTACCTTTATGCAAGTCTCCAAAAATCACTGCAAGGCAGTGTTTCCATATGGATGCTGGAGAAAAAGCACCGTCTATGTACTCAAAACCAGTAACTCCTGCAACGCAGAGATTTCCTTTGGAAGTTTTCTTACATAGATAAGTATTAACCTGGGGTTTAATTAATTTTACTCTTAAAAATTTATATTTGTTTAAAGAGGTTTACCTCTAGGAGCCATGGTTTTAGTTTTCTGTCCAGCAGAATATCAAATCCCAGGACTTCAAAGCAGACACTGTCACTTCCTGGTGCTTGCCCTGGCCTGCACATGCGATAAGCATGAAGAACATGTGGCTCTGCAACTATGAGAGTCTTCACTACTAACTCCTGTAGGGATTTTTTTCAGAAAAATTCATCAGGAGAGAAGATACCAGTATATATTGAACTATCGTGCTTCTTACTTTAACCTTTACAGTCCATTAAAGTATCTAGTTATAAAAGATTTTAAAGGCCAAATATATGGTCTATAATAAATAAACTATTCCCATAGAGTAACAAATGCATTTTTTAAAAAAGCTCTAAAGTATACTGTTACACCTTCTATAGTACTCACAGAACTTAAAAGCTAAAGATATACTGGGAACAAAGTATAGTATAGCCAATCTTCACACATTTCATTCTGCAATATAAATTTTCAATAGTCTCAGAATAATCTATAGAGATGATGCTGAAGAGTTGAGGCCACTTCCTCACCTAAAACCCCCTGTAACATAACTACTGACTTCAATGGCACAGGTTCCAGCGCACAGATAGATGCAATGCTGACAACAATTTTGTAAATATTCACACATAAAATTCACTTTCTACTCTAGAAAAGTCTCCAAGAATTTAAATGGGAAGGTTCCTTTGTATCTTATTACTTATGTGAATAACTGTTTAAAAGGGCTTCCGGCCTTCGGAAAAAGTTTAACATTAAATTCTAGAACAAACTGAATTTAGCCTTCTAAAAACCATAATCATCTTTTATACTATGTCCTTTGTGGCATGCATTGCTGAGAAACTGGATTAATAGTTTGAAAGACCATTCTGGATTCCAGTAAAGCAGCTGGCAGAAGTAATTAATTTTCTAAGAATATACATACACTACAATGAAAAGCATATTAGATTTATTTTACCGAAATATCACTCCAGAATTTGGAGACATCGAGATTATTTGTTTCCAGAAATTCAGTAAACCATTTTATAGAGCGTTTGCTTCCTTTGTCTTCTGTTTCATCCCGTTCAAAATGTTCATTGTGTTTATTGACAGAGTAGTTAGTCAGATGCATATACAACTGGCTCTAAACAAGGAAGAAAAAACATTAAAAATCTTTAAATACAACTCTAGAATGGTCAATTCAAAATAATCAAAGAAAAAAAAGACTTAATCAATAAAGACACATTCAAACAGTTCATATTTGCAAATAACACTGTGTGTGGACTTAGTGATTCTTGGAGATTTCACCCACTGCTCGTTCTAGCCTTCTTACAGCAAACCCTGTGCCCGTATTTAAGCCAGTTGCAGTCAACTGATCTACCACTCAACATCTAGATAGGCAATATAATGTATCTGCCATTTTTACAGGTCTGTATGTAAACAAATATGTAAAAAAGTGAAGGGCGATTAGCATAACTTACAGAATGATTACATTCCACAAGAAGCAAACAATAAAGATGGTATTTTGAAGTGCTACTTTAAAAGTGCTAAAAACCACCCTGGCATCTGTTTCATAGACAATCCCACATTTCAGCTTTCACTGTAGTTTATTTATGAGAAATGTTCTCATGATAGTGATACTTTAAAATATCTTTTACATATAAATTCATCTGCTGTGTTCCTATCTGCCAAAATTGCTCACTTTTGACTGGCTGGTAGCCATACATCAGAGGGAGGTAAGTTTCAAGATATACATTACATAAATGAGTGAGTGCTACGGTTCCTTTATGGAGCAAAACATCACCAGCAAAAGATCCACATTGTAAGTTACATATAAAAAACCCCTAATCTATTACTTTTCCAAGGCAAATTAATAAAATATTATTTATGTTTGCATTATCTCCCAGTACAGCTATTAAATTCAGCTTTCCACCTACAGTACCACGATGACTGTCCCAGTCAGAGCGACAGTTCTCTGTCACATTTGATTCCTTACTAGAGTGTAGCTGATGTTCCAAGCTGACCATAAGCCTTCTGTTTCAATTCAAGATAGCAAATAGATAACACAAACCTTCTGCTGTCATTTATCTCGCTGCATGCACTTAAATTAAAAACTTAATGAAATTAACAAGACCAAATCAACTTAATTATAAGTTAGTTAACACTCTATTGTATTAGCACTACAAGTACTGAATTTCTCCCATGGCTTCCAATTACTGCTTTCAGAAACATTCTGAAGCCTGTTGTTTCTGAGTCATTATAAATGTCATCTTTCCATGAAATTCAAATTACTCCAAAGGCAATTTTTTTTCAGACTACAAAAAAAAAAAAAAGTAGTTTAGGACATTTGTTAAACATCTGAACTAATCTTTTGTCTGAAGATATTGGGAAAATATCATCCAAGGAACAATGTCATTAGCGATAAGCCATGTTATTTCATATAACAAACTACAACACAAACAGTTGTGAGAACACAGAAACAACTGCCTGTTCTGTTTATCTGCTCAGAGCATATTTCAGTGCTGCTAATGCCAAGACGAAAAACAAAAAAATATTAAAAGCAAACTATTTCAGATACAGTTGTTAGTTCAACAAGGCCAAGTGCAAGGTCCTGCACATAGGTCAGCACAATCCCAAGCACAACTACCAGCCAAATGCAGAATGGATTGAGAGCAGCCCTGAGGAGAAGGACTTGAGGATGTTGGTTGATGAAAAGATCAACATGACCTGGCAATGTGCACTTGCAGCCCCGAAAGCCAGCTGTGTCCTGGGCTGCCTCAAAAGAAGCATGACCAAATGTCAAGGGAGGTGACTCAACTCCAACCTTGTGAGACCCCCACCTGGAGTACTGAGGAGTCTGCTCCAGAGCACCCACCATAAGATGACATGGAGCTGTTGGGGTGAGTCCAGAGGAGGGCCAAAAAGATGATCAGGGGGCTGAAGCACCCTGAAGACAAGCTGAGAGAGTTGGGCTTGTTCAGCCTGCAGAAGTGAAGTCTCTGAGGAGACCCTTGTTGCAGCCTTCCAGTACAGAAAAACTGGAGAGGGACTGTTTCCAAGGGCAGGGAGTGACAGGACAAGGGCTAATGGGTTTAAACTAAAAGAGGGCAATTCAGTGATTCAAATTCCCAGTCAAGTGGGGGAGGCTCTGGCACAGAGAAGCCATGGCTGCCCCCTCCCTGGCAGTGTTCAAGGCCAGGATGGGTGGAGCTTTGGGCAACCTGGTCTAGTGGAGGGTGTCCCTGTCCATGGCAGGAGAGTGGAACTAGGTGATAGAGTAACAGGAGAGTAAAGTGAGGCATAAGAATCTCAAATCTACTGATGCCTCCCCATTCTTCAAGTCTATTTCTTCCTTAACAGATATCTTCATTTTGGTCTGTGCCAGAAGAGAGGAGTGACACCTCTCCACAGAAGACACTCTCCAGTGAACAGGAGGATTTAAATGTTCAAAACCTTTAACATGACCCTTACCACTTCTTGGTTCCATGCAAGCCCTGCTCTATCAGCCTAAAGTTGTCAAGTAGGTACTCCTTTCCCTGCTGAAGCAGTCCCTCACAAACAGCACCAGCAGACTGGTCACCGTCTCCCCTTCAGGGATCACATCCTCATGTGCTGGACTCTGTTGGTCTGTGTTCTGCAGACATTCTGCACACAATAGCTGAAGCATTGCAGGATCTCCAGCAGAAACTCTATACTTCAGTTATGTTAGACAATGATCTAGGAGGAGATAAACCTTTCCTCCCCACCACCCCACCCCAAATGAGTCTTAGATAAATAGAAAAGCAATGTAACTGTTCTTGAAGTGATTTTATTTACTTTTTTCCAGGTTGAATGTCAGTAATTGACATCTTTAGCTGTCTTTTATTAAGTGTTTAAACTCTATAGCACATATACATGTAAAGTCATACTTGTTTTTATGCAGAACCAATAATGTGGCCATAATTGTGATTTTGTTAGAAAAGCATGAGTTAAATATCTTTTGTTTTCATTATTTTCCCTTCAATGACAATACAAAAGTTCAGACAGAAGAATACCAAATTAAATCTAAAGTCATAACTCATTTTATTTTCCCTCCTCCAAACAATACACAGGTAAAAGTCTACGTGTATGAGCAGTAATGAAATGAACTCCAACTTACCAAATTTGAGTCACTGGGGGGATGATACTTTTCTGTGCCCATTCTCACCAGTCCATCATGATATAAAAATACTTTTAATGGATCACAGGAGGTTACAAGGATATACACACGCAAATCAAACTTGTAGCCTTCCATAAGAAATGGTTTGTCAAGATATTCCTGAACAATCAAGTGATCCTGAGCTTGTAACTTTTCTCCATTTCTTATTAAAGAGATCCTGGCAAAAGCAAAAGTTATTTTAAGAACACGGAACTTTGACATTATACCTCAAAATAGATTTTCATGGTCACCCAGCCAGGTAGCAAGACTAAAGTCTACCAGGAGAGGAAGACTTACATCTAATTTGTAGGGTAAACTCACTTACATAGCTTTTGGTTTCCTGCTCTTCACAGTGCTTCACTGGATGGAAAAAGGCAATGACCCACTTCAAAATAACTTTCTGCTTCCTTTGATGCAACAATTTGCAATAATGGAACCCCTTTACTTAGAAATGGCTTGACATAACAACCAGTCTTCAGCTTCTGTGATTACTCTTCCCCATGTAGCTCTAAAAATAGGCTTCCAGTCTTTCTTTATCACAGTACAGGATGCAAAGAACTTTTTCATGGCTAAGCTGACTTAGCAATGAAGTTTGCAGAGCAGGACACTCATTGTTAAGACTAAGGATGGCATAGATTAGCTCAGTAGTTCTGTACTCCAGTTGCCCCAGAATGCAAATGTTCCTCATAGCTGTGTTGCCTTAATCTCACTCTTCATTATTTGTGATACATTTCAGTGTTCTGGTGCTTAACACTCCTGAAATGCTGAAGTACTTTCCATTTCTCTGAATTATGCTGCTACCTTTCCCCTCAGCTTACATTTGCCCTTTTCAAGACTGAAAAATAAGGAAATTGAAATATTTGGTGGCTTTACTTTTACAGTAATTCCAATATATTTTTAATAACTAAAAGCTTTACTATAATGTATAATCCTAATTGATGTTAAAAGTAATAAAAGACAAGATTGAAATATCTAAAACCAGCAACAGAGTTAAGGAAGAAACTGCAATATTTAGCTCATTGTTTTTTACTGTGCAGCCTGGTCACACAGAAAACCATTTAAACTCAACTGCAGGTCACAGTCTCTTTCAGGTGTGCCCCACCTCCAACACAGATATCAGCACCTCCTTCAAAGAATGTACCTCCAGCTACATCCCAAGAGCATCTCTTCTGTTTCTCCTACACCTCACGGCTGCCAGTCTTAAATATGTTTGTGCTTGTCTGACTGGCTGCAGCTTTGGCATGAAATGGGGTGTCCGGGTGGGTTTTGAAGATATGGAGGATCCTGACCTCCTCTCACATAACACCTCCACAGTCCCCAACCACCAAAACCCCACCATTTATGCCCAATACAATCTCAGCCCATAGATCTAAGCACAAAAGATTGCTAAATAAATTCTTTAAATATTTTCACAATAAAAATTATCCAGATTTTAAGAATTATTTGAGCCTCATCAGAAAACGCATTCTCTCATTATGCCACATTCAGAACAACATTAAAATACCACTTCCACTTAGCTTTATATATTAGCTGCTTCTGCTTGTAAGCCTTCGTCCAACACATGAACTTTCTTATACTGGTCCTACAACTTGAACTACAAACTTCTATTACACAGCTTCTGCTTATGTTGTAAGTAGCACTGGATTTCACATTTAATGGGTAAGAAGTCTGAAGTTAACATGCAACTTACCCGTGTCCCATTGCACCGTTAGCTGGTTTGACTATGAAAGTTTTCTGTCTACGTTTCTTCTTCAGCTCTTTCACATAGTTCTGAAACTGTGTGTACTCTGCAGGGAAGATCCATGTTCGAGGAATAAAACTATACTCCTGAGGCTGACTCTTGATCATTCTGCAAGAAAGCATAACTGAGTTTAAATCTTTTAACCACTTTGACATATCAATACCCAGGATTAAATAGCATTTATAATAATTTGACAAGAAAACCTTTTAAGCAAAATGCTGTTATATGAAACAGTTGTTATATGCAGTTGTTTACGAGTAGTTACAGCTCTAACTTATTCATATGCACACTTTAACAACAAAAGCAGACAATCTTGTGCATTTTACTTATTATCAAACCATACTTGCTTATTATGTTACTGGCAGCCATCTCACTCCTGTTATACTTTTGTTCAATTACTCAGATATTTAATGCTATTCCTATTTTTAGAAATTTTAAACTTAGAATAGACCATGTGGTTATAGATCTTGCACTACCCAATAGACTCCTGGATTCCTGTTTTGTTTTGTTTTTCCTCCTTAGGAGAAGTGGGGATATTTGGCAAGTATTTCAATTTTCATGTTGGTGTATATGCATTTGGAGAGGTGTGAGGATCAGCACACACAAAAAAGAGGACCTGGGATATTTGGAGTTTCTTCATGTGTGCAAAAAAATATTAACAAAGAGGACTGAATATAAAATTAAAATCAAGCAATTTAAGAAGAGGGTTTTTTCTTTCTAGTCTTTTAAAGGAATTTCAGGAGTAAGGAATTGTAGAAAACATAGTTTGACACAGGCCAAGAACCTCCAGCATAGGGCAAAACACAAGTTTGGACCTCTGTTTGATACCGGCATATTGTGATTAAGATTCCCTGAGCACCTTATATAGTCAAAAGAAAGCAAAGAAGTGCAAAGCAAGACAAAGTGAGAAAAACAGAAGAACTAAAACAGAATAAGGTTAAGACATCATAGGGAACAACCCCACACTGAAATCTGGTGAAAGGATGCAGCAAGGTCCTAATCTTCCTTGGGTTAATGACTGTAGCAGCTGAGGTAGTAAGCATATCTCATGTTATCTCTCTCGTCTTAGTGCAGAAAAGACTAATGAAGGAGGAAAAAAGGTATAGAATTCAGTTAGTATAAGTTTCCATCACCCAAGGCTGTGTATCTGGCAGATAGGAAGCATATGCCCATACCAGACCGGCAGTATGGGCTGAAAAAAATAGGGGTTAGCTTAAATGCTGGTGGTACTATGCAGACTAATACACTGCAGTTCCCAGTGGGATAAGTTTAGTCTATTCTGAGTTAAATACTTGTGCAGTTAGCTTGTTTCACGTACACACAATACCTGAAACCTCATACATAACCTCATGTGAAACTAGTTTGGGTAACTCAGAACTCTGTAACATAGAGCAGACTCATCTAACGTACAAATATCCACAGAAGAGTGGAACACACCAACAGAAAGCGATTGGATGTTTAAAAAGAAAGTAACCGACAAAAATCAAAGTTGGGAAGCCTATTTTGTTTTGAAGAGCCATTATGATAAATTTTAATACTTTTTAATGAAATTACATACTTAGGCATACTCCTTTCATAATGGAAACTAATAATATCAGGGTAACTTAAAAGTAAGAGAGACTTGCAATATCATTTAGATTTTTTTCATTTCTATTATGAGACTACATACTATCCTGATGCAGCATAACACTTTCTCTTTAAGTGACACAAATGCTAATGGAAAAAAACAGAAGCTGCCAAACACATCTGTAAGGGCAGGACTGTAGCCAAGCTCTATGGGTATAATGGATACACTGTCACCACCAAATTGTTTAGCCAGCTACCCAGAAAAGGCCCTACAGAAACCACAATAGCTATAGTAGTCTTGAAGTACTGCATGAGCTCCACTGACTTGCAGCTTCATTGTAACTATTACTTTTTACAAATCTGGTTTGACGAAAGCCACTGAGTATCGGAAAAAGTTTTAAAAATCATAGATGTTGAAAGTCATGATTCATGGATGTTTTTAAACACCTGCAATACATTTACAAACATTACCTTGCCAACTGAATACATTATGTAGGCAGAAATTACCCTATTTTTAAGCAGAAATTTCTGTTAGTTTCCACCCCTCTCCAAATGACTTACCATATGCATCCTGAAGTACTACACTGTAGAGATTTGCTATCTTATTTACTTACAGGTTTCAACACACAAGCTCCCTACTCAATAACTATAGCTTCATGGTATTATTTTGTGACTGTAAGGACATCAGTTCCATATGCCCTTTTCTGTGACACCTGTGTAGACTACAAACACTTACTAGCATGAAGCAGAATACTTCACAGTTGTTTACAGGTTCTGGGGCTCACTAAAACTTCCAACAAGAGAATTCATTCTGCTCTTTCCCTGATTGGCCCTATTCAGAAATGGCTTAGGAACATCATCAAGCAGTTTGTGGATTCAAGACCTATTCCATTACAATAGTCCTATTTTCCAGCACATCTGCTATCCACTACTGTGGGTAATCTCTCCTTCACTGAGCTGCTCTATCTTTTAGCCTCTGCAGTCCTTACCAGGAGGTTTGAGGCTTAAACAGCAAGTTATTGTTCTCCCGAGTGCTATTTTATCTCATGGATGATGCGGTCAGACCATGCTCTGTTTCTTAGAGTGCTTTCTGTACAAAAGAATTAAAGGTGTTGAACAAAACACAGGTTACTAAAGACAAAACTTGTCAGGCTAATAATGTAGGTTCCATTGCCTAGATTTCAAGATTCTCTGACTTTTCAAGTATGTAAGGAGGTTAGCAGGTAGGTATGGATGAGAACGATTCTTGGTCCATGGTCAGGTCACAAACTCTTTAAATGTAAAGGAGAAAGGTGCTGCAAAAACTCTCGCATGCACAGGTCTGTTACCCTTCCCATTCATCCCCGCTTACTGGATTCACTGTAATCACACCTCACATGAGGGAATCCCATCTAAGAGACCACTTACAGCAATTAAGATCTAGCTGGCTCTACGATGGCACCTCTATGTTTCTTTTCTGTGTTCTGTTTACTCCCCTTGAAAACAATGCTTATGCCTCCTTTTGTTCTCAGTTATATTCCTACTTCTATCTGTTCCAGTACTAACACTTTCTCTGCTGGGTTGTCGTCTTCCATGTTAAAACACTATCACAACACACTCCCTTCCACGTTTCTGCATGTGAAAACCACATTGTCCTGTGCTCCAGAGTGCCTGGGTGTTGGCTATGAGGAATTCACAAAGTACAAATGCTCCTGAATAGCATTTGCCTCTCACAGTCCAATATATTTGTTCTTTTGCTCTTTTCCCA
Organism: Heliornis fulica; assembly: GCA_013399135.1. Classification (NCBI taxonomy): domain Eukaryota; kingdom Metazoa; phylum Chordata; class Aves; order Gruiformes; family Heliornithidae; genus Heliornis; species Heliornis fulica. Next base: position 42,241 of record VXBZ01005654.1, on the reverse strand, counting down.
AAAGCTTGCACAAAATGTAATGATGAGATCACTACAATAAAGGTAGAAGAAAAACAAGAATAGACTCTCAACTATTCTCCACCAACTCTCAGCAGTTGCTTCATGAACTCTGAACGGTACAAAACCCACAGTTACTCTGCACAAGTCAGTATAAGGAAGAGAAAATGCAAGCAAAAGAAAAGCATTTCATATATCTTTCTCTGTTTCACAGTAGTCAAGGTATATAATTTTATTTTTATAAATTATGAATACTAAGAATAGAATTGTGAGGTTAGTACTGTGAAAAACAGACTGATTAAAACACTGCTATATCTGCTGATATTAACTGAAGTCACAACACAGATATGCTTGACCCAGAGTTATCTACCAGGGAAATTATTCCCATCTTATCTAGAATATGTGCAATCTCTGCACTGAGTACCTTTAAACTCTTGTTTCAAACTCAGAATTCAGTACGTTGAGAGAGGTATAACCAGGCTGTATGTGAACACAATGTGTGCATGATAACACATGCCTTTTGCACATTTTGGATACTTTTATAAAAATCACAGCACTGTAGCAATACTCAGGGGTACCACTGCCTACCAAGCTGACCACTGCCACTCGCTGTTTCCAAGACCTCTCCAAAGAACAGTTTGCTTCCATGTGCTATCTCTACACTTTCCTTAGAGTTTGCATCTGGAAGGAGCAGTGAAGAGTGTTTGAAAAGTGTAAAAGTTCTCACCCACACATACATCATGTAGACACCAGAGCACTACACATAATATTTGCATCATAATAGTCACATGCATTCTGCACACTATGCGTGTAATTACAAAACAGATAATGAAGGAGAAAAAGAGGAGATATAACATTAATCGCACTAACATACGAAAAGAAATTGTGTTCTGGTAACAGGAAATGCAATGTAGGTAACATCAGAGGCCAAAAGATAAATTAAAGAGCAACTATTATTCATATTAGGAGTATAAAAACATCCACACACATTTCTCCTTAAACTCTTCCTTATTAACAGGCTGTGGAATCATTATTTACTATAGTTTTCTCAGAGGTCATCCTCACAGATTCACAACTATGATAATTGCTCAGAACCAAGTTTATTCCACTAGAGTGAGAAGAATGCGGTGGATGACAAGATGGCCATGAGCCAGCAGTGTGCCCTGGTGGCCAAGAAGGCCAGTGGCATCCTGGGATGCATTAAGAGGAGCATAGCCAGCAGGTCGAAGGAGGTGAGCCTCCCCCTCTACTCTGCCCTGGTCAGGCCTCATCTGGAGTCCTGTGTCCAGTTCTGGGCTCCCCGGTACAAAAGAAGACAGGGATCTCCTGGAGAGAGTCCAGTGGAGGCCACAAAGATGCTTAAGGGCCTCGAGCATCTCCCTTGTGAGGAAAGGCTGAGTGAACTGGGGCTGTTCAGCCTTGAGAAAAGAAGGCTGAGAGGGGTTCTCACCATGTTTATATATAATTTGAGGTGTGGGAGACAAAGGGAACTGGACAACCTCTTTTCAGTGGCCTGTGGGGACAGAACAAGGGGCAATGGTCACAAGCTGGACCACGGGAGGTTCCGCACTGATGCCGGAAAGAACTACTTCATGATGAGGGTGACAGAGCACTGGGAAAGGCTGCCCAGGGGGGTTGTTGAACCTCCTTCTCTGCAGATATTCAAGACGTGTGGATGCCTACATATGACCTGCTCTAGGGAACCTGCTTTGGCAGGGGGGTTGGACTCGATCTCTTGAGGTCCCTTCCAGCCCCTATAATTCTGTGAATTTATAATTGAGACAAAGGAACTTCTCTGAATTATTTCTTGCATAAAAAATAAGATGCTTCAATTTTTTTTCATATACACAAAAATATAATCATGAATTATTTGAAACAATATCCATTCACATAGTAGTTATTTTTCTTGTTCTAGCATTACACGATATATGCCTGTGTGTATTATGTATTAAGTATGTGTAAACAGTAATTTAAGGTGCTCCCATACACTCTGCAAAGCATAAACAGAGAACTGAACCCACGCTGGTTTCCACCAAACTCTACTGAAGAGATATAGTAGCCTCTCAGATGTTACAGATCCAGGACCAAAGCCAAAATTCTTAATGAACTTTGGAAATTTTTCTTGGTCTTCCCATAACCTCTTAGTAAAAATAAACAAACCTTACAAGCAATAATTCAGTATTACACAACATTAAGTAGCATTGCAGAAAAAATTATTAATACTAAAATAAAAATTACTTAGTCATGTTCCTTGCCAGAAAGTCCTTTCTGCAGATCTCTCCCATTCCTGGAAAATGGTTGATTCTCTGAGGAAGGAGAAAAAAACAGAATCAGTTGGTACTTTTTAGTTTTCCTGGCATATCTAATACATTTAAAACATTCAACTGCAAGCTCAGGCAAACATAATTAGTGATACATATAAATCATTTTGAAGATTATCTTACATTATACTATGTAGTCTATTCTATACTAAAGGTATTTTAAGTCATATTCTCCTCCACCAACAGTATGCCCATGAATTTCATTTCAGACGTGAACGGAGACTATCATACTCTTATTCACAAAGCTATTTAGGAATGAAGAATGCTATCACAAACAGTAAAAAAAAAAAAAGGAATTTTTTATTCACAGAAACTAGGGAGAGAGCTCTGTTAACTTACTGCTTAAAAGCTTATGAGCAACTTATAAATGATGTTTTGCATCTTCTTTCAAACTGATCATTCACAACACCCAACTGGCAGACAAAAGTATGAAAGACCAGACCCAAACATTTAAACACCAGATTCCAAGTGGTATGAACAAATAACTCTGGAAAAGAGAATAGGATTTTAAAATATGTAGTGGTACAGCCTTATATCAGTCTGATTTGTGGGGTTTTGCGGGAATTATTTTCTCTCCATACAGATGTTACTGACCAAAAGTGACACATTAGTGATCGCCTCAGAATCAAGCAGTTTACTGAAACACAACACAAAGCATAAACACTACTCTACCTGATAGTTCCGAAGTTCAGCAATCTTTTCCTGTTGCACAGCAGAATCACTCCATATAAGATTAGCTGTTTCATCTTCATCACGTGTTTTCACAAATCCCATTTCTCGTATTACCACACGGACTATGGAGAAACCACATACTTAATGAATACTTAGAATCTCTAAAATAAATTTAACATTTCCAATAGTCAACTCTTTGTCTGAGAATAATGTGAGCATGCAAGCTATTATTTTTTCTTGCAATACTTCCATCAGCCTACTGCAGAGCTGTCATTACAATGTTAAAAGCACCGTGCGCTGCGGCTGGAACTGGAGCACAGCCACTGATGGGAACTGTGAAGAGACTCATACAAGCCATTCCACAATCATTTAGCAACTGAAGTCCACTTGTATGGCCTTTAGACTATATCTTGGCTATAATGTGTATTGGTTTTAAAACAGCAATGACTACAAGGGTCTGTGCAGACAGGAGACAAGAATGCCTCCTTAGTCAAGTTAAAGTAGTTACAAAAGCAAAGGCATACGTTATGGGAAAGTAAAAAAAAAATAAAAACACTGATTATGTGCTAGGCATAACTCAGGTTCTAGGAGGAAAAAAATTTCAGAAGTAGTCCTAAGAATCAAAATATAAAACATTTGTAGATTTTATTGAGAAAGCTCTGTATAATAATTAGAGCATTTAAAATTATCTATACACAGTTCACCTTTCAAGGCTTTAAGTAAACTTCCAACCACCTAGGTAATTCATAATGGGAAGGTTTTTCCACAGCCTTCTCGATTACTTAAGTTTTTGCATTTCAAGGCCCTTCCCTGAGTAACAAATGGGGACTAATACATGCAGTGTTCAAAGTCATCAACTAAATGTTACAGAAAAAAGAACAAAGGTTGCTTACAAAAGAAAATCCTTTGGAAATGTCTCACTGTCAGCTTGATGCAAAGTCCATTAATTCACCCCATTAGTTAGCAATTCATTCACGTCAATAGCTATTAGGATGAAAACAAAATATGCAGCTTCCTACCGATTTCATATTTAGTGCCAGCGACATTTGCAGTGATGACTCCATTCTTCTTCTTTCTGACTTTTCTTTTAATTGTGCTTTGATAGGGTAGTTCTGAACTCAAAGTCAGAGGAGCAGTTCCACGGTTATCTTAGAAAAATAACATTGTAGCTATCAACATCTTTATGTCTCCAATGACGCATACAAATGAACAAAAAACGCAAACATTTACTTCAATGCAACTTAGAGGTACAAGCGTACTGAATAATTAATAGGCTATAGTAAAAATCCAAGATTAGCATACCTCCCTCATTAGGCAGGGATGGCATTATAATCTAGGAGAGTGCAGAGGCAGAGCCCAAATTCTGTTCCAAGTTCTCAGAAAGTGATGGAGATGTAAAAGCCAAATTATTTAAAGCTCCAGTCATACCATTTCAGTCTCTAGCTGCAGGAAGTATTAGTTCTGGAAGTGTAAAAGAGACTTTGTTACAGAAATCATGAAAAAGTATAAACAGCTGAAATCTAAATATGGAAATCCTTTAATAAGTCAAAAGTCATGTTTATTTTTAAAGATTGATCAAATTGTTGTAAATACAAAGCTTTGTTCATTACAACTCAATTGTTTTGTTTCTGTGAAAAAAAAGGCAGTATCAAAGTGAGATTACATTACCTCATTCTCTTATTTTCACTTGTGAATGGTAGATTTTGGGCATGAAAATAACACTGAATTCCATCAATACTGTAAACTTTTATCTCCACAATGGTCAGTTAATTTGTAGCAATTTTAAACAGCATTTTTTAATTAAAAATTTCATATCAGACACATTATGTTACCTGTTCTCAGGTATCAAATGGGAAATAACTGTAATCTCCTTAATCTTTTCACATTTTATTATTTTTCAACAGGTTGTAAAGCAATTCTACAATAATTACTTGGTAACACATGGCTGCTCTTTCATGATTACTTCATGACACAGCAGACAAACTTTTAAAGATACTTTGGGTTAACAAGTATCTAAACTGTCTGTTTCTAAAATATTTGCATAAAATGCTATTTTTCATGTCAACACTAATGGAAAATTCCCTTTTTTTCTTAATGAATACACTCCCTTATGTGAAAACCCCACATATTACAAACTTTTTAAGTCCAGCTTAAGCACAGAAGAACAACAGGCTACAATATAGGGAAAAACATTAGGAATAAAATGCTTCTTAACACGCTGCTACACAGCCTCATGCATGCAGTGCTGTTATAACCAAATCTGCAATAAAAATAATTGCTCTCTTTGGCACACTGCCTCACACAAATCTATGAGTATTCAAGGCATATACACTGCAAGTCACTGATTTTTAAATGCTTTCATTTCTTTTCTGTAATTATTTGTGTGGCTAAAGTTCCTTACACTAGCTTTTAGTTTATATTGCCATGCACAGTGATTGCAAAACTTCTTTTAAACAACTTTACATGGAGCATGAGGAATTTCTTCTGCTATAAATAGCACAAAATTACAGTAAAGTCAAATTCAGCCATGACTTATGATGTGAAACATATTTGTCCATAAGATTGAACAAAATGCCCATTAGTAAAATTACCAGGACAGTACTTATAAGTCCTCTTTTTGGGTTTGTTTTTTTATTTGTGTACAAGCAGGCATTTGTATGCACAGGCCAGAGAGAGATAGAATTATATTCTAGACAAGTCACTCACATATACTTTAAGCTGCAAGATCTTATTTCAAGACAGAAATGTGCCCTTAACAGTCCATTAACACAAAAGGACAACAATAACAGATTACGGTTCTTATATGACTGTCATCAATGTACTAGGGGCCAAATTCTGTTTTGTAATAAAATAATCAAATCTCCCCATGCCCATTTAATGGGGTGTCACAAATTATCAGTAAAACATACTCCTGTATATTTAACCAGAAAGTAAGGAGATGTTTTATAGTAATCAAATGTTCATCAGCACAGTAGTGACATTCAGCTACATACTTGCAACATATTTTGCTGAACAAGAACTTGCAAAGAAATTCCACTCATATTTAACTAAACCTGGTGGGGCATTGTGAGGTTTTAGCATTTTGGATTCTATCATCTGAGAAGATGGCCTGAAAGTCCTCCTGGCTGCTGGCCTGCTAAAATTAGACACAGAGGTGGGAAAGCAAAGCATTCATCCTCCAAAGTACTGTGAAGGAAAAGCAGCACTGGGCACAATGACTCACTGACTATTGCACATTATCTGTTTCTCATGCTAAGAATACCACCAGAGTACAAGACATGCTTAGTTTCTGAGAATAATACTGAAGTACGTCTGTTAGCCAATTAAGGACTTGTATGCACATACTCAAATGCCGAGCAGCTATTCCTCCACTGCAATGCCTACATAAATTTAACGAATTTGGAAGAATGTCAAGATTACTAATACTTCCCCAAGAGAAACACCAGCCCTTACTCATACAGCACAACTTACAAGCTATGATATGGTAATAAAACCCAAGCAGTTCATAGAACCTTCATTCACCTTATAATCACAGAAAAAAAAGTCTGCTCCAAGTTACTCTAACACATTGTATTCTGAAGATGAACCATAAAGCTCCAAATCGCACTACATTGTTGAATTAATGGTTTTCTTCATATAGAAACTATTCTACTCTTTTGAGAGGAATACTCTTTAGGACTTAAACAGAAAAGACCAATACTCAAGGTCCATGACTTTCAACCAGTCAACTTTACATGTTGGAGTCTGGAGTGGGAAAGGGCAGTTGTAAGGTTAAACTCACACTAAAGTAACTAACTGATGGATTCAGAGGTAGAGTGCTGTTACCGTGTCTTGCTTTGGCTGTTTTGGCATACATGAGTTAGTGGTAATGATCTTAGGTCACCTTTGTTCAGTGGATAACAAGCAGTTTGGATATATGGAGAATAAAGTAATTAGTCTGCTAACTCTCACAAAAATCTCTGCAATACTTATTGTAACTATTTTCTTGACGAGATTATGGATTAGAATTTTCAACATCACAATTGAAGCACTTTTCCAATGATGTCAAATCTCATTACAAATACACAAGCAGTCTGTCAAATCCTGATTTAAACTGATTTCTTCAAACTTACTCTAGGATTTTGACTTTTCACAAGCACTGTCCTGTACCAATGAAGTTAAATGATGTTCTGCCTTGAGCTTGCATATAATAACTCAAAATTGTTTTACAATTGCTTCACTTAAGTCACCATCGCCAATCAGGCATTTCACTGAATATCAGAACACCCGCAGCTCTAAATTAGAGTTAGTGTTACAAAATATTTTACATAGTCTGCCATCCTTTCCTTTGTTGCTACTGGAACCACCTTCTCTGCAAAGGATGAATCCAGGTCCAATAAAATCTGACGGTTTCAGCTTTTCTTCCCACCATGTCAAGTAACAGCTGAGTGGTACAGCATCTCATCAGGAGGAATATATTAAAGCATAGCAGTAGCTGTCACTGGAGACCGAGCCACAGGAGCAGTAGAGGCACGAGGCAACATTGCAATGCTGCAGGCCCTGGCAGCCATGAGCTGCCCCACATCTTTTGCCTTTTTGACTTCTATACAGGAGAAATCATTCGAGTTTCTGCATGCTCTGACCCAGGTCCTCCCTAGGCACCTCTTGACTCGTGGCTATTGCCAGCCCTACTCACAGGGAGCTGTCTTGGGCATGCTGAAGAAAGACTTGCAGAGCACAGCCCTTTGCAGGCAGCCTCTGCCGCCAGGACGGAAGCACCGGCTACAGGGCAAAGTTTATTGCATGGCCCTCCAGGTCACACGACAGCAATGGCAGCAGCATTATGATTACATCAGCAGGTTACAATTACATTAAATTCCGAGTCAGTTCTTACAACTGTGACAAGTTTTTTCTCACAAAAGAGGCAGAAGCTATAACCTGCTTTCAGCTACTGCAGTGCGGAGACATACCTCTCTAGAAACATACGTGAAAGACCTGCTACTAAGAGAGAGCCTTTATTAACAGGGCAGAAAGTATTCTATTTACAAACTGGGACTGATGGAACTTTCTTAACCTTGGCAGTCAGCTATGGGAAATCACTGAATTCACACTCAGACAGAAAAAGATCGTAGTTCCTGCTGTATATACCATTTCCCTCCTGAAATAGTGATATGCACACATTGGCAGAGGTTTGCTCACCCATACTGATTCAAGGAGAGGCAGCCAAACTAAAATGGTTAATCTACAATGGAGGAAACTTTTGACAAAGAAACAAATTCATCTTCCTCAGGTTAGCATATTTTTATAGAAACAATGAATAAAACTGTTCTATGGGGGGAAAAAAGAAGTTATATCTTTATTGTCACCTGGTAAAGGCACATGAGAGGCAGCAAGAGAGATACACAGCACACAATCCTACACTAGAAAGTGACAGAAAAAAAAAAGAAAAGGAAGAAAAAAATGTACAAGGTACAAGCAAGGGTGTCTGGGTGAAGAGCAGGAGGCAGTGGGAAGAAGTGGTTTTATAGCTAATGGAATGATCCAAGTTTCCTTGTCAGCAAGGTATAATATTACAGAAAAGTAAAAATTAAGAATTAATTTGTTGTTACACAAATTAAGTGTATTATAAGAAGTCAGTACATTGTCTGAAAAATATTTTTCTGGCCTAGATTATATAGCAATTTTTTTTTTAAATCCCTCTCATTTCCTAAGTTATTTGCTTCATATTGCTCACAAGGGACCTCTGCCCACCATGATCCTTCTTCACTTTACATCCTGATGCAGTGTGGAGATGAAAAGGTTATTTTTAATCTCTAAATAGGAATTAGATACCATCAGATCCCTTCCCCCCATCCCCCCAACTACAAGTAAGCAATCCAGAAAAAGACTGAATTAATCAGATCAAAATAGAGAAGGGGGAATCAGATTCAAACTTAAAATAATGTGGTACAAACTTGAGCATCTGTTCTGAAGAACACCAGTCAGGGAGATTCTTCAAGCTAACCTGGATCATACCAGTAACTTTTAAGCCAACTGCATGTTCCCTAACAGAAAGAAACCGGCTTGCATATGTCCATTTAAAATAGGTATAATCTCATAGATTTAAACATTAAGAATGGTAGAGTTGGTTATTATCAAAATATTCCATGTTCCAAAGCAGAGAACACTGTATCACTTGATGCACCACTTCTAATGTGAATCTCTTTCTTCTAGCCATTGTGACACTACAGGTGACCAGTTTGGTAAGTTCCATGGGCTACATATGTCCTTAACTTTACAAATACAACAAAAGCTGCATTGTCAGTTTTAATTTCCTTCATTCTTTGTGTACAGACAAGGAATCACTCATCAACAGTGGAATATTTTAGAACAGATTTTAAAACTAGTGGACTGCTTTCCTTTGAGCCCATTAATACAATTTTCTCGGTGCTGTCAAAAGTGTCTGGAAGCACACAGTAGCTGGGAAGAAATGCACAAAGCCCCTGACATAAGGAGCTTTCACTCTGAAATGGAGACACACTGAAGATGCGGTTACAGAACTTGGCAGATGACCACTGCAAAGTAAGGGTAACATCACAGCCTTGCAACCCCACTCCCCAATTAGCTGTAAAATTAAAATAACAAAATATTCACAGAAACACGAAAAAGTAGTGAAAATAGTCTTCAGAGCACTGACCTAGCAAACATCCAAGTTCTGGGTTTGTTTTCAGTTTACCCAAATAATTAATTATTTGCTGCCTTAGATCTTAGGGTGTGAAAGTCTGTATACACCATACTGAGGGTATCTACTGTTGACTACAGACATACTGAACTACAATCAACTGTGATCTGGAACTCAGCTATAAATGAAAGATTCAAACAGAGATTAAGACATTAACAGAAATTACAATAGATATTTTCTTCATTATAATAGAGGCCTTCTTCACTACCACCCTCAAATAGCAAGGTAATGACAATCTGTAGCAATTAAATTACAGAATTCAAAGTCTCATACCCTTTCACAACTTTTATTAAATATGTGTCTTGACAAAATGCATGTGGAAGTGTTCCTGTTACAGCCAAGCACAGGTGAGCAGTTTTACTGTAACATGCTAAAAGAACAAAGAACCTGATGGCAGGTTTTAGCTCCTGCAGAGAAATTCCAGATGCAAAAAGCAATCCTTGTTTTGAGGCTCAATGTGTCAAAGGGATAAGTTTTTTTTTTGAAGGGCTATCGATGCTGGCTTTAAAATACGTATACATTAGGGCTTGGTTCAAAATATTCTGAAGCCAAAGGAAACCTACTAACTGCAACAGCCTTCGCTCTCACCATCAAATGAGATGAAATGTTTATTCAGCAGTTCTTTCAGATAAAGTTAATGTACAGAGTTCTCGTGTGTTTGATTTGCTAAACAGACAGCTACAAGCTACACAAGAATACAAACAGCACAATTTACACAAATCAATGTTTTTTGAATTGTGCAGCTCAGTAAAACAATTCTCTGAAGTGCTTTATCCAAATGGACAGCATTTCTAAAACTTCCAAAGTTTCTCTGAACTATCAAAACAGCCAAAGCAAGACATGGTAACAGCACTCTACCGCTGAATCCATCAGTTAGAGTTACTTTAGTGTGAGTTTAACCTCACAACTGCCCTTTCCCATTCCAAACTCCAACCTGTAAAGGCCCTTACCTTTCTGCACAACAGCTTAGGTAATAACCATAATTTTACGGTGCCTATTCAGTAATGCTGAAGGCATAAACTACTCTGATCCTTCCAGTCAACCTTCAAAACACAGTGTGCATCACAGTTGTGAACCTGCATCTCTTGCTGGAGAACATAAAAGGTGTCTCCTCTTAAATTCCTGGAGTCTGGTCAGAAGATGACCCTTCAGTGCCTGCTCCAAGGCCCAGCCACGTGCATCAGCACAGACTCTCAGGAGCTTTGCAGTCTCACTTCATGGGAGATGTTCTCCTGGTTCTCCCTGACTTTGGACTTCACAGCTTAGGGTTGACTTTTTCACTTTTTGTTATCGCAAAAAGTCAAAGAAAAAATATGTATATATCCCTGGCTTGGATTTGGGAAATTTATTAGTTACTGATAAGAGAGTGGAAGTGTAACAATATAAGTGTTTCACAGGAATTAATCACTTAATACTCACCATTTAGAGTTCAGAATTGGTCACAGGGTAATTTTTTTCTTTTCAGTGTTGTCTTGAAGCAATACTGCTTTTTTTTCCCACCCTCTCATTCATCCATTTTCCAAAAAGGGACCTTCACATCCTTGGCCAAATTGAAAACAATTTCAAAGCTTCAAAAGCTGAAGATTGATTTTTCTCTTTAAAAAAATGACCTCCAAAGTGTCTTTCACAGCACCAGCACACATTGTGACTATGTGTTGGCTCATTCTCACCCTTCAAAAGCCCTTTTTAATGTGGTAACATATTTTAGACTCTTAGCAAAATGAGTGGTATAGTTTCACGTGTATGTTCTCAGTATTGAAAAAGAGTGACGTCAAAGAGAACAACACAGAATTAGCAGCCTACGGTTAAACAGAACAATACTTGAACCTATTTCTTGTTCAGTAAAACACAGGTAATATAATGACAAGTGAAAAGAACCATTGTGACTTGCAAAATGATAACATAAATAAAATGCACTTTAAAAGACATAATTCAGCAATTTCTAACGGCAAGGAAAAACACTGGAAGAATAGCCCAAACCATATTGTAAAACCTTAATTCAGAAAATATATATCTGCAGCACTCACTGCTAAAAAAAAAATTCAGCTTCAATGTTCTACTCTGTCAACAAAAAACACAGGCTATGCATAGGTCTCATTACTACTGTTGACCAGTGTTGAGAACACCATAAATCTGTCAGCAGGACAGCATTTCACTAACTCTAGAAGAGAAAGTATTCCTCGTCTCAAACATAATACATTCCACTGAACACTGCTGAATGGAAACCCACCCCTATTTATTGGAACTACATACCTCAGCAACACCAACAATCATTCCAGCTTCATTTAAAGCTGCGTTGGAGTGATCTAGGCATTTTCAGCTGAGAAACATACAGTATGTCAGAGTACATAATCTCTGGAAGCCACAGTTGAGTGGCATGATACCTACTGCCCATCAGAGGGGTGGACCTCAGCACCCCAAATGAAGCATTCCCTTTAAACAAACAACTGAAGGACCCTGCAAGGGCAGGAAGCTGTGCTGTCAGACAGCCGCATGCTAAGGACCAGCACTCTTTGTGGTGAGACAACCACAGCCTCTAATGAGCAAAGCAGAGATCATAATGTACAATAATGATGTTTTGTAACAGTAATATAGAAGTCTGACATTACAGTGTGGTTTTGGTAAAGGGTAAAAAAAAAAAAAAGAATTAGTTGAGGAATTGCATTGTGTCACCTGTGGAAACGTCTCTGCTCTGGTTTTGCCCTTACATTAGTGTGCCATCCATGGCCCTCGGTACAGCATGTCAACCTACACCAAAATGTATCACAGGGTGCTTTAAGCTTTGTGTACTACACGACAATCACTGCTGGAACTAAACTATTTATTTCTTTTTCTATCTTTCAGGTCTCATAATATTTGTTTATCTAGCAAAAGTAAGAGATCTTACAGATCTGCGAGGTCGGGCAATTTAACATGTAACGTAGAGCAACATAGTTGTCTTACCGTAAGAGAAAAAGCACTAATTCTTTAAAGAAGCTGATATATTTGCAGCTATTCATTGTATTATAAATAGTCCTTGAGGGAAGATTTACAAAGGAGCTTGGGGAGAGAACAAAAATTTTTAAAAATAAAGAAATAAAAAAGAGAAAGTTTTGGAAGATTCCTCCTCACATCAAATTCTCGCTCACTTATTTCAAGTTGGTAGCTTGGCTTGGGATGAAAACAGCCTCAAGTTCAGGATACAAGAACACAAATATGGTTAAAATAATTTCTGTGGACCTGTGTGTATTGCAAGAGCCTCACATTAGCCCCACATGAAGTCTTCCCCAATTCATCTCTTATTGTATAGGTCTGTGATTCCTAGATCTATTCCAGCATATCTAGATGCAGACTGCAGTCATCATACATGGACCACAACAACTCTGGCTGAGGATTACATCATCCCGATTCACATGCTGACAAATAACAATGCTACTTTATCTAGTTTAGCAACAAGGATGACACTCCCACAGCCACCAGAAATATAAACTGGCAGTTTCAGCATCTAATCTGCAAACGTTAAATAAAACTCAGGCTTTGAATAAGCTACCAAGTGCACTGACAAGGAACATTTATTCAAAGTCATCTTGACCACATAAGTACAAGAAAGCTGCTCTTGCATGGTCACCAAACTGCTCCACCACATTATACTGACACTTCCAGTTTGCAGACACTTTGTCAGTATTTCCAATACTGACACTGATCAATTTGCTCAGCTCCATTGGGAATACCTCATTAAAATATTAGAGTTCTAACAAGTTCTCTAACAGAAGTACCACATACTTCTGCTTTGTGAAAAAAAATTACAATCAGAAATATTGACATTTGTCCCACAGTATCCTCAAGACTACTGCAGCCAACTCTCAGTGCTAATAATATTTTCAAACAACTGATAAAGCCAGACAAACTCCAGCAGCTACAAAACATTTCAGTAAAAACATGCTACCCTCCCCTCAGCTCAGCATTTGGGGCTCAGTGGAGTACCACTGATTCGAAATAATTTTTGCAAATGAAAACAGGAGAAAGTCGGCAGTTTCAAAAGGACGTGATTCCTCAGAAATTTCTCTAACTGGAATTGAGACAATTTATAACAATTCCTTTAAGAGACTGGATTGGCTCCAAACCCTCCATATCACACTATTTATATCCATTGTAGTGGATCTAAACAGTCACTGTGCTCATCAGTAACAAGAGTCTAGTATCCTCCCACAGGAATATTTTGTGTATACACTACTACTAACCTGTAGAGAAATACAGCATGTAGTCAGAAAGCTGAGAAAAACAGCATGCTTTAAATACTCACCCTAAACTGCACACTTAGAATAAACAAAATAGGAAAGAAAAAAGAAATCTGCCAGACTTCATACACAGTAGCTGTAACATTTGCTTAAAAGAACAAAAGCATGTGAATATCCTACCAAAAGGTAATGTTCTGGGATACACTGGAAATCCTCAGTTCAGAATAACGTATGGTCTGAACAATAACTACATGCAAGCCAGTAGTATTGAACAGCTTACTTATTGAGTAATAATCCATTGCCTCTGAGCTACAGAGAACATATTGACTTTCAATGTAGTTTAAAATAACTCCAAATTCTGGAGAGGTAACTACCCTAAGCATGTCTATTTACCTTCATGACCTTAATCACAGTGGCAGCACAGTTCCAAGACCAGAACAATATCACAGTTAGTCCTGTCCTCATCCAGCTTGGCCATGTCCCAAGAAGAAAAACTTAAAAGAAAATGGCTCCAGAGTATGTGTTTGGGGTTGTTTGATTTGGGGTTTTTTGGGTTGGGTTCTTGTTGTGGTTTTGTGGTTTTTTTTGTTTGTTTTGTATTGTTTTTTAAGTTAAGAGCATGTTTGTTAAGAGCTATGTTTGAGAAATGTTCTGAAATAGAAGTCCATGGGCAGAAGCTAGGTTCTTGTTGTGGTTTTGTGGTTTAGCAGGGCTCAATTTGATTTCTCACTGCTTTAATCTTATATTTTAAAAGGTACATTCTTAATGAAGCAGAAAGGCATAAGCTTCTACAGTCAAAAACATGCTGGCTGCAAAATTAATTGGTTTTCAAATCTTTAAAAGAAACAAATACATTAATTTCTTATTTATCAACCCATGCCACTACTGCCCAAAATAAAACATGATTGAGAACTGTCCCTCACACTCTTTCTTTATTAAAGCATCCTTTTAGCTTAGGCTGAAAATTACGGTGTTTATTGTGTTGTACTTCTTACTCTCACAGACATATCACACCCTTCATACTATAGAATAATTTTTTGTAGCCAGGGATCACCTGATATCCACAGATAAGGAAAAAAGAATGCACCAAACTGAGCAAAATGCATTTATAAATATGCAAAGTTAAAAAAAAGCTACAACACACCTATTAACCAGAAGAAGAAATCTTTCCATGTTTTAATGCAAAGTGTGAGTACAAGTTAGAATGAAAGAGAAGACCACTGATAATCCAAACAGAAAGAAGTGGAGAATAAACCTGGATAATTGGTTATTGATCTAGGATTCTGAATATTATTTCAGAAATATGAAACTTTTTCCCAAGTTGTTATGCTCCTTTGACTGCTCAAAGGAAGACAGAGCTACACTCCATGAAATTTCCAAGTTCCATCCATCATTAGGAAGAAATGAACACAAAGCACAAATTTTGTCTCAAGTCTACAGTGTAAATGAGATCACACCACATGTAACAGGACCTTCACTGCAGCCCAGTGAAGCAAATATAGATATTTCTGCTGATTTTTGAGGATCTGATATCCTAAAGTTTCAATTCTATATCAGCCCTCCTGGTGGCACAACCTAGGAATATAATAAAGATACAGACTCATTTGGTAACAATACAAACCCATGTCTCATCCAGGTCAAAACTACAGTCCATTAAAATCAAACCTTCATCACAGTAGAGATGACAGCTAAAAATAACTGAGTTGCCTCTGAATTTCTCTCTTGACAAAGATTACAAGCTTCAAGTATGACTTTCAGAACTGCTTGGATGTCTAAGGGCATTGCTTGATATTTCATAGCTGTGTCAGATTCACAGGTTCAGAAACAGAACTACTGTGCAGGTGATATATAGATATATCTCCACAGAAAAAGCTTCATGCTGTTCTCCAGAGGCATCTTTTGTCTAGCTAATAGATGAAGACTTAATGTATCCAGAAGAAGCTCCTAACTCTAGTTCTCTATAATAAGGAAAGATAAACTACGAGCTCAAGGGTGGATGAAAAATTCATAAAAACACAGAAAAGGAGCAAGAATCCTGGAAAAGAACTAAAATAAATATATATGGTGGGTGAACAGAAAGCATAAGCATTCAGATTGAAGGCAATGTATTTCAATTTACACAGTCTACAATACAGAGCCATATCGGGGAACAAAAAATCAGCAGTAGTGTGTTGTATTATATACCAAATTCTTCTGCCTACAAATTATTAATAACTGTGCAAACCTGTTTATTTACGATGGATTTAACTGACAAGATTGCATGCTGCAGAAAAAACAGTCATACCAGGACCTCCCACTGACATGGAAAGAGATTTAAAACAATTCTGCAGTATAAGTAGCAAAATTAAATCACTTACCATTAGTGTTGCATTGCTGAAACTACCTGAAGAGTCAGTCTTCTGGAAACAGATTTTTTTTATCAATAATTGATAGTTGATAGTTTCAGGCAGAGCTGTTACAGCAAGGAAAGATGTGCTGCAGCAGCAGCTCCTTCCCATTCAGTCTATCCCTTGCACTTTTTAGATCTCTTTCTTAACCCTTTCTAGGGTTTCTCCCTGGGCTTTGCATGAAAAGAGAAAGGCATGGTATCTTATAAGAAGAGAATGCACTAAATCCCACTTTACATGTGTGAAAAGAGCCGTGGGAAGAAAGTCAGTAGGATTTAGTCATAACAATAAGCTAAACAGAAGTAAAATCTAAACACAGAAAATGACTCAGTGACTGGGAAGGATTTATACCAGAGGAATGAGGTACTGTAACCAGAAAATGATTTCTCCAAATGTAGAATTAAGAGGTGAAATATACCAGAACATAAGATAGTAGCAGAGAAGTAAACTAAAGGTCATGAATAGTTAACCATTTTTCCTGTAGCAAATGAAAATTTTTTTCAGCCTTGGAGCAATGAGATGTGGGTTTTGAAATCAAACCTATTTAGTTTCAGTGAGGCCAGCATTACAATCTTATAGAACATCTTTTAAACTAAATGAAATCTTAAGTGATAGAAAGAGAAATGTTACTTAATTTCCTGTGATAACTCTTCCTGTAGTTTTCTGATACAATTCACATTACTTAAATTTGGTTGTTTTCTTTACAATGTCAACTTATATAAATTAAAAATTATTTCTGACATCATTTCACAAGATTAATTTTCTTTGTCGTATTATTTTCCACTTTTATTATGAAAATACTGATCAGACAGCTCAGTACATTTTAATACAGGTGGTCTGTGGACCACAGAGTACATCTGACAATAAAAGGTTTGAAAGATTCTTTAGTTCAAATGGGCTATTCCTCCTAAAAAAGCAAATAAACAAACAAACAAAAAAAACCCCCACAACCAAAAAAACAAACATGACATTCTCTTGCATCAATTTTACAGCAGTCAGGCCCAGTGCATGGGCCAAATTAGACCATCTGCACCTCCACTGTCACAACTGTCTTACAAAGTCTTATGGAGAGCCAGATTCTAGAGAGATGGAGAAGGATATATTCACATAAAAGGTTTGTGGTCCTACTAGCTGTAGTGCCATCCTTCAGGAATCATATAGGGGTAGAATGAAGTTGAGAGCCAAACATGCAAAGGCTACAACATACATAAGACATTTCCTTGTATTTCCTACCCTCTTAGTTCATGAATTTTAAGAGTAGATGTTCTCTCCAAACTAGTGAATGTCTCTCTTGCTTTCACATTCCAGTGAAACAGAAAACCAAACAAATGTGCATAGTTCCACGCTAAGTACAAAGAAACACTCTGAAAATTCAATAGCTCTACCACAGTTCGTTCCCTCTTCCCCCAGTTCATGAGAACTATGGTTCTCCCTTTCACAGAAATCAGTAGGAATAAATGCCACTATAAAATCCCACAGATGGTATTGCAAGCACATTTATTCCTTAAAGACTTAACAGTGGGTTTATCTGCATAAATGTAGACACCCTACAATGTAGATTTTGAGCTGATTTCTCCAGGGTGCCTTCACAGACAAACTTCATATGTTTATATATATGCATATGTATGTATCTGGACTGGTGAAATGAATCCCATCCAAGCCAGTCAGAATGAAAATCTCACTTTGCTTAAAATAAACAAAAAGTGATCCAACAAGCAAAAAACCCCTAATCCATCAAAGATTAAGGTCTCTGCTTGGGCCATGATTGGACAGGTACTTTTTCCAAAATTGAAGGAGAGATTAATTCAAGGACTTTGAAACAGCAGGAAATTACAGAAGGAAACTCAGTGCAACCAAGTGACACAATTTCCTGTGGAAGCACAGAATTGAGAGTGAACTCACGACATCTCTCCTGGAGTGTCTTCCCACAGATGACTTTTCCCCATGACTCTCATACTGTACTGGTTCCAGTTTTCTTAAATACAGCTGTTACAGAAAAGTTCCCAGTTTTAAAAAGGTATGAACTGTACCCAAATCATGTTCTCACATCACTCTTGTTCCATTTTTAAGCATAAAATCTGTTATTCAAATTAATGCCTAATTGTTAGTGCTCACTAGTAATTCATAGTCTTTCAAAGACTTCAGTTTGACATAAAGATAAAAAGTTAGGATAGTATTATATCCCTTTAAAAAGCCACAAGAAATGAAATGTCATTAAAAGGATGGGTTTTCCTGGGTGAATAAATTGCACATCTTTCAGATCTATTCCATCAATAATTCATATGAAGTGTTTTAGCACATTCCTCCCACCCCACCAAGATAAGCTTGGAAGGACAAAATAATATAGCAAATTTACAGAAATTTCATGTTTGATGAACACTGAGCACGTGACAACCATCCATAAAAGCAAAGGCAGGCTTCATCACACAGCTCTATTCTGTATTTTTCAAGAAAAGTCCATGCCGAGTAAGCACATAAGAGCAATTTCCCCATCAAATCTCACTGCCAGTCCACCCTTCTTTGTGTTCATTAGCAGTACCTAGATCTCTGCCTCTTCACCTGCATTAATTCAGTATCAAGCATCTGATCTCATTTTCCCATGCTATACTCCAAGGCTTCCACTGCGCCCTATAGGGATATTACTGTGCTGGTTTTCAAGTGCTAAAAATAAAACAAACACATGTCAACTCAAGGACAAAGTTGGAAGGAAACATACTTTAATGTAACCAAAGAAGAATATATTTAGCATTTTGCTGCTAAGCAAGGATGAAAATAAACTTGTGAACACATCGCTTTGTCTAACTGTGAAGTCCACACCCCACTCAACTCTTTCTGTAGCATTTATTATATATGAAAAGTGAATTTAGTCTTTCTTTCTAAGGGACTGCTGATACTCTCGTACTACTGCTGTCCAGAAGGGGCTTCTGAACTGAAGCATAAAGCACTCCCCTCCCTTTTAGGCAGCCAGTTTTTTTATCAATTAACAGTAATGTAGCCATCTAAGGTACATTTGATCAGTGGTGCATGTTAGACTTCAATCTGGAATCCCTCCAAAACCAAATACAAAGGTAAGTAGGAATTGGCATGGTACTTACACCACAGAAAGGAAAGGGAAAAGCGAGTCCTAACTCAGAATGTCACTTTCTTTTGTACTTCATTATTATTGTTAATTTGGGCTCTGCACAAAGCAATACTGTTTCAGTGTCCCCAGAGGTGACACTCACCAAAAAAACCCACGTGATTATATTTTTAAATACTGCCTTTGAAGCAAAGACATTTAAATAGATACCTATATTTTTAACAATTTTAATTATTTGAACTTCTATTTCTAACATCGGCAAGTGAAATATTACAACTATACACATTGGCCTTAATTTTGGAGATCCTGTATTCACATTAAAACATACTGAAGGCAAGAACCATTATACCAGCTTTTTTAGTCCTTTAAAACACACAACCAAACATTTACTCTATTATATTAGAGATTGTTTCCTGGTGTAAGGAATTCAAGACAAGAGCAAAAATGTTGATAAATGAGTATAAAATAATATAGTATTGTTTTACAACTGTATATACAACAATATTCTTTGATTCTATTTTCTACACCTGTATGAACATTTAAGAGAAAAGTCAAGGAAAAACATTGAGAACAAGCAAAAAGCTAAGACTATAATCCCTACAGAACCTGTATGTTCCTGCATTCACCACCACAAAGAAGAATATCCAATAGACTGAGGGATGCTACTGTGGAACAGGAGGATTTGCTCTAATACCAAATAGATTCAAAGGTTGACTACTTCAATATGTCACATTTCTTCTTCCATATCCATTACACTGATACTCTAATCCATCAGTGTAGTAAGCATCAATGATTTCCATTCTAAATTTAAAATACATTAGTATTTTAAATATTAATGTTAAAATGGTTCACTGGTTGCAGTAAACTTTAAAGGAAGCTTGCAATGTCTGCAAAAGGAATACTTGCAAAGTACCATTCTGGCAGGGGTTTAGGTAAGCATTAATGAAGCAATAAAGAGCTTCCTCATGCTTAAGAAGGGCCATTTGAATCCTTCTACTGAAAGCCAAATGACCCCACTCTTCACTTCCTAGGTGTAGAGGAAATAAAACTGAATCTGAGGCTACATATTGCAAAGTTCACAAGGAAAACAAAAATTCAGCTAATATCTTTCAAAATCCATGCTATGGTACTTGCTATGAATTTTCTTTGCTTTGATACTTTGTATACATCTTTCCAAATAAAATGAATTCCCATTGTCTTCATATAGACTCTAGCCTTCTTTTAGGAAAACACAAATATTCCCTTCCCCCTCAGAACATTAGAGGCTCATCGTGTCAATTCCAGATGGAAATACCTCATCCGAAAAAGTAAAAGACTGACAAGCATTCCTCTTTTTCTTCAGGGACTAATACAAAGCTTATCAATTCAATGTAGTGTCTTTATGATTTGGGACAGGCCCAGAAGTCACACACTTCAAAGCAGTAATAACACTCCAAATTTTCTGAATGTTTGCAGGGATTTACAGGTATTAGAAATAAACACTGGCAATTTCAATAAACTGTCTTTACACTGATTCAAAAGTGCATCAAAAATGAAAAAATACTTCTTAATACAACATTAAAATATAGAGAAGAGAAAAGAAAAATAACTGGAACATTAGAAAACGTGGAAGTTCAAGAAATTACTCATTTACCATATGTACCCTACAGAGATTTTTAAAACTTAGAATAAATATTCACAGATGGAGATTCAAATCAAGAAATTATATTTCGTTCTTTCTTGATGGTGACAATTCAGAACAAGCACATTCAGCAGTCAGCATGAGTCTGCCACATTTCACCTTCACAAATACACATGGTTTCCATTATCAACATACATGTTACAAAGATCTTCGAAAAAAAATCCTTACTATACCAAAGACTGGAAGATGGTTTAGTGTCTAACTGCCTGCGGACCAATTCACCTTCTAGCTCTTCAGACTTGTCCACAACTTAATCTACACACTGCCAATTTAACACTGTCTGCTTTGGAAGAGCATAGGAACAAGCCCTTATTTGATTGCAAACCTGAGCCTCAGATTACTAAAATGATTGCTAGAGTACTGGAATAATTACCTAATAACTGCTGACAGGCTTGATCTCCTGGCCTCTTCTAACACTTCCAAACTGGTGAGCAGATTCCTTCAGAAGTGTGTGGAATGCATCCAAACCATCAGAAATATAGAAAGAAGAATTTTTAAACATTAGTAATAATAAGAAAAAAAACCCAAACCATAAAACCATGATTCCATGCTTCCATGCATAATACTGCTGATACCTACAAGTAAAAGCCACATTATTTCCTTATGAATTCCATATTCTGCATGAAATAACTCATGCGATTTTCTGAACCTTTGTAACATTTGTGTTCAGACTATGTGGCATCAAAAATACTACTTCTATATCTTGATGTAGACATTACATTTCCTCCCCATGTAGGAAAACCTCTGGCATAACAACTGCTTCTGCCATTTTTATGTTCAAAGTAGCATTGACACATATCCCATTTCTATTAAAAACTAGATCCTAACACTGAAAACAAGGAAAAGCTCCTACTCGCGCCAAGTCACTGTATAATTTGAGATACTCGAGAATTTGAGGGACAACTAATTCCCATACAGAAAAATGCTTCTAGTCTTTAAAGTGTGAAAATAATTTGCAGGATCTCTACAAACATTATTTAGTTAGCTACTAACACCTTGGTACATAAAATTAATGGACTCGGGCAGAAAAGTATACTAAAACGGGTGGGGGGAAGGTAGCGGAGGGGTGGATTACTTGGTTGGTTTATGTTTTTTTTTAGAAGGAATAACATCTACTTTTGGTACTCAAACTGCAAATACATAAGAGATGCACAGAAGCGATCGCTGTTCACACGTTCGGTCAGTTTCACAGCGTTCAGCTGTGCGCTCAAATCCCAGCAGCAATTCCTTTTCCCTTTTGCTTTTTTTGGGGGTGTTTTTTTTTTTTTCCTGTGCGTCTGGATTCAATAGCAGAAATTCAAAGAGATCCCGCAGCTGATGGGCTTTCAACTAAGCACAGCAAGTGCAGGAAGGTATTTGACTTGTATCTCCGGAGAATTAACTTGTTCTACATTTTCGCCTCCACTGGGTACCACAGCCAACAAACGAACCCATTTTAACCGTAACCGGCTCGGAGGAGACGCGGCCGCGCCCGCGATACGACCTGCACAGATGATGAACTTCGTGTGCAAACCAGGGGGGGGACGGGGGGAGGGACACCGAGAAAATCAGCGGAGGTTAATCCTGAATCGCCCCCTCGTTCCTCACTCCTCACACTGCGACACGCACGCTGTTCGCCTCCCCTCTCACCGCGAGGGCTGCCCGATGCCTTCAGGAAACTTCCCGAGGGGCCGCTGCCCCCCCCCGGTACCGCACGGCGCCGGCGAGGGCCGCTGGCTGGCTCTGCGGACCGCACTTCTCCGCAGCCCGCACGCCCGCGGGCCGGGCACCCGAGAAGCAGCGGGGGCTGGCGGCCCTTACTCGTGCTTTCCGAGCCGGAGCAGCCTAGGGCTGCTCGGCACCCCTGTCCGATCCACCGGCGCCCGCAGCCCCCAAGCTGGGCAGGGCTGCCCTCGACCGCCGCCCCTCCTTCGCGGGCGGGGATGCTGAATCACCGTGGGCAGCCGCTCCTCTGCCTCTCCCCGGGGACGGCGCCCCCGCGCCCCCAACGGACAGCAGCCCGTCTCCCGCAGGCGCGGGCAGCCGGCGGGCCGAGGGGCAGCGGGTGAGGCGAAGCGTGGGCGGAGAGTGCGGGCACCCCTCCGCGCCATCACCCTTACCTGTCGGGGCGGGAGATGGAACCCCCCAAGCGCTCCGTTTCTCCCGGAGGTGCCGCGATGCCAGGCCGAGCGGAGCGTGCTGCGCCTCACGGGCGGCGCGGCGGGGCTCCCTGGGCGGCAGCATCCGAACCGGCGCCTGCCAAGCCGGGCACTAGCGGGAGGAGGAGCGGGAGATTACGGCGGGGAGCTGGGAGAAACCATT
>VXBZ01005654.1:0-18826 GCA_013399135.1 Heliornis fulica | reverse complement strand
CCGGCTTGCCCGCCTGAGGACGCGAGCGGAGGACCTAGCAACGGCGCGGGTAGCGCCTCACCAGCCCGGGGCAGCGAGCGGTCGCCGTGAAGCGCGGGACTCCCTCGGGCCAGGGCCGGGCGCGGCCGCGGCCGCCTCCCTTCGGCCCTTCTGGGCAGCACCTCCCAACTGCCGCGGGGCGAGGGGAACCCCGAGTCTCGGGAGCCCCGGGCGGATATGGCTGTGAGGCGCGGGCAGCCTCCCCGGGCTCCTGCAGCACGCGGTAGCGGGGTGCGCCGCGGCAGGGGGCAGGGCAGACTGCAGCCCCCGGCGCTGCCAGCAGTTATATGTGGTCGGACTACCGCCCCGGTGAGGCCTCCCTCACCTGCCGAAGTGCCGCGTCTGCGCCGATTTATACGCCTTTCCAAACCATTTTTTCCCCTTGGGTCTTAGAACCGCTGTTTTTCCTCTTGCGTACAGAACTGGTGCTTGCTGCTCTGAACGGGCGCTTCAGCCATTCCCTGTCACACTTCACATCCTTGGCATAAGGCACAGGATCTAACCACACAAATGCACTAAAGGTTAAAAAGGAATAGCACTTGTCAAATTTGGCAAAACATTTTAAATAATGTTCAAAATGTATTCAGAAGAATGTTCAGTGTATTGAAAAGAATAAAGCACTTTAAAAAATTAAAATATTAAATAAAACGGAAATTTAATCCATTATCTCAATAGATTATGTTGTATCTATCCTCTTTGGTTATCAAGGTTAGGAGCCAGATTCACAAGCAGCAGAAATCATCGTGGCACTGAATATAAGCTGATTTATGTTCGCTGCAGAACTAGCTGTAATCTTTAATTCACTTATGCTGGTTGCTAATGTTTGGGTTCTACCAACATACTGGTTTTACCAATAAACTTTAGTCATACTATTACATTCTCACCTTACACATTCCTCAGTACCACAAACTTTTAAAGTCAGTTTCAGTCTAACATTTTCTGTACAGTTTCCTGGCTAGAATAGGCTTTCCTTGAGGATCTCTACAACTACCTTTCTAAGGTAACTAAGCATAAATGCATTCAGTAGGCTTCAAGTTTTCTTTTTTTGGGGGGGCAGGAAGAACAGGAACAGAGAAAGTTGTCAATGTTAAAATGACATGAAGCAAATTGGTTGAAAATTTAATTGCAACTTGAGCAGCATATTTTTTGTTCTACTTTAACATCTTGCAAGGTAAGATGATATTTTAATAGGAACAGATTGTAGGCTTCTTGCAAATACTGGAATGTTTGTTAAAGACATAAAGCCACATGAAAAATTGTTTAGGGAATCCTAGAGAGATGTGAACCTCTTTTCTCATGCATGGATTGGATTTGTAGCCTGTATAGTGTTTTCATTGTTTTGATTACAGTTTACATTGTGGCTTTTACTGATACACAGAAATTATCGTTTATTTAGCATTCATACCTTGTCAAAAAAGGAAGCGGAGGTATAATTTCTGCCAACAAACTTGAAATCTCATGGAAATTCACTTGCTTGTTTGTGTAGGTTAGGGTTTGTAGAAACAGATCTAAAATTTATTGAAACAAATCCTATGCTAAAGCAGAGGCAAGGGAATCTAGGTTTGTCCCCATGTAAGCATTCTTTATTTTTCTCACAGTTGCGAGAAAGCTGTTAGAGGATGCTCATAGGGAAAGGTTTGATTTTCTGTTTGTCATTTGGAGTGCTGCCATTGACTGCAGATGAAACCATTTACAAGGCTTGCACATTACATGTTATCTCAGGGTCAAAGCTTGCTTCAGGCCTGCAGCAGACCCTGCCAGCTTTGCTTTGGCTGTGTATCTGCATTCTGCACCCTAAATCAGATCTCTACACCCCAAAGCCTGAGCAAATTATGTTATACAGTGGGATGAGCAGCAAATCACAAATGAGTTTATGATGAGAGACTGTGCCCAGCTGTTGCTTTATACAGCACAAGCGATCCCAGCTGTAGGGCTGTGTCCCCCTCCCTGCTCTGCTCATGGGAGGCCTTTCCTAACAGCCCCACTTTCAAGGTGCAGCTCCTGCATCTCCCTTCCAGAGAAGGGCTGGTACGAAGGGATGCTGATCGCAGCTGGGAATTCACAACCTGTGACACAGCCTCCCAGCAAAGACCAGAGTCTGACAGCACAAATGCTTTTTTCTCAGCTCCATTCCTGGGAGGCGGTAACGCACTAATCTCTTCCAGAATGTGCTTTTAGTTGTTTCCCAGAAGCAGATCAGATTTACTTTTTTTTAATGTGATCTGCTTTCTGAATCACTCTGAAAGTAGATGGTACTAGCTACCTTCATGTCGAAACACATCTGAGCTAACAAAATCTAGTAAACCAAAACAGGGTATTAAATACACAGATGCTTGATTAGGAGCATTAAATAGAGTTTCATTTTTATTATTAAGCTAGTTTAAATATTGAATGTCGATGCACTTGAGACAACAGATGTACTAGATAATTACTGTAAATAGAACTAGCAATAAAATACATTTTATTGGCATGAAGATCATCTTATAAATTTCACAAACAAACATAGACCAACCAGAAAGCTAGAGATCACAAATGTGCTTCCTCAGGAATCCACGTATTTCTATGAATTGTCTTAGTTTTTCCTGGTTTTCCATTCAGAGATCCTGGGTGCCTTTATGACTTTTAGTTATTATAATAGAAGAACGATGGAGGCAATCAGATCGTTCTGGGAAAGGTTAATTATTTGAGCACAGTTTCACCTTTCCTGGTTTTAGTAACATATTACCCAAATAATTATGAGCACTGTACTGCTGCACATATATAATCCATCCCAAAGTCAGTAAATATAATTTCTTCAAATTACAAAGAACATAATTAAATTAATGAGCATTGATCTTTGAACAAAGTCACAAAATAGGCTTTAAAATGCAAACCTGTTTCTCCTGTCCACTCAACCATCAGCTTACAGAGCTGCACTAGGATACACAGTCTGGTATGATCCAGAAAACCCAAAATTGCATTTTGCCTCTGCTGTTGCAACCAGCTGTATCTTCATGCAATTGTTGGTGCTGGGGAATGCCTAAAACACAGGTAAAAACATTAAAAATAACAACCATAAAGTTCAAATCTTTGACACCTATGTGTACAAAAGAAACATAGCTATTCCAAGTGTGTTTTTTTCCGTTTGCATATTCCTCTTGGAATGTATTTACCAGTTAATTATGCTCTTCTGAACAGGCATGTTTTCCCACTTGCTATAAAACTATGTTCAAACATAGTTTGTGCAGTCAAAGCATTTCCTAGTGTCCGACTAGCAAAATATTGCCAATGAAGAAAAAAGGTTAAGCTCAAACGCCCTCCCTGCACTTTATATTCCCTCAGGATTCCCAATACAGACTCCTCAGCCCATACATATTTTTGCTTCAAAGAGCAATACCCGTTTCTTTTATAATAAGCCATCTGCTCAGTGTGTTAGCAAAATCCATGCAACAGCTTCCCAGCAGAACCAACACCTGATAATAGGGGATGGTGTTTCGGGCAGATACTGCCAGCTTGTCACAGCTTCTTATCTCCCATCTCTCTAATCTTCAGAGTACTCTCTGGGATTATCTCCTGGAAATCAAATGCCCAGCAAGATGGCTTGTTATTATTTATATATCAGTAAACATGTGCTTGATTGAGTTCATTGCTGCTATAAACATATTTTATTATACAGACCAATGTGAATTTACAAGCTGTAGCAGTATGACATTAACGTAACATAGCATTTAATATACAATAACTTTTTATAGTCCTCATCACTCCAAACACGCTCTGGGTGAAATTCAGTACTGATGTAAGCAGATACCGTAACACCAGGCATATCCATAGACTACAGTCAATTACTCTCAAACTTAATGGGGCCCCTTCAGTTCAGGCATGTTTTTAAACAGCTTTAAGATATGACCATTTCTATTTTTAACCACACAAAATAACACAGTGTCTTTATCTGTTTAGTAATCAAAGCTTGGAGGTTCTTTTTCAAATAATCTCTTCGAGTTCCCATCTGTTGCCTGCCCCTGTTTAAGAAAAAGGCAGTCCCAGAACTTCATCAGTTTGGAGAGGTGTTTCTTTTGGTTGAGCAGCCATCAAGCCAGTTTAAAAAAAAAAACAAAAAACAAAAAACAACTTATTTGTACTCTAGGAAGGCTGTAAGATCGAATGTGACATAAGTCGAAGGAAAGTGGAAACTTATAGCTGCTGGTCAGCTAAATTAATGTCATCATCCAGGAAACAGAAACAGTTTTCATAAATATGCACAAACTGGGGTAAAATCCGTGTTACTAAAGGCTGCTGAAGCTATTGCTGGCCTACAGGCACAAGTAGAGGGTGTGTCCAGCTCTTCCCTTGCCGCTGGACATAGGAATTAAACCATTACTCAAGCAATATGATCAGGAATCATTAAAAAGAAAAAAGGAAGAGAGATTTCTACTCCAGAAAAGTCATGCTATTTCTCATGTAAATATTGTGTCTTTTCACAGTATGAGAGCTTTCTGTATCCCTTCAATCCATGCTTTACCAGTATAACTGAAAATTGTTTCATACTAAGAAATAGTATGAAGTGATCAGTTCATTAGTTTGATGTATTGCAATGTGACAACTATTGTATTTTTTATTGTACTACTACTACTGTACTACTATTATTGTACTACTATGACTGTAACTATTTTTAAGGAAGGTAATTGATACCCAAGCTTTATGACCTAAAGGAGCCGATGTCAATTTAACTGAAAGAGAAAAGTCTACACTTAATTTCATGATTAGGGTGTCTTGATGCCTTGTTAGTTTAAATTTGGACTGGGAGAGAGAATTAAATCCTTTTGCATTTAATATTAGAATTAGTGTACCTTTGTCACAAGCAGAGCTTGTATTCACTTTACTCTATTGTACAAGAACTACTCTCACAATATTCCTATCAGGGAAATATTGTCTATCTCCATTAAGGCAATGAATATAGTTCAAATTTATTCCAATGCCATTGATCCAATGTCATGTCAGCAATGAATTTGTGACTATCAGATAAGTACATTGTCAGAAGCAATGACAGGAGACAATGGTCTGAATTATGTAGACGGCTGAGAAAAAAACCCACAATCTATTTTCAGCATTCATCTAATTTAATCACACTTCACACACTGCTTGGAACATGAGCTCTGGAGTCCCTGGCAGCAAAAAGTGCACAGGTCTTCCCAGATCAGTAGATTAGGTGTCAGATTGTCTTACAATTTAAATATGTTAAATTTTGTATTAATTTGTAGCTTTGCAATATTTCTTAATATAGTTAAAAATAAAAATTTTCATACAGTATCTTTGGAATTCATGTCTTTTTCCAAAAGTCTTTGGTTTAGATACAAGTCTTTACATTAGATAAACTACAGAGAAGTTCATACTACAGAAATACAATAATTTTCATATTATGGTTCATTTAATAATCTCTTTATTTGAGCCTCCTATTGTACTCAGAGCAGTTCTCATCTTCATAGTCAACAGTTTGTGGGTGCTAGAGAAACCATTTTTTCTTTTATAAAACCGTAATTTAATTTTGCAATAGTGACAGTTTCTAATGAGAACAGAATTATAGAATCCTTTTAGATTTTTTCTAGCATATATATATTATTTTTTGCCTATAAAATAGAAATAGTATTTGCAGCCTTTATGAAAGCACCTGAGATGTATGTGTACCATGCAATATGCTGATAAAGTATTTCCATGTTCATAGTCATTTCATTACGAGGTAGGTGTTTGAGAGAAGCCAATATAGTGAAACACTATAGTCAATACTGCCTTCTCCAGGGCAGAGAGAAATGACTTTAACAGTGGAAAAGTCTTCCCAATCCCAGTACTGCAAGATGCGCTGGGCTTCAAAATGCAAAACCATCTACAGAATTCTGATCCATCGGGGATGACTTCTCACATGCAGGGTCAGATGCTCAGGTGCCTCTTCAGTGCAGTTCAGTTTCCTAGAGTGTTTGTTAGCCTGGTGAGGTGGCAGCATGAAGTCAGCACACTTCACTTCTCACCCACTCAGACTGGGTTGCTGTAGCAGAGGGCATAAGTGTGATAGAAGTGGCAAGATATTTCTGCATAAAGCAGAAGTAATTATGCTTTATGGACAAGGACAATTATTCTTTAGGACAAGGACTAACCTTTTGCATTTATAGGAATAGCTAAGGCTGGAATTACTGTAGTCTTTTTTGCAAGATGTGGGAAATCCTACTGAACCTGAGTTTGTGCCATGCAGCAGTAAGTTATGGAGAATCAATATGTATTTAGACAGGACAGCTCTGCATGCAAGAAATATAGGCTAGGAAGGTTCTGCATGGAAGTGCTCACTAGATTTGGGCTACAGGCAGCAGTCTGAGCCTTTAAGTGTTCGGTCATATTACAAAGAGGCAACATGTCAGTAAGCAGCAAGAACAGGGCTGCCTGCTTAAGAGAAAGTGAGCCAAGAGATTCCTGCAGCCACAGGTACCATTCCTACACTATATTCTTACACACCTAAGCAAGATAAGCAAGACAGACCTGGTGATTGTGAATAGCTTCAATCAAGAGCCTGTATCATAACACACCATCACCATGATGAGGCAGGTCCAAGGAAATCAGTCCAGAGGCAAGGATAAGGTCCAGCAATTGCTGGGAAGTCCATAGTGATGAGGCTGGGCTGACATCAAGGTAAGAAGCCTTGGGCTGGAGACTCCAGGGCCAGGCTGTGGCTAAGCAGGAGGCTACCACTCCTCCACTGTAGCTTTTTTGTTCAGCCCTGAGCTGAGGGCTCAGGGCTGAACTTGAATAGAGCACCTGAGGCCATGGATGTGGAGGAGGTCATAGGTGAGGTTGGTTAGGGCTCCTAGTGCTTATGAGTGCCCTGATAGAACAGGACTTGGAGAAACATGGACTGGGAGGATCTTTCCTTTGAAAGTCTGTAACACAGATTTGGGATTTTCATTTTGTGTTTATCTTTCATAAAGAATTTTTATACTGCATGTTTTATATAAGCTTAATTGATGTTTGTCTGGATAAGCATGTGAGATTTAATTCAGACTGTAGAAAGAACTTCCCTGTTCAGCACCAGAGGTTTGTTTGCCTAACCCTTTCAATCACATCTTGCTTGCTATTTACAACAGGAATTTCTGGTTCTAGAAAAGATAAACAATGTAGGGGTTAACTTGCAGGAAAACTAAGAATACCCTGGCATAGGTAGTATTTTCTACAGGTTAAATAATGTCTATTTACTCTTGTTTAATCATTTTTAGAGATCGAAAAGTTGTATAAAATAAACTGAAGTGTGTGGTCTGAGGACTTAATGGAATAGCAGACCATAAAGTGATCTCACTGAGTTTAATGTGGGTTTCCATGTAAAAAACTATCTCATGTTTTGAAAGGAGCTTCATTCCCCTTTAAGGTAATGAGTAGGATCAAACATAAAAAGGATAACATTTTAATAATCCTAATTTCTTTAAAGCACTGTGCTTTTGTTTAAAAATAAGAGTTTTTCAGCTGATGATCCAGAGCAGACAGTGGCAGATTATGGGGTTGCTACTCTGCAAGTCTCATCCCACCCCTATGTAGGGTTAAAAGTCCATTACAACACAGTTAGTCAAAGAGAAATCACCAAGTGCAACTTCATGTTTTATAGAAGTGCACCAGAATCAACAGGTTCATGAAGACTTAATAGGATTTTACCATTCAAAGTTCCATCCAGAGTTACACAAGATTGAATTTCACATTCAATTTATTTTTTCTGCATTTTAAATTTTTTTGCATTCTTAATTTTTCTATTTTGATTTTGTTATATTTTTATTTATTTTTCTCTCATTTGAAAGACTATATAAGGCTTCAGATTATATTGGCAAGAATTGATTTAAATTCCTTTTTCCTCAGAAAAATGAACAGAAGAGTGGCATTCACAGTATTCAACCAAAATTCTAAATAGTTTTTGTCAGAATCAGTTGGCTTAATAAAGTTACTCCTTCAGACTCTTTTCATCATTTAATCACAGGTTTTATATGTGAAATAATATGACATTATGCCATGACTCTTCCTAACTAAAGTTTAAGAGGTGTAATTTCATACTGAGTACAAGTTACAGAGGTACAATGTTAACAAGAGCTAAGTGGAGATTTTAATCTTAAATATTGCAGACATAGAATGGAGACCTAAGTTAACTTAGACCTTAGACTTAGTTCATATATGACCAAGTTCACCTGTCTATATATCTTCCATAGATAGCAATTATTTTATAGACACCAATGAAAGGGAGGGATATATAGAAAGAATACCATATTTTAAATCCTAAAAGTAATAATGGAATAACATATAGTAGCAATAGTAACAGTTTTCTGAAGTAACAAATTGTAATGAAATGCTGCAGAAGAGAAGACAAACTAGATAAACATTTAATCTCATTTTTAAAACATTATCTGAAATAAAATTTGAGGTTTGAAATACCAGGGATTCAGAACTTCCAGATTGTTGGGGGGGGTTTAACTCTTCAAAATTGTGTATAATAAAAAACATCCTGCTTCATATCAGTATCAACAAGGTTTGAAATATTTACCAGCTGGCTAATATTTAAACCCTCTATTTATCACATCTAATTGGCAACTCATATTGCAAAGGGTAACATTTTAATTTTTACTTAAATTTTCCCAGTATTTTTCAATTAACTTTCCAACAAGTTTTTCGCCTTTCTAAAGCTATTGCCTCAAAAGGCACAATAAAAGCACACTATCAAAATAAATGATAAGCAGAGTTGTCACTTTTATATAGCCAAAGTCTTCTTCATCTTTCATTATGTATAAATATTTAATCAATAGATATTTATGCCACAACAGAAAGTAGAATAAAAAAAAAAAAAAGAAAGAAGAAAAAAGCTGTTGCTCAAAAACATCTTTATTTTTGCCACATATAATAAATGTATATAGACCATAAAAGCAGGAGGCATTACAAAAGAAATGTGCAAAATAAGTCTCTACAAAACCATACATGTCATCATACAGGTACGGAGACACATGGTCTGTCTGTCCCAAAACGACCTTGTTTTCCCTCAAGATCCCCAGCTTTGAAGAACACATGTTGTTCCACCAATGTTTACAAGGGTTGTCCTAAGCAACCACATAAACCACAAAGATTTAAGGAGGCCTGTCCTTCCTCTGCTGTAGGAACTTTTCAGAGCACCCTGCCTATGGAGACATGCTCAGCCTGGGGTAGGAGAATCCTTCAAATTCTTCAGAACTACTTGCCATAGCAAAGAAACAAAAGGCTGCTACAATTATACTTTACATGAACATGCTAATTTGTGGGTCTGTCCAGACTATGGATCACAATTTTTGTGAATATAATAAATAATATTAACATAATTTACATTTTCTTATGGTCATCTTGTGGGATTTTTAGGTCCAAGAACCAATAGTGACAACAATATTAAGTGTTTATGATTTATTACTTCAATTGTGGTAGAAAACAGAGATCCCATTCAAAGTTAGGCCTTTGTTGCAATGCAGCTGTCCAAACATACATTAAAAGATGGTGTCCAGACCAGAAATCTGTAAATGTTTCCACTCAGAGCCATCAGGGAGTGAGGGACAGCTCCACCATGGAGCACACACAGGGGCAGGGATGAACCTGGACCACGCATGTATTGCTGAGATTGTAACAAGATCACAGGTTCTTCTACTCTTAAGCTACACTTTTTCTGTCCAAATGAAATTGGTTATCTCTCCTATTATTTTCTTTCTCAAAAGACCACATTGAATATTACCCCATTCAATGAGGCACGTTCTTCTAGTTCTCTTCCATAATGACTTTATCTGTTTCCCTTTCTCTGCACATGCATGTGATTCAATTCTCCTGGCTTCGTTTCCTCCTCTCTTTAGCATTTTCAATCCTTCTCCTCTCCTCACCACTCTTCCATTCCTTTACCAGTTACCAAACTCTCCTCTCTGCAGTAGAGTGAAACTGCTCTACCCAAGGGGTGCTGCTGCTCACCCCACACCTCCTCCAGCCTCTCTCCTCAATCCTTGAAATCCCGCTTGCCATGGGACTGCCACTCTACAACACCACTGAAAATGTTCAGAAGCATCTGAATTAATCTGTCTGTCTCACCCTGAGGCATATCAGATGAAAAAGCACTGCAGAAGTTAGAAGTTTGGGCATTAGTTGTATTATTAATTGCTATTATTAATATTTGCATGTTAAAGGATTTTATAAAAACACTTAGCTGCTCCTTCAAACAGGTAGCAGACAGAAAGCAAATATCTCTCCCGTCTTCCACAGGGAAAGTGCTTTTAAGTGCAGGAGAACAATGGAACCTGCATTTATCATTCTTAAGAAATGATGGGAAAAACATTTATCCAGGAGAACCATTTCTAACATGTGTTTCATGCCCATTCAGTATAGAGTCCTATGCTAACCTTGAGGGAATGGAAATGGCTAATTATACTCTTGTCTCTGCAATAAATTGAAGGAATGTTATGGGAGAAACAAAAGAGGGTATGTAAGCAAAGCATTTTCTTTAAGGTAATTTATAAGAAGTAACAGCCACAAAAATAGCAAACCATCGCAGGCC
This sequence comes from Heliornis fulica, assembly GCA_013399135.1. Classification (NCBI taxonomy): domain Eukaryota; kingdom Metazoa; phylum Chordata; class Aves; order Gruiformes; family Heliornithidae; genus Heliornis; species Heliornis fulica. The sequence goes on along the minus strand of VXBZ01005654.1, from coordinate 8,241 downwards.
CGATTCTTCAGGTAACATCCTGATGTCACTGACGGCAAAACTTCAGCTGAATACGAAGAAAGTGTGATTTCATTCAAAGCTTCACAAAAATACTTTTCTCCTCAGCAATGGCTTTTATGAGCTTCCCTCTGCGTGTGTGTACTCAGGGAACTGGAAATCTCAGCTGTGCTTTGCCTTTTCACTAATGACCAGGTAGGGCTCAAGCTGATTTAGACATGTCTGTGTCTTTATGTTCAACCCCAGTAATGAAAATAAGATCTAATGTCCCAGTTATTTGGATGAAGCAATGCATACTAAACAACACTGAAGTGTATATTCTGCTGAATTTCATTAGCTTTATGAACTTTTTTTTTGTCTTCTTTCTTTCTTTCTTTCTTTCTTTCTTTCTTTCTTTCTTTCTTTCTTTCTTTCTTTCTTTCTTTCTTTCTTTCTTTCTTTCTTTCTTTCTTTTCTTTCTAGCAATATAAAGAAGTAAAACTGGGAGAAACAGCATAAAGTTATGCTTAAATCCAATAACAGTGTGGGGTTTTTTTTGTGATAAAAATAAAATAGAAGGGAATATTTCTAAGGAGAGATATCAAAGGACAAAACAGCAGCTGTCTCAAGTGATCTACACATAAAATCCCAACAGTTAAAATGCTGCACCTGGACACAACATAAATAAGTGCAGACATTATCCCTAATGCAGTCAGACTACTATACATCCTCTATTACAGACCTTGATTAATTGTCTTTACCAGAAATTATTTGAAAGGAGCTACAGCATTGGAAACAAGAAATGCTTGAGGGTAATTTTTTCTATGTAGATATTTATTTGTTAATGTGTTAGTTGGGAATGGAACTGCCCTTTGCACAAAGTGTAATGAAGGAAGTTCTTTCATGTAAATGTGATGATTAAAATGGTAATACCTAATACCAATTTAACAGTCCTGTCTTTCACATTCTTCTCAAAAAAAATGTATTTCACTTGGTTACCATCTTTTGACATGGATTTTTTTTTTAAAAAAAAGTTTCACTGGAAGCTCTATATTTCAACTACTATTAGAAACTGAACTCAAGATTTCTGATGTGAAATTGAGTATAAAGAAATCTCTTGGATGAAATGCAAGTAGAAGACCTCTGTTTCTTAAGATTAAAAAAAAATTGTTGAGAACATTAAATTTCTCTCGGTGGATCAGTCATGCAATATCAAATACACAGAAGATCTACTGATATCAAAGCACATTCTGCCAGTGTTTTCTCAGATTCTGGAGTTGAGAGGAAAAACCTTTTACAATGATAGTTACATTACAACCACTTGAAATGGCCACTTCTTTGTGCTGCTGAGGATTAATATGCTCTTCTTGGCTAGCACCACACATATTTCTCCTTCCAGCTTTGTCAGTCAAACACAAACCAAAAATAGATCTACAAATATTAAATAAACTTTCTAAGTTGTTTTCTTGGCTGCTCTTTCATTTGCAAATGTAAAATGGCTTTTACTGTTTGTTTCTTGCATGGATTTTTTTCCCAATAGATTCACACCTACAAATACAATATTATTTTTTTTTTCTTTGCTTAGTATTTCTCCTAATGAAAGGTTACTGGTCTAAATGTTCTTTTAGAGGTTTAGCTTTCTGGCTTTTAAGTGTGAGGAAAAGACGCTGCAGACATGCATGATTAAAGCATGCCTGCTCCAATCCTCTGTGCCTGGAACGACTCCTCATTCATTGCACTAGCAATAAGAAGAAATCAAATAAAGGCACCAAGAAGAAATTGGAGTATTTAAATCCCCAAAATCTGGAAATTCCAGAAACTACTAGAAAAGAAGGGAAGAACACTTCAATGAACATCTGGAAGCAGTAACTGTTATTTAAAAGCAAGTCAACCAGAAGGAGGTTTTCCTTCTGAAAATAGCAAGTGCTGATGCATTTGGCATATTTAACAGTTTTCAGCAATCCAAGCAAAGGAGGATATTCATAAAGCTGTTACAAAAATCGAGGAGTATTGCATTCTAAATAAAAGGGAAGGATATGAAAGTCTCATGCCTTGAACATGAAGGTTTCAAAAGGAGATCATTTTATCTGTTACAGGTATTATGATAAAGCCTGGAATTAGCCTCCCTTATGGTAAGATCTAATGAAGATTCGTATATTAAAAATCCCCAAGTTTCCAATTTTTAAAAGCCATTGTTTTTCAACAGAAAGGGGAGAATGTAATACAGAAATAGAGTTCTGGAAGAAGCAAACCTGAGATGAGGCCAAGAAACTGGTACTTGAGCAAGTGTTGGACTGGACAGTGCTCTGACACCTTAGATATGACCAAGAGCTCAAAATAGCATAAGACAAAGATGATAGAGGCTGAAAAGTTTGCACAGCTTGAAATTCCAAGCAAGGAATAACACCACAAATAAAGCATTTGAGAGAAGCTGGACATTAGGCAAAAACCTGTGTTAATGTGACTGCAAGTGCCAGTGGTCTGAACCATGAAAAAACTGCTGACGCCTCTGCTTTGGATGACTGTTTTCTTAAAGATAAAGGATATTTGAAGGAAAAGATGGTGTGTGCATAAGAAATACTAAACATGAGAGAAAATGAGATATGCATTGCCTTCAATTAGTCATATGTGCACAGCTTCTAGCATTTCTAGGAACTGTGCTGTAACCCTAAAGAAAAAACAACAGCTTGTAGAAAGATAAATGGGTAAAATTCCAGGTTTAGGAAAGTGATTTTGTTTCTGTTTAAAAAATATGTTTCTAGATATAAATAATAAACTAGGAAAAACATCTTAGAATTTTTCTATTTTTAGATGGCACTACTAAAGATATTACAGCTGAAGAACTGATTATGTATTAAAAAGCTTTATAGCTAGACTTCTTTACCCAATACAATGATATGTTACAGCAGAGCACAATTTACAGGACATGCACTGGGACAGAATACAATGAAGCTTAGATTCAGATGTTTGACTACTAGTCCTCACTTACCATTCTTCATTCATTGCGTGTGGAGCATGTACAAAGGTCTGGTGAACTCCTTGTGTGAACTCCCTTAGATAGAATTAAAGTGACCTTCATTGAGCATACCCTATTTCACTTCCAAAGTGAATTAGCCTAAAACTGAATTAAGGTCATTTTTAATTCTGAAGAAAAATACTTACTAAGGAATTTAATATAACTTAGTCTACTTTAAATTAACAGCTGTAATTAATTTGGACATCTCTGAAGAAAAGTCCTAAAATGGAAAATTAAAATATACCACTGTTTTTGTTTTCAATCTTCTTTGTTCTGGAAAAAGTGATTCAGAGTCTCAATATACAGTCAGAACATCTAAACAACAGTGTAATATTGATCACCTCTCAGTTACAGTAAGCATGCAGATAATGAGGTCAACTACCCTGAAAGTGGTTTACTATACAGTTTTTAAAACAATTATGCATTTGAATAATTTTCATCTCACAATTAGTGTTTCTATTCAAATATGTATGACTAGACTAGAATCTAATGTCAGACAACTATATTTAAGCTTCATTTCTTCTATAGTTCATGTGGAGCAATCCAAATATGTTGCTGAACTACTTAAAACACAAGATCAAAATGTCTAATTAAATTGTTTATTGCTTTCTCTCTACTCAGTTTTTATAGAAGAAAAAAAATGTGCAATTCAATTGGTTTGGGTTTTTTTCTCTAATTGATTTTTGTAAACAGTCAACTTTCAGAAGTGCAGGAAATCAACATAATATAAAATATCTTGCTTTTCTTAGACTGAGCAATCTATCATGGACTCAAAAAACCCTGGAAGCCCTGTCCAGAAAAGCAAGGGCTTCCCTTGATGTGGATAAAGATACTTCTAAAACAAGCCTGGTAGCAACCAGACACCCACAAAAGGATCACAAAGTCAGTTACAGAGGCAGGCCTGTAAGAATTTTCCTTAACAATAACTAGCAATTTCTTCTGAATCACAAATTTGCAGGCAGCATCATCTACAAATATGTATCCATCTGCAGAACAATTATGAGCAACTGAAAAAAGTGCTGCTTGGCTGATAGCAAGAGATTACACCCCTGTCCTGAATGATCACAGGAGATAAGGCCAAGAACTGAGCAGCTGGACTTGGCCATTAAGCAAGTCTGTAATTTATCTCTGCAAAAAACATGTATACTCAGCAAGACACTGATCACAAACCAGCACCTGCCACCTCCTATGAATGAATATATAGCCACTACCCATAGAAAATGCGACAAATGCTATCTTGTCAAGAGGCAATACTGATGGCAAAAGCCCAAATGTACTTGGCTTTTTAAAATTATGTTTAAAACATCAGGAAAAAAACCCTCAACTTGTAAATTTATGGCTCTTGAGAGGTTTGTGGTGAAATAAGTGTAGTTAAAAATCAATAAGGGAATATATAAACCCTTTGCTTCTATCTATACATGGAGTTTTTGACCGGTCTCTAACTTGGGAAACATCTAATGTCAAGAAGGGAAGTGTGACAGTGGTGAAGCATTGGCTGCTGGTGTAAACTTCCTCTGGAACTTCTTGCTCCAAAGTATCTAGTGCCTTGCTCCATGTACCTAGTCATGCTGAAGGAAGCCCAAGTTACCCTTAACTAAGAATCCCTCATTCTTTGAACCAAATTGTCCCTCAAAATTGTAGTGCACACAGTGTACAGAACACTTTCCTGAGGCTCCAGACTCCTGGGTTCACAGTCAGAAGGCATCAAAGAACATTTTCCAGAAGACCTGCAGAGCAAGCTTTTTGCCAAGCTGTGCTAGTTTCATTGTGGATTCAGGACTGGCAATCTCACATATTATGGAAAGACCTCCCACTCCTCTCTGCGAAGATGGGTCTCTAACAGGAATGAATTGGGCATCAGTGGATTTGGCCTTCCTTGTGCAAGGATATACTTCCTCACCCACTGTATAGCCAGTGAAAGGAGCAAAGGGAAAAGGGGAATTGCTGTACTCCTGCTTTTCACCCTTTCGCTTACCACATCTACATGATATAATTGATATATTCTTGGCAGGTCTGGAATAATGCTGCAGTGATGAATATTCCTGTTTCTAGGTCAGAAGCTGTAAATTTGGAAAATAGCTTCCATACTCACCAAGAGATACATATGCTTCTTGGCACGTTTGCAGCCTGCTAGAAAAACATCCCACGCTGGCAGAGCAGGGGTTAGCTGAGAGCAGGAAACGTGCCAGTAGTCTGGAACAGCCTGAAATGAAAACAAAGAGTTAAATGCCAAATATATCAGTCTGTTTAGCAGTAGAGAAGGAGACTGTCAGGGGTATTCAAAGATGCAGGAATGTAGGATTTGGGGAACAGCAATCAGAGCTGGCATACAAACACTGCAAGTTCCAGACACTGCTGCAACGGTAAGGCAGGCTGGCTATGCAAAGAGAATTACAGCTAAGGCAGGTACATACAGCCTGAGCAGAGCCTGGGCAAGAACCCAGGGCAAGAACCATCCCTACGGGTGGGCAAAACCATCCGTCTACATCTGCCAACCCCTTGTAATGTAGGCACACTTTAAGTGCTAAGGAAGAAAATTAAGATGAGCAATGACTTAAATTTAGTGACTTGTTTCAATTGTGTATTGAAAGCACCTGCTGTAGTCACTAGAGAAATGCTGCTATCTCATCTAGAAATTGTAATGATTACAGAGTGAAATGATATGTGGTTCCACAAGTAATTACCCTATGAAAAAAGTATTTCCATTAAAAGCACGTGAGAGCCTTTGATCTAAGAGAAATTTATCTTTTCTGTCCTGAAATGACCCTCTCATTTTTAGTTCTGAGTCTATGTGGAGTGGAATATGCAAGTTTCATGAGGGAACTGTACATCTGCTACAGAGTTTTAGGCTTTAACAAAGAAAAAGACTGGTCTTCCTAGAATATACCTAATCAATAGTTCCCAACAAATATGTAGAAAAATGGATTAAAACCCACTGTGAGTCACTAAAACTACATAATTAAATGTGTACAGTTCTCAAACTGCTAACCTGGCTTTCTTAAGAGTATAGCTATTTTCCAGCAAAACCAATTAAATTTGCATGTTTTAGATTGTGCCATTACTGAAACATTCTAACATAGCTAAACACTGTTTTTCATATTTGCATGGTCTGATCTTTTAACCAGTTATGTTGAAAGAAGGTTAACAAACTACTTTTGTATGTGTGCTGATATGAGGCATTTCAGCATCAAAGGATTTGATATTACAAAAATTAAGGCAAACTAAAGATTATGGCTAGAATAAGACTCAGTGCTCTGAAGGCTAAATATATACACACATGGTCTATACTACATTGATATGTTCTGCAATTAATTAATTAGCATTAACATGTTAATATAGCATAACTTGTGTAAGTGGTGTGAACAACAATGAAAATGTCCAGCTCTAAGTACTTGTTTTTGTTCTTTGCTTATACATGAAATGCTAGGATCGTGGAAGAGGTTCATCTAATGTTTCTCAGCACTGTTTATTTACATTTGTTATATTTTTGATTTTGAGACTGTTTGGGTGTAAACGTTTATGCCAGTGTATCCACTCTACGTGTGTATTCAGAGCACATGCTTATCTGAGAGCTACTGTCATGCATTGCTGCACACATATACAGTGCTATATGCAAATACATAGGATTTTGCTGGAGTCCGTGCAATGACCAGCCAATCCTTGTCCAGCAAATCCCAAAGGGCAGTGATGGCTATTGGATCTTCACATATGGAGCCTATACACCATCATTTGCTAGTGAAGGGATGGGCTGTAATGCCAAGAACTTGTTAAAGATGCTGCAGCATATCTCATTTGTTAGTGATGCTGCTGCTGTCTTCTCAAGGATATCGAAATGCCTGTCAGCACCTGGATGAAAATCAGCTGACTCAGATTCAATCTGGCCAAAATGAAGATGACGATGGCTGAGGGGGGAAAATGTTTAAAACTGGGGTAATATCTTTACCTATCTGTGACAGCATTTCTAGACATTTATCTAGACATTTAAACATCACAACCTAAATGCCTTTCCCTGGCAGTAGCTTACTGCACCTCTGGGCAAGTGTGTTAAGTATGCAGACTCCGGCTTTGGCAAAATGAGACAGCCCTCTTCAACAGTAGCAGCGTCACCATCTCCAACAGTTTGCAGGTTACTTCCTCACTATGTCTAAGTCTTGTTTCTGATATTCAAAGCAATAAAGACCTGGCTTCCACAGAGACTGCTTCTTTTACCATACAACACAGGTACTCCTCTGGAGCAAGCAGTAGCCAACAGAGTAAGTGAGAAGGTGGAAATCAAGAGAAAGTCCCTTTAACTATTCCTTAATAGAATTTCAACCTACAAAACATCAAGATAATTCAGGTAAATATTCCCAAAACTATGCAGCTGGACGCTCCAGGCAGCTTATACCACTGTCAGGGTGGAGCCACACAATGGCTAGATCTGGCCAGGATTCCCAAGGAAGAGTCTCAAAGGTATCTGCCTTAACGTGCATTAGTGTACACCTATAAAATCCTGTCCTATAGAGTGCAAGGTAATTCAGTATTGGGCCATGACAGCGAGCATGCTTGGCATCAGCAGGCAGCCCACAGTGTCAGGAGAGGATTTTGATAGTACCTATGAAAGATGGTATCTGGGCTGGCTGCAGCCAGAGCGATTCATGCAGCCCGCAGCCTTGGGTATAGACTGCTGCCAGAAGCTGGGTATCGCATAAATTGTCCTGGCAGGATATATATGGTTTGTGATCCATAAGATTAGCACTTCTGCTCTCCACTCTCACCACTATGAGGCACATAAAACAGAGCCTTCTTTTTGATAAGCGTTTCCTTCCAGAGCTAAAACACTCAAAGTGGTAAATATATATATTTAAAGAGAGCCATCACCAACTTGAAAGTCACAATACCGTTTGAAAACGCGTAGCTGTAGCTATTTATGACATGAGTGGCAGCGAAAGGGGGGGAGGGAAAAAAAAAAAATCTCTCCTGGCAGCTCACTTACTATTTTTTTTTCTATAGTCTGTTGAGCCATGTAAATACAGTCTGTGAACAGGCGGCAAGTGCGACTTTCCCCGCGTACGCTGCCGGGGTGCGGGCCCGGGCGGGCCGATCTGCCCGCGGGGCGGGTGTCCTCGGGCCGCCAGGGATGCTGAGGCGGAGGTGGCTGAGCCCCCGGCGCCGAGCGGGCGCAGCCGCAGGGCCGCGGCGCGCTCGGCCTCCCGGGGTCACCTTGGGCACGGAGCGCCTCGCCCACCGCGCTCCGCCCGCGGGTCAGC
>VXBZ01005653.1:343787-360310 GCA_013399135.1 Heliornis fulica | reverse complement strand
CACAACTGCTCACCGTGGTCATCTGCGTGACGGTCATCCACTCGGGAGGGATGTGGAAGTGAGCACCAGCCGAGTCTCCCAACAGCACGACCCCTTGCGAGTCCGCGCCTAAGGAACACATTTTATCAGTCACATGAGGAGAAAGATCAAGCCCAAAGAGAGGATGGAGAGCAACCCTTGCAGTGCCACAGCTGGTGGAGTCATGGGGTGGCCAGCTGCATCACCCTTCATGTGGCTGAAACCATCAGCCCCTGCAATGGATTATTCACTCCATCTGCAGCACAAAGTGGCCAACAGGCATGTGCCAAGAGCCCTAGAGAAACAACTGGGGACTGGGCATGGAAAACAGGGAGAGGTCTTGCTATGGGGGAAAAATCTGGTTGTATTCAAGGATAGATGTGTTACTTCAGCAGAGGCTCTGCTGTGCAGCCAACATTTATTCTTACTACCCACAGAATATGCATTAAAAAGTACCTAAACATTTAGGGAAATCGGATTACTCAGGAAATTGCTCAAAGCTCCTTATAACTGAACTGGGTGGTGGATGTGCTACTCATACGAGTGTTTCTGCTGGAGCAATCTGGCTGGTTTATAATTAATGCAACTTAGCATTTGCAGATTGCCTTTCATCTGAAAATGTTGAAGAGCCTTGCCAGGCAATGTTTCATCCCCAGGATGCTGATTTAAATGTCAGGCAAGGTGAGCTGCAAGTGTAGCCACGGCTGTTTAGTGAGTGAGGGTGTTATTTGTGCGTGTGTGTGTGTACACAGGCACCCACACTGTGACCAGCCGACACCGTCACCTCTTTAAGGCCTTCTCCAGGAAAGCATCGACATCTGGTATTTACAGCAAACCTGGGCAAACCTGGATGGTAAACTGCTCTCCCGAAGCCCAGGGGCATCCCTCTGGGTCAGGCTTCAGGCACCACAGAAGATGGAGAGGTGACATCTTCATTTGCTGCTCTCCAAGATCACTTTGGGCCCCTCACTTCAAGAAGGATGTTGAGGTGCTGGAGCGTGTCCAGAGAAGGGCAACGAGGATGGTGAAGGCTCTGGAGAACAGGCCCTACGAGGAGGCTGAGGGAGCTGGGGAAGGGTCTGGAGAACAGGCCCTACGAGGAGGCTGAGGGAGCTGGGGAAGGGTCTGGAGAACAGGCCCTACGAGGAGGCTGAGGGAGCTGGGGAAGGGTCTGGAGAACAGGCCCTACGAGGAGGCTGAGGGAGCTGGGGAAGGGTCTGGAGAACAGGCCCTACGAGGAGGCTGAGGGAGCTGGGGAAGGGTCTGGAGAACAGGCCCTACGAGGAGGCTGAGGGAGCTGGGGAAGGGTCTGGAGAACAGGCCCTACGAGGAGGCTGAGGGAGCTGGGGAAGGGTCTGGAGAACAGGCCCTACGAGGAGGCTGAGGGAGCTGGGGAAGGGTCTGGAGAACAGGCCCTACGAGGAGGCTGAGGGAGCTGGGGAAGGGTCTGGAGAACAGNGTCATTTCCAGCCTTAAAAATTCTATGAATTCTATGACTCTATGATAAGATCTATGGGTTTCCACCTTGTAACTTTCACATTCCATCTTTGCCCATCCTCAGGATAAATAAAACAATAAAAATATGATTTTGCCATTTTGCCTTTCTCATAAAGTTGTGAAACCCGTTGTCTTTCCCCTGTGCTGGCAATGGCAGTGAAAACATTGAAAATATCTGCAATAGGAATACAAGAGGCACCTTTGTTTATTGTGTTGACTGTAAAGATTTACCTTTGCAGAATTTCTCCTCATAGGGAATTCCATCTTTTGGATCCACACCCTGTTGGGAGAGAGAAGGGGCAGGTGACAGCGTCTATCTACTGCCTGAAAGATGGTAGCACAAAAAAATAAAGGCTGAGAATTTAGATCTTGGATGTTTGCTTGCAGGAAGCACTGCATCATAATAATGATGCTTTCTGTAACATTATCTTAATGCGTGTACATACATATAAATTAATTATAATAGCTATAATTTAAATAATCATAAGCATCAATAAACAAACTTTGCTTATAACTGCTTCCCCTATGTTTCCTTAGTTTTTAATAGATACAGCTTCATTACTTGCAATATCAAAGGCAATATATAAATAGGAGCAAGCCAAATCAGTTAATAAACCAGAATAAATAAAAAAGGAAAGATTTGTAGATTAATTCAAAAGGAGGAAAAAAGAGAATCATTTACTTACCCATATGCCATTGCAGTTAGAGTCACTTTCCACATCCCAGTTATCAGGACTGAAACAGTTACAAAAGGATATAGAGTGTTACCAAAAATAAAGCAAAAGGGGATTTTGAGGAAATCAGATCGTTTCTGCCATTTCTCTTCACTAAGAATATAAAATAATCAGAAATTCTTTTCTGCACAGAAGGGTGGCCTTTTCCCCTTTTGAATCTAGGAGAGGCAATTTTTCCTAGCAAAATGCAATATTAATTTAAAGTTAACAGTGGAAGTCGCTGAACAAACCCTTTCAGTCTGTGAATTTACTGAGGTGAGATGAATGGGGATAATTTTTGCAGAAGACAAGACCCATTTGCCCTGCCCTTTCCCTTTCTACTAAGCGCTTGCTGAGATCCACCGTGGCCCTCACTCCAAATTCAGCGTGGGATAACGAGGATTTCTGCTGGCTTTTAACATGGTTATAATTAGCTGAGGTGGCTTTTACAGGGGGAATCCATCCATTCAGTTGAGCACTTACACATGGGCTCTGTAGGCTGATTTTTTTGGTAATGCAAATATGTTGCCCAGGCTGGCGGCGCATAATTCTTCCAAGCCCACACTCTTAAACTCAGCTTATCTAGTCACAACCCTATGCCTAAGGCTTTAAAAATGTTCCTGATCAAGGACCATTTCACAACAAACCCATGGTACAGGAGAGTTGTAGTTTTGAAAGTATTTTTGAGCACCAGGTGAAATAGCAAGAACGTAGGCCTCTCTTCAAGGCCACACTGCTATGACTGGCTGTGGTCTCCATTTCAGGTGCACACAGAGACCCATGCTCAGGCAGCTGGGAGATATTCAGCTGGAAGATATTTGCTTAGAAGGGCACATATATGGCTTTACATTTCCACCACGATAACATGAGGAGTGGATGCTGGAGCTGAGCAGCCAGCCATGAGCACTCCTGCTGCGTCCTCCTGCCCTGCTGCTCCCCAGAGTGGGCTCAGCCAGCATTAGCTCTAGTGGCATAAGGCCCATGAGCCCCAGCAGCTCGGTTTCTCCCCCCACCTTCAGCCTGTCTGAACAATTTTGGCTGTGAATGAGAAAGGGAAGAAACCTGTGCCATCACCCTTGCTAATGCACCTCATCCCTGGTCTCAATCATCCTCTCTTGTCTCCATCCACAGTAAACCCAAGCAAGGAGCAGTGATGTGCTCTCTAGAACATAGTAAAAAATCAAATATGGGGCTGATTCTTCAAGAAGTCACAAGTACTATGAAGCCTTTAAAATCGTTAAAAGCTTTACCGTCTGCCAGGGTACACGGTAGTGTTTTCATCGTTGCAGTCTCTGCCTCGCCAGTGATAGCCCCTCAGTGTCTAAAAGCCAGGAGAAGCACACAGATAGGAGGGCCATTGTTACTCTTGTGCTTTTAATTTAAAATATCTAAAATGAGAATCTAACTCAAGGTGGAGGAATAAAGCGCAGTAAATGGGTTGTATTCCAGAGTCCCTTTCCTCAGCTTTAATAAATGACACCTTGCACACTCTGGTGCAGAAATAAAACAAGCTGGCAATTTAATTTGGTTTTTTTTTTTTTTTTACATGACTTTACTTCACCTCTTATTAATTGGGTAAACAGACCACTCAGCAGCAGAGCAATTTGCTTCTGCCAGGAGCACAGCTTTATGTGTGCATCTCCCCAGGTGGCATGAATGAATGATTGTTTTTCCATCCAGAAATAAAACAACACCTTTTATGTCATAAAAAAAACCCCAAACCCCAACCCTCCATTCACTTAATTCCTATACCCATTTTCACACAAATGAATAAGGCTTTGCAGAAAGTAGGAGGAATCTCATAGACATTCTCATTATCAAAGGATTACTCTATCACATGAAAGGCTTTGCTTACCGGGAAAGTACTAAATTTATCTCCATCAAAATCTTCAAAAGGCACTTTATTTCTCATAACACTGTGAAAAACAAAAACAACAAATGCAGTGTCAACATATGGAAGGGAACTTACTCAGAAAGAAAAAAAAAAGCTCATGGTAAACTGTACAGAATAGATAATAGCTGTCATGCCTTCACGGTTCCATATCCCATTTTGGCTCCACGTTTGTATTTCAGCAAAGTGATTCTGCCTGAAGGGGAAAATTCATATTTCTTCAAGTATCTGCTGACTGAGCTCTGGAGGTGAGGCTGATGGACACATGTATGGTTGGAATGTCGAGCCTCTGGTCTCTAAAACAAACTAGGACATCAAAACTGAGGTAAAAATAACTATTAACTTTTTGGAAATCAATACTATGTTCAGCCTGGCCTATCCTGCAGGTCTGCCAGATCTGAAATACTAATGGAAGTCCTTTTACCTGGGAAAAAGCTGGAGAACGGGGCCTCATGCTGATGGGGACTAACCTTTGGTTAAGTGACACATACCCTTCCCCACATGCACTCCTCGAGTCTTTACAGTGTCTCCTGTTGTGTTCAGTCTCATACCAGGCTGCAGCTACACAGGCACACACACAAGTCCTCACTTTATAGGGTAAAAGCAGATTTAATATAAAGAAAGTTGATACATGCTGAACCCACAGGTGGCCTTATGCTTTAACTGAGGGTCAGAATCTCATAATTTCTAGCACCACAAACTTGTGGTCGTGCTTAAACACATTTGAAAAAAGTATTTTACCTTGGTTTAAGCAATGAAGACCTGAGCCCTCAGAGGTACCCACTGAGTGTAATTGCATAAATCTTTGAAAATTACAGCCCCTTTTTTTTTTTTTTTCCATTGTGACCTTTCTTCAGCTTGGACACATGATAGTTTTCACATGGTGGTGCTCAAATGTGAGATCTCCCTTTGGCTCTGGGACACAGCTCACCTACATGGAGCAGACTTTCCTATTAGGCCCATCTCTTCTTTAATGTTATGCTAGACAGCCTTTCCTTGGAAAGGAAAAGGAAGTCCTTTCTTCTTCCAACCTCCTGAACTCATAAGAAATGTTGAGCCTGTCTCAGAGGTAAAAAAGGTGCAATGAGGGTGGGTTCCTCAGACTGCACGAGCATCGGGGTAAGAAGAAAACCACAGAGGAGACAGGAGACAGGTGACATGGTGGGGTCTGTAACCCTTATTCTCTCTGTAACCAGTAATTTCCATGTGCTGTTTCTTCTCTGCAGTAAGTTGCAAGGAAGTTCAGTGCAAGGAACTGGCACAGATCCAGACCAGCTAAAAAAGTCCAAATGCCAAACATTTTTCAGATACAGAAAGAAGGAAAAAAACCAAAGAGAGTGAGAGTGCATGAGAAAGAGATCAGAAGAGCTGAACACATTTGATCCAACACATGATATAAAATTTGATCCAGCTTCCATTGACTGAACGCACGGGGCTCGAGTTATTTCAGATTATTTGTCATGACTTACATTTCAAAGGCACTTATGGGATGTTTAATGTTAATCAATCCATCCTCAATTAACTCCTGACAGTTGCAGTTTCAGCCAAATGAGCAGAAAAAGGTGAGCAAGTCACTCTTGGTAGTCAAAACAGTCAAAATATACTACTGATAATATTGATATAATCTCCAACTTGCTTGACTCCTCCTCCAATTCACGGAGTTCACTGACAAGTAGGCTTTAGGGGTAATAGCCTAGCTGATGTCCTTGACCTTTCTCAGAAACAGATTCAAAGTCATCACTGCCATAAGTTGTTTTTCCCACCCACCATTCACACAGCTTTCTTCAACACCTTGAGATTCTCCTGCATTTTGAATCTGCAACTGGCTTAATCTTCCTCAGTTATGCAGGTGCTGGTGGCCTTCCATGTGCACCACAACTGGGTGAACAAATGAAATGGAGAAGTCTCTTGGGCTCAGGAAATCTCAGGAGAAAACTGACTCCCTCTTGGATGTGTCATATCTTTGAGTGTGTTGTATATTTAACCTCTGAGGCCTGTTCAAATTACGCAAATATTTTAAGTACTGACAAAGCAAAGGGATCCCTCTGAGGAATCTTACTTACCTGAACTCTCTGCTACCTCCCTCTATTCTATGTGGACAGTGGTTTTAGGAAGGACACCAACAGCAGTGATTTGAAAGAAACAAATGCATCATATCCAGTTTCTGAATAAGTACTTAAAACTTTATACATACTATTTAATCTTCTCACACAGGTTATCCAGAAGAGGAAATGCACATACACTTGAGAACCCTGTGAAGCTCTTCTGTAGGGGAAGGAAATGAAAGATTGATGCATTAGTTCACAGGGCTTAGGATATTCAGCATTAGTAAAGTCCAGAGCTTAATCATGTATTTTCTGCCTAGAAACATCTGAAAACTCCAGTGGCTCCACTGAGGATGCTACATGCCAGAGGATTTAGACCTGACATAGCAGTCAACTTAAGGTTTATGACTGAACATTTTATTAACCAATATCTCTTGCTTTCCAAGAGCTGTAAAATTAAAAAGGAAGAAGCTCCTATGAAGCTTTCTCTGTTCATGTACCAAAGGTTTTTTTTTTGACTCTGTAAAAATAACTCATGTTTAATAAACATGGTGGTATCTGACATTTAGTGCAAAACTAGTGAAAGCAACACACTGCAGGCCATGAGGCTGGTACTGGGTGGGTGGCCAAAGGTCAGGAATAATCCCAGAGAGGAGAAATGGGAGGATCCATCACATACCTAGAATGCCCTTTATTTTTAATGAGATTTTTACCTGGAAGTCTCACAACTAGGCTTTATCTTGGTCAGACCTGCCAGCCATAAAGGACAGCTGCTGTGGGATAAACTGAACATTGATAGAGCATAACCATGGGCCAAAACAACTGAGGAAACTTCAAGCTGAAAGAGGCTTTGCTTAGGAATGCTCAAGTAATGGAAACATTGCACTGCATCGATGAACAATCTCAAAACATGCTGCCAATGTGGCTGCACTCTAAATTCAGGAGGGTTTTAAACACCAAGGACATTAAGGTGGTCTATAAAATACAGAGGGCGAGTCAGTACACAGTCTAACTGTATTCAGCATCTAAATATGGAGCAGATGAGCAGTTGGATACACTCATAATTTATGCAAAGAAGAGTAATTATTTATACTGTCAAAGACTTTAAGAGCTCTATCCTTGAACTACCTCCTTGGTGCTACACACTTTATATGCACAAGGAAAAAAAGAGATGGTCCTTGCCCTAATCTAAGGGCAAGGGAAATCTGGTAATCTCTGTTACAGTGAAATCTAACAAAACAGAAGATAAAGGTTGGATCAGCTCAGATGAGGGCAACGAAAGGCCTGAGGCAAATGAAACCACTGGGAGGGGCAGTAACCCCTGCATGTAAAGCTCTGAGTGAGGAAGGAGAACCTTGAGGTGGCACTGCAGCACACCGCCCTGCTGCTCCAGGGGAGGCAGGAAGATGTTTCCTTGGACAGGTAACAAGGGGTGATGGAGGTGAGGGTCTCTTATTGCTCAAAGCAGGAGGTCAGCCACAGCACTATGTCATGGCCAGGATCCCAATGTGGAGAGGATGGCTGGAAGAGAGCCCCTGGTACAAAGACAGCAACTAACCCTTGCACCAGTGGCTGAAAGGACCAAGGAGGAAGGTGAAGATGAGTAAGTGCTGCCTTGTGGGGGAGCCCTGCAGTGCTAGAGATGAAGCCATGACAGTGCACTTTCTGAAGGGTGCAATAGAGAAACCAAAGGACAAAAAAAAAATTGGAGGAAAGTAAGGGGGATAAGAGACAAGAAACCTGCAAACTCCTCCTTTCCCTCTCCCCTCTCCCCTTCCCTCAGCCCCCCAATTAACTCTCTTCAGTCCTGTCCAACACATTCTAATGCCACGGTTAGAATCACACCAAGTAGGATGATGCCATGAGGTGGATGGGTGTTGATGGAGTCAAATGAGAAACCAGAACACAACCACAAAAGGTACAGAAGTGGCCAAAAGCAGCAGGGAGTGGGGCCTTTCCATGAGCTGAAAGACAAACCTGGTCCTACTGCCGTAGCTCCAGCCACCCCATGCTCTTTCTCCTCCAGATGGATCCCTGCATTGAATTTCCCTGCCAGTCCTGCTGCCTCAGGGCTAGGTCCTGCAGCACAGTGGGGCCACAGGTCTGTGTGTGTGCAGAAGTATGCATGGCCAGGTAGGCAGAGAGCGTGAGGTGCACACAAAGGATGCTAGCTTTTCTCAAAGAGCTTTGCAGACCTCTGTATGCCTTCCCAGAAAGAGGAAGGAATTAGTCCTCCACGCAGGACTAATCTCAGTGCTGCCTACAAAAGCACTAGAGGCTCTTAAAGCTCCCCATCAGGCTAAGATTTGCAGTGGCTTCATATGAGCTGTCGGCTTTTCACTTCAACCTCAGTCACGGTGTGCAAAGCCTTTGAAGTTAAGGTGCCTGAAACCAAAACTGAGCCAGAAAGACACTCTACAGGGCTTGCAACAAATAAATAAACTAAACTCCTTTCAGTCTGCTCACAGGCTGCATTTAAAGTCTACCCTTGGCTGTAAGTAGAACAAAGTCTTTCCTGACTTCTCCTCAGCAAGTCATTTGAAAATGGTTGCTGACTGGATCTCCATTAGTTTCAAAGGAAGGTTACCCTGCAGCCCCAGAGACTGACTGACTGTGGTGGGAATGGTTGGCATGATGGTGCCCTAGAACTGGTATGGACACTCAGGTCCAGACATAATGCCTAGGCTGTGCCTGAGGATGTGCAGGAGAGTAGCTCATCTGCTCTCTGAGGGTATTTCAGGCTGCTCTCAAAGGGTAGCAAGGAGCACAGGGTTAAAAAAAAAAAAAAAAAGTAAGGATAATCTTTCCATGTGAATGTGTAATCGAGAGAGCAGGAGAACACAGGTGAGTAGGCACCACTGGGCATGTCCCAGCAGAGCCAGGCTGTGGTAGCAGTATGTATTTTTAGGAGGAGATGGACTACATGGCCCTGCATGACATGAGTTGGTGGGCAGGAGACTTGGTTCATACTCCCCCTCCACCTTGCAATTCCTTTTGGCTCCATCCATGGCTTCCCACTTCTCCTGCTGATGTGCTGTGAGCTGTAGGTACTGCACAGTAACTACAGGGTGGTTGACATGGTGCTTGCTCTCATTAAACACTTCAGCTGTGATGCTGTCTGCTCTTCTTGCACTGCTATTGCTTAAAGATGCCTCTTGGTATCTTCTCCAACCAGAAGAAAAGTTGGCTCTAGAGGTGCTCACGGTGATTGATAACACCGGTATTTTATTCACTGCCTGTTAACATTCCTTAATGAAATTTCCATAATTGCTTTAATTGGTTTTACCAAAAAAAAAAAAAGAATAACAGGCCCCTAATGCTTGTTGGTGTTTGGCTTAAGCCAGTCACTCACAAATGGCTCACCACTTTTAATCAATGGAGACCTTTATTAGATTTTTATCAGGGGGTTGTAGCCACTTTCACTGAATCTCTGCATCCCCAAAATACCTCTTCTTTCTCCCAGATCCACAATGATCCTAAGAAATGACCAGTAAATAGAGATGCCCCTGGAAGTGAGACAGACCTCCTATTCTCATTACCAACAGCCATGATCACTTGTCTTTTTTTTTTTTATGTGCAGTCACACAGAGCTGCCAAACAAAGATGGGGACAGCTAATGTGCAAGACCCATTTCAGAAGGCTTTCCCCAAATATGCAGTAGGGCAAGAGCAACCAAAATAGCAGATCTGGGAAGAGTGAGCAGATAAAATTTGATATTTTTGTCCAACATGAGCCAGAGCTAAGAAGGGGCCAGGTGGATGTGTTTCTCTCTCCACCAGTATGGCTGCAGCACCCACACATGCTGAATGTGTGGGTGAATGTTCACCCACACATTCAGCCAGGAAACCCTCTTCCCAAGCATGAAGAGCACCTCAGCTGCTTTGTCCCTTGCTGACTGGCACATGTACATGCCTGGGCAGGTGAAAAGACAATGATCTGGCAGAGTTTTGTTTGTGATTTTCTTACCATTACATCATTTCTACATTACATTTCTTAACATTACATCACATGCTGCCACTCTGGGATATGGGGCTTATGTAGGTGTGATACATGCTGTGCTCTTCTTGGAGATCTTCCTTGGTGTTTCTTACTATATTGTTTTTCTGGATTTAAAATGTAATTAACCACAACCCAGATGAAGGATAAGTTTCAAGAGACAGTACTACTGTCTAATTTTCTAGCTTCAAAATAAGTTTCTGCAAGGTTCCTTCCAGGGAACATGCCAGGAATAACTGCAGGAAAGGCCCAAGCAACCACATGATACTCCTTTTGATTTAAGCTGACCTTGTAACTATGGGCTTAGAAATACACTGACTGGAGAAACCCAACAACAGCCAAGGCCTTACTGCTTCTGGCTGAGTCCCTCCTGCTGCTAAACAGAAAAGTAAGTAGGAGGAGGTACAGTCCAAGAGCATCACAACAGAGACCAAGGGAGATATAGGGGCATCAAGCAGCTTTGAGGATATGGAAGAGTAGAGTCAAGCTGGAAGGAGACCCCATTGCACCCAAAGATTGATGCCAACCATGCCACCCTACCCAAGACAGACTGAAAGACTTGGTACACGTAGACCTGGGAAGCCAGACACGCTGGCCACACCAGGGGCTAAGGGCAGAAGCACATGGGAAAGAGCAAAGGAGCTCTGAATCTTGGGAGGCAGCAGCTGCACACTGACCCTTCTTCACCCCCATGCTTGTGCCCAGGCTCGGGCTCAGAGAGAGAGGACATCCTTGACTCAGAGCATCTCGCTGCAGTTGCTAATGTGGGGACTTGCACCCTGGGAAAGAGGATTAGAAAATTCATGTAATTTGAGCAGAAATCTCTGGCCATCAGCACCACAGCGCTGAATAGGAAGGAAAATGAATAAGATCCTGCTGGTTGCTGTTCTGTGGGAGCTGAGACCCGTCTCTCCAGCGCATTGTTTATTTCCCTGGCTTGGCAATTTGGCAATTGCCCAAAGGCTAATTAGGCACCTCAATTTTCACTTTTGTGAGCAGCATCACAGTGAGGATTCAGGAAAAAGCAGTATCAATAATTTCTTCACAAACAGCAGAAACATTTGCTCTGCATTAAGTGCCTGAAGACAACTGGAACAAACTCTTATGGCTGCGCTGACTCATATAAGTGAACCCAGCAGAATAAAAGCTGCCTTTCCCTTCTCTGCTACTCTTCAGAGATCCTCTATAAATCCAAAAACTGGTGGAGGTGGAAAGAATTCAAATCCCAGTTTTCAAGTTTAGAGGCAAAAGCAGGCTCTGAAAAATAAAGGAAAAATATACAGGCTTTGCATTCAGGCTGTTACTTGAAGTTCAGTGGAAAGGAGAAAGGAAAGGAAAAAGGAAAAGAAAAGAAAGGATCTCTGGATGAAAAATCTCAGAGCAAGGCTGAATGGGAAATTTCTGCTTTTGTACAAAAATCTAAATAAAATCTAGATCTTGTGTTTTGCTTTTAGCTGGCTGCCCCACAAAAGGTGAGTTGGGCCAGTGCAGCGTGGAGCTGCACTATGCAGCTCACAGATTATATCCTCAGCTGCTGTCTGAATTTCAGACACAAGTTTATGTCTTGATTGGGTATGGAAAGTTATCTCTACTCTACAAGCAGTCTTTTCATGAAGGTTTTTTTTTTCTGCTCTTCCCATACTTCCACATTTCTTATTATCTCCCTCTTCTTCCCAGTGTCACCTGACAGAGCAGATCCTATACTGGGTAGGAGTGAGTCAGCATTCAATTCAGTGATGATCAGGTGGGTTCACAGTTACACAAAATAAACCAGGACTCCTGATAAAAATGCAAGTGCAATGTAAAACACCCTGATGCTACTGATTTCTTACCATGTCCTTGGAAGTCTTCATCATCCTTTTTGCTTTCCTTATGGCAGTAATCAGTCCCACCTAGGAGAGCAAGAATAAAACAACACAAAAACCCCAGATCAGTCTCACAGTATTACACCAATATTTCTCCCCTTTTCTACCTTTTTTTTTTTCAAATAATATATCAGTCACAGCACAAAAATGATCTATGAATCCACTAACTCATCATCAGTTACTTTTATTGGACTAACAATCAATTATATGATCAACCCCTATGAATCTCCAGTTGCAAAAGTTCATTTATTTTGCTCCAGGGCATCATTTATTTCTCAAGGAAAAGTCCAGAGCAGTTAAAGAGCTAAGATTCATATCCTGACTGCATTGTGTGAGCTGCAAAGGCCAGACTCCTCCAGTGACTCCTGCTGAAGAACAACTCACCCGTTAGATGGGTCACGTGTATGATGCTGGTCTGACTTGCTGTGGAAGGGTACAGAGGAAATATTTGGTTTATGCATGGATAAGGGTTGTTCTCAGCTAAGGTTCACCTCAGCAGGGGGACAGCTGGTGTGTGGGAAGGTACAAAACAGGGAAGAGAGTTTGGAAGGCAAATCTCCTGCTTAGGATCTAGGAAGGTTAGCTTTCCTATTTTGGAAATACCTGCCCTGGAGGGCAAGCTGTCACAGATGGTGGCAAGATTGTTTTCTTCTGTTGGGTTCATGCAAATCTGTGCTGAAGAAGCAGTTAGAGGTTTTTCCAAAATGAGGTACTTCTAGTTAAGTAGAAAGGAAGAGTGGGATAAGCATTGCAAGAAAATGCCTCAGAAAGGCATCCTCGTCAAAGGAGAGCAGGATGGCCATCCTAAGGCCATGGGTTACAGAATCACAGAATGACAGGAGTTGGAAGGGACCTCAAAAGATCATCTAGTCCAACCCCCCTGCCTGAGCAGGGTCACCTAGATTAAACCACATAGGAACGTGTCCAGATTGGTCTTGAATGTCTCCAGAGAAGGAGACTCCACAACCTCTCTGGGCAGCCTGTCCCAGTGCTCTGTCCCCCTCACAGTGAAATAGTTTTTCCTTATATTTAGATGGAGATTCCTATGTTCCAGCTTGTACCCATTGCCCCTTGTCCTGTCACTGGCCAACACAGAGAAACAACTACAACTACAGGTGATAACTGAATCATTCCCCAAACACCTTCCCCTTTACACACATGCTTCTTAGAGGAGGAGAGGAAATGTTTTGCAAGGGGCACCAACTATGAGTGTGAGTGATAGCCAGGGACCAGTGCCACTGGCATCAGGAGGACAGACACACCATGTGTCATGCAGCAGGGCTGTGGCCAAAGGCTGTACCCACAGCCCTGGGTGAGGTCTTGCTGGGTGCTGAGGCATGGGGAGTAAGCAGGGACTGGTCCTGAACCGTGCTGTTACACGTTTACCCTGACCTTAAAAAAATGTGGTCTGTGCCACAGCACAGGAGAACCCTACTGATTTTCCTGCTACAAGGACTGTGTGGGGACACCCCAGATATGCTCATGCAGTCCAAACATTTTAACAACTGTTTAACAAGCACTTTTTAAATTCAGCTACATCTTCTTGTAGGAAAAGAAGATCCCACAACTTCATTGAATAAAACCCAACCCAACAACCTTGTCACAGAATCACAGACTGGTCTGGGTTGGAAGGGACCCTAAGGGTCCTTGAGTTGCAACCCTCCTGCCACAGGCAGGGCCACCAATCTCCAGGCCTGCATCTAGACAAGGTTGCCCAGGGCCCCATCCAACCTGGCCTTGAGCACCTCCAGGCTTGGGGCATCCACCACCTCCCTAGGCAGCCTGTTCCAGCACCTCACCACTCTCTCCATGAAGAACTTTTCCATCACAAGGGTCCATGAGAGTGGTTTAAGTCTGTACTATGGATATCCTACTCATGAGACAGCTGCTTGCTAAGTGCTCTTGAGACGAGCCCAGCTTGCAGACTTGGGTCCAAACTTCAGGCAAAAGCTCTGGGTTTTGGCAGGGTAACACTAACATGCTCCCTCCTGCTGCTCTATTGTCACTTTTTGGACAATATTTTCCCATCTCAGTGATGATCATTCCCAGATGGTGTCCTGCTTTTATCAGGCTACCTTTGCAAAGAGTCGTGTCTGCGAGGCAGTATCTCTGTGATGGCCTCTGTCCTTCCCCTCAGTGTTCAGCATGAAGAATGCTGAAAACACTGCCCATCTGCCCTCTTTCAGAAGGAATAACTGCTTTTGTTCTGTAGGCTTTGAGGATCACTTAAAAGAAAAAAAAACCAACCAAAAAACCCACAATTAAAAAAGAGATAAAAATCAATTACTTTTCTAAATGTTCCAAACTGAAAGAAAAATCCAGCGTATGACAAACATTTGTTCCTGATCAAAATGGTTATTGAGGACAAACTATTCTGTCTGACAAGGACCTGCCATCAGCCCCTCCAACAGCCCAGCCTAAGGACATAACTCCTCACTTCACCCCAACTGGGGCTGAGGACTCCGAAGTAAAGTTCACCTCAAGTTTATATTTATCTGCCTGGAGCTACCAGAACTCAATGGGGTGGGGGAATTTATACTTTGCCAAGTGGTATTATTAAATCTTTTGGAAAAAAAAAGAAAGTATCCCTCAAGTGATGGCACCTTACTGAACAGTGGGCATGCCAGCTTGGAATAGTAAAGGGTCATATATTTGCATTTAAAGGAACCATTACCAACATTTTTCAACTGGGGATAAAATTCAGCATGTCATTATCATTGATTTAGGCAGTGATGAAAGCAAATAATTAGCTGTGATATTGAAAGTTCAAAAATTCACAGTGAACAATATAAATAATGAAGAATAAGCATCAAGGAAGATAGACCTCTAAGTTATTGTTTTTTAATGTATGTGTCATATTAATATATGTGTTTAATACATGTTTAATTCATTGTGTCTACGGTTTTATAAAAATCCAGATATGTCACAAATAGACAAGAGATGCTAAGGAGCCAATACACTATTTCCCAGTTTTGTCCCCTTGGGAAACTGCTGTCCCCAACACCCAAACATGCATCTTGCATTTGTCATGGCTATGTTGTACATTACCAGCTGCTGTCATTTCTGATATAAAGTAACTCATGACTCAGAGGAGAAAAATGGCTAAAAACTGAATGTGATGCATGAAAAATTTCTGAAGAGGTTAGATTCATCAATCCCTGTCTGGGGGTACTGGGGAGAAGAGAAACTTTTCTTGCTCTCAGAAGAAGCACCTGAAAAGCACACACTTCAGCCAGCCACAGCAATATTGCATATAGAAAGGAGAAATCAAGGGAGGAAAAGGTGGATTGCCTCTGGAATGTTAAGGATGAGATCTCCTCCCCCTGTAGAAGTTCCTTCAGCCAGGACTCTAGGGTGAGTTGTTGAGGACTGGCAGCTGAAAATAGTGGGTCACCTGCAATCCTTGATTGACACCAGCATGTCAAGCCCTCCACCAAAGACCACACAGCCCATTCAACCTAATTTGCTGCAGCTTGTCTAGCAAGCAGCCTCCTCTCCTTCCTGTGCAGAGACAACACCACGGAGCAAGGGGCTCACTAGGCTTCAGCAGCAGATGGAGGAGATCACAGGAACTGCCCCAAGGGTCTTCAGAGGTCTGAATCCATGCTGCCCTGCTGCCCAGCAGTACACAAGATATCCATGCCACAGATCAGGCTGGAGTGGGGGCTTCTTTCAGTGCTCTCCACAGAGCCCATGTAGTCCTGATAATGAATTGTTTTTTTGCAAACAGACCTATTTCTCACCATAAACAAATGCATCAACCAACTTTAACTCTCTGATTTATCATCCTTGTCAGCCAGCTCTTTCTCAGGAGAGTGGATATTTGCAAAAAACTCCCTTTGCCTTCTCACTCATTTCCATCATCCTTTTACCAGGATATGCAGGAGTACCCATACCAAGGTACCAAAATGCTGCAGAGCTGGTTAAACAGCACTGGGAGAACTGGGATCTGTTCTACAACTCCCACCTTTCATCCTGCAGAGGCCATAGGGGGAATCCTTATGACTGCACAGGACAGGCAAACCAAATGATTACATGATCTGGTGCAGAACAGGCACCTTCCCTGCAAGCCCACAGCTAAAACATACAAGGCCTGATTTGGCCCTCTCTGTTCCCAGGGCAATTACAGTGACTGCTGCTCATTTTATGCCACTTGTTTCTTTTGGACTTGGATTCTGTGTGCTCTGGATGAAATACTTTGATTTACTTTTTTTCCCCATGAGCCAATGCTTCCTTATTCTCACACTTTTCTCTGCCAGCCTCCCATCCCAAATGCTGCTGTGCCCATGGATCACCCAAGGCTTGTTTTCAGGAGTCCTGCCTGAACTTCTTTGCAACCTGCAAACCCCACTCCACCCTGTTTGCTTCGGGCTTATTTGGTGGAAGTTTGGGGTTGTGTGGTTTGATCTTTTTGGAGTTCTTTGGTTGGGTTTTGGCTTGGGTTTTGTTTTTTTTTTTTTTTTTTTTTTTTCTGCCAATGAAGGGGAGCAGGGGAAAC
>VXBZ01005653.1:327723-343772 GCA_013399135.1 Heliornis fulica | reverse complement strand
TTTGTAGTTCTGTGGTTGGGTTTTGGCTTGTTTTTTTTTTTTTTTTCATTTTATTTTCTGCCAATGAAGTGGAGCAGGGGAAACTGGGAGAAATAATTGAAAGAGGAACAGCTAGTGCTCGAGCTGTGACTTCTGCTATCACTTGTTTTTAGGTTGTTTCTTCAGGGCTAAGTTCTGACTGCAGCAGAAACACACATTTCAGTACATTTTACCTATTTCCAAAAAGAA
The DNA here is from genome assembly GCA_013399135.1 of Heliornis fulica. Lineage (NCBI taxonomy): Eukaryota > Metazoa > Chordata > Aves > Gruiformes > Heliornithidae > Heliornis > Heliornis fulica. The sequence continues at coordinate 343,544 of VXBZ01005653.1, read as the reverse complement.
AGGCTAAAATGAGGGCATCTTGCTCCCTGATGCTTGCTTTATGGTCTGTGGTCTCAAAAGGAGGAACAAGGTCCACCTTCAGCTGGCAGCCTGCTCTTACTAGGAATGCAGAAGTACTCCTGCACTGGAGTTTGGATTTGCCTCACCTCCTGGGAAGGAGTTCATACTTTGAGACATAGGAACAAGAGAAAACAGCAGGAGTATTAATTTTGGTTTATGAAATCTCAAATTGTTGTTGTTTTTTTCCAGCCAGAATTGGTTGGCTCCTACTTTGTCAAAGAGCAGGCTGGCAGCAGTAATGTCCACGAGGGATGCAGCTTTTGCTTTTTACTAGGTCAGTGGAAGATCTTGTAGAGGGGACATGAACCAGCATGAGTGTTTTGGGCAATGAAGCTTGTTTTGGTAAAATAAAATGACATTAGCATAAATACTTCTATTTTTGCTGACATAAGATGACTCCCAGCAAAATCCTACCACTGGAGAATAAGCTAAAGGCTGCAGCCACAAGGTCTCACTTAATCTGGAGCTGAAAAGGGATGGGGAGCAGAAGAGGTACTCTGAAAGGCCGAAAGAAGAGTTTGAGCTCCTTCCAACACAGACCATTTAAGACTGCCAGCAGCAGGATCTCAGCACTGAAGTGGAGCTCTGAAGCTGCCTGGACCCAACAAAATCAATTAGAGTATTGCCATTTAACTAAACTGGCCATCTAGCTCAACCTAGAGACAAGCTGAGGATAATGTGATAATGTGATCACTGGTAGGCAGTGTCTAAAAGCCTTCACCCTACTTCAGCTCTTTTTGCTTGATAATGTCCCTGTATCACAGGAGCTGGTGGAGAAAGTCCTCCACCACTTGACCTGATAAACTTTTTCTGACTAAAAAGGCATCCAGTCCTCCTAAACAGCTATCTTGGTTACCTGTAGCCACTGTCAGCTACCCTCATGCTAAGGGTACAGGAGAAACACTTGTTGGGCAAGAAACTTGCAGCAGGAGAGCCTATGCATATGCATCTACCTGCACTTCCATCCTGGCCCAGGCTCTGCTCTATGGGTCCCACAGGTGGGAATTAGGGCCTCACAGGACACTGTTACGAGTGAAGCCTTCGTGCACGTCTGTGATGGTGACCCGGGAGCCGCAAGTGCCCTTTCCACTCTTCCCCACCAACATTGGGAGTCTGCTCCTGAAATTGCCCACCAGCAGGGCAGCCCACCTTGCCCAAAGCCCTGGGGAACCCCTGCAACAGGAGCACCCCTCACCCAGGGTAGATGCTCTCCTGCAGCTCCATGCTGAGAGCATTGTGCTCCGTGTGAACGGAGCCGTATTTTTTATTCTTAATTAGAGCCACGTCTCCTAGAATAATCACAGAGTGTTAATGGCTCCAGGCAGGTTGGCAAAAAAATTAATTTGGGCTAATTTGTCAGAGACCAGGGAAGTATGTAATATAACACACATTTCATTTACTCAGCTTGCAGTGACTCCACTATGTGGAGAGTTCTTTGCCTCTGAAGCAGGGACTATTCCGTCCTTGAGACACATGATCTTGCCAGGGCAACATCACAGAAACAGAATAAAATAAACTACTGACTGAAAAAGCAGCTACACATTGATATTTGTCACCTTAAAGGCAATTAAAACCTGAATGTTATACTGCCTTATGAGGACAAATAACTCTTGTGTTTGTTTTATTCCCTTTGCCAGTGCAAATACGATACTAACTCTGGGAAAACAGGCATCCAAAAGTCTAAATGAATAAACGAAGTACCTGAAAATCAATAGGGTCGAACAAAACAGTCATTAGTATTAAAGTCTTGTTCAAACACTTGGCAGGGGACTGAGCCAACGTTTGCAGGCTCACATAGCTGAAGTGATCAATCAAATTACAAACCAAAGAAGCAAATTTGAGGTAAACTGCATTTTATGCATCTGTGTCTCTGACTATATATTAATTTTTTGCACCCATAATTCATCTTTACTCAGTCTGACTTGTCACAGAGTTACCGTGGGCAATTTATCAAGCACTTGAGCATGAACTCAAAGCACTGCTATTCTCCTCCCATCTCTCTCTGCCTCCTCATGCTGTCTCAGGGCACAAGGAAAGCTAAAAAAGGAGGACACAGCTGGTAAAGTTCCCTTATTCTCAGTGAGAAACAAACACACCTTGACAGAAAGGGATTTAACTACCACTTGGAAAGGAGAAGGTTTGCTTGAGCCCTTCATTCCAAGGGACAGTCTCTAGGCTACACAAATAAGAGTCCAAATTTTGTTTTAAAAAAAAAAAACAACCAAACAAATAAAAATCCATTTTCAGTTGTTTTCCTTGGACAAAACACAGTCTCTGGAGCTGCCACTGGAGGTGGAAGGAATCCACAGCTTGGTCCCACACGTGCTCTGAGAGATGGGGAGAGCTAACCAAAGATTTGAGAGCAACCCCATGAGTGGCAGCATTTCTCCTTTGGTTGATAGGCCAAGCATTTCACCACAGATCATCTAATTTCTGCACAGGAGCCACCTTGGTTTAAACAGCCCCTCTCTCCAGACTCATTGGCCTAGCTCACCATGCAGCCACGGCGAGGCCGTCCCTCTCTAGGTGCAGTTTGTTGCCTGCATCCTCCTTCACTCCGAGAGGCCACCAGCAGAAGTCAGGGTGCAAGGAAGCTTCTGTTTCTCTTTATTTCCCCACACAAGCAAAGAAGTCTGTGTGAAAATCTAACTCTCTGGCTGGCAGTGCAGTGCACACGCAGCCACCAATGCTACCGCTCCTGCTGTCCTCCTGGGTGACCTGTCACACTGGGGGCTGGGGGAGCCTGCCAGCCTTTGCTGTAGTCTCACCTTTACCCTCAGGACTCCCTTTTCTTTCTTATTTATTTTTTAATTAAACCCCATACACACCTTTGTTCTGCTGTTACAAGTGCAGGGGAGGGGAAAGAAAGAACCCCTGCAATTACCAGGACAGAGAGTGCTGGAGGCTAAGAAACATCTGTGGGATGAGTAAAGACTTGGAAATTATTATGAGAAAGTTTGCAATGGGGCAGCTCTGAAGTGTCTTGGGGAAGGGTGGAAGGACCCATGAACTGTTTTACCAGTTCAGATGCCGAATTTCTGAAGAATCTAATGAAGTTTGGGCTACATCCTGATTGAGCTGAGTTAGTCTGGGCCTGCTCTTCTACCTCCACTCATTTTCCTTCACCCCTGCCTGGTTGCACACCTATATATCTTCATGTCAGCATAGTGTGGAGCATAGTAGTCATATGGGACACACAGTTGCTATAAACCAAATGTTATTGCCATTCTTAGAAGGCAAGTGTTTCTCCAGGTCTTAATACTGTCAGAACTAAAGCCATCCTGGGCATGAACCACAGCCCACTGGAGCCCATGAACTCTGACTGATTTCAATGGCTGCTGGATGAGGCCTCAATGTAAAATATCGTATGCAAACCTCTAGAAACCAAGTGTTTTCATGCACCCAGATGCAGGGAAGAAAGATTTCCATAAAGTGAATCACAAAACACACACAAAAATATTCCAGCACAAACCATACCTGTTTAGACACCTATATGTGTCCGTGTAGCAAAGGTGGCATAACTGTACATGACAAGAGCAGTGATGCCTAAACACAATTCCAGCCAGCAGCAAAGCATTCTGTACATTAGTGTAAACTTCTTGCACTGAAGACTAATCAGACAGCCCTGCATTTGCAGTGGGTAGCAGGCACCTACACAAGCTGCCACAGTAGATCAGGCAATGTGGGGATAACCTGTCACACACCCTGGTAACGTTCAGGGTTATCACACTGCTTAGCAGGAAAGTTTTGAGAAAACAAGATTTTATTTTCCCCACTCTGCTTCTTCAACCCAGACTGGTACAAAAAAATTGGCCTGTGTAATTCCATCTCTCTGTCAACCACGCTGCTGATGCTCCCACACAGCTGAAGTGTGTTACATACCTCTCATTCAGACATTTTCTAAGAGTGTCCACGCTCAAAGTGTTGCAGTTCATTGCCCAGACAGGCAATGTTCAGTGCCACAGGCACTGGAAGTCACCATACTGGGCCATATATATATATCCCAGCACAAAAGACCTTTCACAATCTGTAGCTTTGAAAAAAAAGTGGAAAACCAACTCACCTTTGGAGGAGGGTAGAGGTGACAAAGTGGTTGTCCTGGATCCTGTCTACACAGCTTCAAGGAATGGCAGACCACGTCGGCATTCATCTCCCTGTCTAAACTGAAGGATATGGTGAAAAAAAAAAGACTATTATGTCCTTCTGGGTGCTTGAAAGTAGAAGCTTTTTCTAGGGGATGCTAAATCTCCTCAGTGCTAAACAAAAAACCTCAGCTCACTTCACTGTGGCCTGCAATTGCTGCTCAGCACAGCGTTGGATCCTAACGATTTTCTGCCATGGCATCCTATTCAGCATATCAAATTGGATCCCAGGATGATGGAAAAGTAGAGTGCTTTATATGCAGCACCTGAATCAAATGCACAATGACTGTTCTGTTTTTTAATCAATCATAAGTCTGACAAAGATTTAAAGTTTAAAGTTAATGCATATGCGATGTGGCAAAATGAATGTTCAATTATTAACTCAAGAAAATAACCAGAAATCCTTCAAAGATCCTTAACCTTTAATCACTAAGCACAAGTGCTAGGATTGTTTCTTTCATTTTTTTGGGACACACCTCTGGGCTAAGCAGGAATTAAATGAAAATGTTTGATTATAGCACTTCTTAGTCCAGTAAGCACTTTGCAATTCCTTAGCTAGTTTTAAAAATAAAAATATAAGCCCTGGGGAGGAAGAAAGTCAGCAAAAGCTCTGTTAATTAAACTAAGAACTTTCAAAGAAGAAAATGACCTGCATTTTATTCTTTTTTTTTAATCACTTACATGACTTAGGCTTCCCCAAGAGTGAGTATCAAGGTCAGGGCTGAGAGCATGTAGGGGCTGACAATTAGAGAGCTCGATCAAAGGCAGAAGAGCCAGAGTCAAGTATTACAGTAGCATTACTCCGGAGAACCTGCCTCATGCACACGTGTTATTCCAATTCCTCCCTCTGCCAAATGAGCTGAATTTCAAAAGATAATCACACCAGGTGGGCCTGATCTGAGATTCAAATGGAGTATGAAAATGGTTACCAGTGGCAGCCAGTGTTGATTCACTAAGGAATAGCTATGCCAAGTGTATCACTCTCAANTGTGGTCCATAAAGTTCAGCAAGTATGTAACAGAAACCTTGCAGTTTTTCTAGAAAACATAATTATTTCATTTTTTTTAAGTAATTGAACATGCTGAAACCGGTCAAAACACAGTAGGGGCTGGTTCATTAAGGTGAACACTGACCTGTTTCAGGTGGAGGCGTGTGAATCTATGACTTCAGTGTAGCACCAGAGAATGGGCAAACCTGAATTTCTAACCTTGCCTAAAGCCCTTCTCTGGCACAAGATAAAGGATAACCAGCATGTGTTAAACATTCTCAGTAAGACATCATGGAAAAAGAATCATACATGCCCCAGGTTGCTCAGGGCCTCATCCAACCTGGCCTTGAACGTCTCCAGGGATCCAGGGGCATCCACCACCTCCCTGGGCAACCTGTTCCAGTGCTCCACCACTCTCACAGGAAAGAACTTTTTCCTAATATCCAATCTAAATCTCCCTCCCTCTATTTTAAAACCATCACCCCTTGTCCTGTCACAACAGGCCCTACTGAACAGCCTCTCCCCATCTTTCTTGTAGGCCCCCCAGAAATTGATGTTGGGCTTGATGCTACTGTGGGAGCTGCTTCAGAGCTTCTGGGGGGTTGTCTGCATTGAGTATGTTTTGCGTAGAGCAGGAGTTGCCCAGGAGTAATCGCATTCAAAGAAGTATTTGACAATTCTCCTTTGGCTTCTTTCCACATCCTGCAGCCATGTGTATTTTCGGGGTGCTGGCCCAGGTGGCTTTCCTTAATTTGGGCAAAGCCTGCCCTCCAGAAGAGAGAATGTCTGAGATTTCTTTAAGTTACTGTTGGAAATGAAAGTGGCCCCCATACCCAAGCAAAAACCCTTCTGGGAGAGACTGGGGCTTTGAACACAGGTAGGGCATCATGGTCTGAAACACTGGTCTGAAAGTTCCCATGAAGGAAAACTGAGTGTTTCTTGGCCTGAACAGGTGAGAGATGGTTAACCATGCACACATCCTTCAAAGGAGGTGTCAGGCCTTGTTTCAACAGGGATGGTGTGAAAATTCATGAAGAGGCAGGTTTGTACAAGCACAGCGACAACAAACTTGCAGCTCCTGAAATTCCTGAGAGATGTTGTTTTCTCTTGCACTTCTATTACCCAGACAGATAACTATCTGTACTCAGGGATGAAAACACATTTCATCTTTATCCCCCTTTCCCTCCAAAACAACAAAAAAAAAGCATTAGAAGACCCCAAAGCAGCTGATTCCCTCCGACTTCAGGCTGAAAATTCAATTTTAACCAGCCTCAGGCTGGACATGCCCAGGACAGGGGGCTGCTGCCTACAAGGTGGGTAGTTTTGCTCCAGGGAGGGTACAAAATGTCACAGCACAGACTCCATCAGCAGGCACAGGTATGGTCTCACCACTGTGAGAGTTGGAGAAGGTGGCTGCTCTCCTGCCAGGACTGCAGACATCCTGGCTGTCAACCTGTGCCAAGAGTACTGGGACCAGAAAGGCAGAGCAGGAAATAAAAAGATAATTTCCTCAACACCCTCCTACTCATAGGGTGTTGCAGGCAGCTTCTATAACTGCAATAGCTGATTTTTCTTATCCCATGCCAGGTGTTTTATTTCAATCAAGTTATTAGCTTCATTTCTTTGCCTCCTTTGGCACATAACTCCTCTCTGTTGGCTCCTTAGAAGCAATCTGCAAGTTAAAAATTGGTCTCCTGGCTAGAATTAGATTTTATTCTTGTTCACCTAAAAGGAAAAAACATCACAGACATCAATAACCCTACCTTTGGTATCACTGCTGATTAAAACACCCCGTGATGAGCCTTGCCAGTGGGGCACCTGGCTCTCCATAGCATCAGGAGAAGGTGGCTGGCTCCCCCTGTGCCTCCCCAGCACATCGCAGGCGATGGTCACCTTATAGATATCCCAAACCAGGTGGTTCCCGTAATGTTTCTGTCCCCGGAGGAGCCAGACGGCTGCTGTAACCCACACCGGTGCCTGCGAGGAGGGGAGGGGTTTTGCTGGCTGTCAGCTCCGGGGACCTGATAACAAGGGTCCTCTGGCCACACTGATTCCTAGGTGCTGATTTTCTGATGTGTATAGGGAGTCTGACATGTAATTACCCCATGGGGTAACAAGAGGAATAATGCCAGGTGGCAAAAAGAACACGCACAAGGGGAGGCTACAGCCGAGAGAAAGCTGTTAGGAAGAAACTGCTAAGTCAGAAAGGAGGGGAAGAGAGAAAGAAGATGATGAGTAAATATGAGTGTTCAAGGGCAAGGGAAGCTTAAACCAATCAAAGTGTGGAATATTTAGAGAAAATTTAGAGTATACACCCTTTTCCTTGCTTTAGGTAAAAGAGATTCTCTGAACTGCTCTGTTCTTCCACGAGAAAAATCCAGAGAGGTTTCCTCTGTAGTTTTGTAGTCCTAGAAACACAAATTCTGGCTGAATCCCAGGGGATAAATATTTGCAAGAAGGATGGCATTAATCATGTTGCCATTTCCACTTGAGCTCTAAGGTGTTTACACAGCAGTGGCCAACACAGCAGCAGAGCATGACTCAGAGGCAGCGCTGGAGGCAGATGGTCTCAAAGCACGTTCTGGGTATCAGACACCTCTGTTTCACCAGACAGACAGCCACTACCCAGGCAAACATACATTCTCCCTAACAACATCTCTTAGACCATATATACTGCCCATTCCTCCAGACCTGGGTTCTCTGTCTGCTCAAGAGCCTCCTTCACTCGTGGTGTCACAGTGCTTGTTGTCAGGGGTTTATTGGCCGTGTCGCTCGAATCACACACCTTGGGAATATTTCCATATAAACATGGTGGTGAATGTGTTCTCCACACAGCCTGTGGGATTGATGAGCACTGATTTTTTCTCTTTATCTGTAAATGTTTCTGCTCTTGACCATCCTACAGCTTCACTGAAGGTTTGATCCCACCCCAACTTGACTATAATAGAAAGTATAGGAGGCCCTTTTAAAAAAACCCACATGAGTGGGTTTTTTATTCCCTCTTTGGCCCCAGGGAGAGCCCTGCTGCCATTAATTTGTTGCTGTTACTGTTGCAATCAATTGTAGGCATGTGTGAGTAATGAAATTGTTCCTTCAGGTGAAATGGCATGGCCTGCTTTAGTAGGTTTTCTACTGTTTCAAGTAGCAAGAGGAAGCTGTTGACTCCTGGGAGAGGATAAATCTGGTTACCCTGTAGCTCCTGCACAATCCATAGGATTTTTCATTCCTTTCAAGTTCAGGGTCAGTTTTTTTTTTCAATTGGGTGTATCCAGGCATCTCATAGAAAGTAACTGGATTATACAGATTTAACTAAAGGGATAATAGGATTTTATGTGTGTAAAGAATGGCAGCTGAAAAGAAATATCTTGACATGTCAGTGGAACAAGGTCCACTGAGTGAATCACGAACACAGAGCTAGCATGTCATATTTAAAGGAAGAAAATTGTATTTTAATAGCAGGATCGGTGCTTCTAATTGTAACTTCATGGTTATGTGCCTGTAATTTAAAATACTGAAGATAGGACTTATGGAATAGAAATCAGATAAGCATCATTCTATCAGTGAACAAATCCCAGCAATTACCTCCCTGTCCCATCCTGCATCAGGAGGGAATTGATATTCTACTCTCATCTTCTGTGAAGCTGGGGTCCATGGAGCAAGATGGTTTCTCAGAGATAGAATGCAAGGAGTCCTATATAAAAAACTTTTTAAAATGAAGAATTCTAAGCCATCTTCTTTACATTGCTAGACTTAAAAAGATATCATGAATGTGAGATCTAGTCACTCAAAGAGTTGCAGGATTGGTCTGCGAGGCACAAAGCTCTTCTGGCATTCCAACTGCTCTCTATTTAGGGATGTGCATACAGCTAAGCTCCTTTGGGCAGCTACAATAAGGGGCAGAAAAAAAAAGGGGAGTCTACATATATTCACCCAGAATTGCTCTTGCTTTTGCAATCTGTACCATCAGTTGCATTTCAATAGCTTTCCTGTGCACACCAAATGTACACATCTTATACCTGCCAACATTAGCTCATTTTGGGGCTTTTACAATAGCAGTTTCCTAGACCTGCTGAAAACATTTTCATCTTCACAGCTGCTATAAAGACCCATACCAACAAGAAAGAGGAGTGGCTGGGCACATAGTGAATCTTTTCATAAGCTCCTAAAAAGAGAGAAAAAGGGAGAGAATTGGTCTGTGTGTGCTGGTACTCACGTGCCCGTGGGCTTAACAGAACCCCACTCACTCTAACTTTGGGACACAGTCCCAAGTCCTGAGTGTGCCACATCGCTGACTTCCCCACAGATAGTACCTTGCCATCATCCCTCATCTACATTCAAGATGCCAGAACTAGAAGAAAGTTCTTTCCTGTGAGAGTTGTGGAGCACTGGAACAGGTTGCCCAGGGAGGTGGTGGATGCCCCATCCCTGGAGAAGTTCAAGGCCAGGTTGGATGAGGCCCTGAGCAACCTGATCTAGTTGGGGTTGTCCCTGCTTCTTGCAGGGGGGGTGGACTGGATGACCTCTGGGAGTCCCTTCCAACCCTAATCATTCTATGATTCTATGATTCTATGCTGCATGGGGAGTGGGTACAGCGTTTCCAGGCTCCACGTGGGAATTTTTAATTAACAGAGAAATAAAGCAGTACCAACATAACATATGGTGTATTATTTGGTACTTACCAGGTATGTAGTTGCACAGCCTCTCCATGGCTGCCTTTACTGTACTGTTGTGCCACTGTGCAAGCTGTTCAATTACAGAGACCACAAGCACGCATCCTTCAAACAAACAAACAAAGAGAGCGAATACGGTTAGCTGTGAAGTGTGATGAAGCACCCCCTACCACAGAAGAAGAATTTCAGGCATCATTGGGCATTTCATTTCTTGAGATGCTCCATGGCAGATGAGTGTTCAAGGGGAAAAAAAAATATCTGTGAATTCAAAACCTGTAATCTATCATGGAGAGGATGCTGACGCCAGAGGAGAACACAGCACAACCCGGCTCTTACAGCACTGGATGTTGCTCCAGAATAAATGATTTTCCACCCTTTCAAGGATGTAAATCAAGGAGCAGGGTGGAGGTGGGGATGGGAGGGGGTAGGGTCAGTACCAGGTCACCTGTTAACAGTATACCAGGTTAAAACTGTGTGCTTGGCTACCTGCACTCTTGTTATTTCTTCCTTACCAAAGAAGGGGTCATGGGTCTGTACCTGATGGGATTCTGTACCTCTCCACACAAGCTGTGCAGAGCTACCAAAACTGAAAACCAAATGGGTGTGGCAGCCTGCAGAAGAGACCTCAGGCAGCAGATATATGTGCTGACCACAACAAAGAATCCACAGCATCATGTATGTCTTCATGCCTTCCTTGGAAGCCCAGCAGTGCTTGGCTGCTGGGCCCACCTTACGTGTTTGCTAAGGCCAAAATGATGTGTGAGTTGATTCTGCTCTCCTTCTGTGGTTAGAACCCACTTCCTGGGACCTATGAAGCTGTTTTTGTCTCACCACTGATCTGGGTGCAAGCAGAAGGCTAAAACCCTGCTGCTCTTTGGACTATTTGTGGCTGAGACTTGAGATGCCATAGCAAGGTGTTTCCCGAGATGTACAGCGCTTTTCTGATGTTCTGGAGACAAGAGGGGTTCAGTGTGATCCCCACATAGCAGTCATTCAGAATGCAAGTGGTGACCATAAGTGGATCATTTCAAGATGATTTTAAGTTGTGTTGTGCTCTCTCTTTCTGCAGTAGCTTCACCATTTTACAAAGAAGCCACATTTGGTGATGCCAAGCCTGGCCAAAGTCGTGACACTTGGCAGCCAGAGGGAGGTCCTATCCTGGACTCCAAGCCTGTCTAACTGAGATCGATATCCCAGGCAGTCAGGTGATGAGGAGCCAGGATACAGGTTTCCAGCAGCCTGAATAAAGATTTATCTTTGAAATCCCTGTAGCTGAACCCTGTTCCCTCCCTGCTGCAAGAGATCTCAGCTCTCAGCATTTGCTCTGACACAAGCTGTTATTGAGGTAAGGTGCAGCATGTGGATGTGGATGCAGATTCATCTTGTTTCCAGAGCTCAAGGCATTAATGTTTAGGGTTTTCAGGCTGGCACATCTCTTCAAAGTGAGCTTTTAAACTCCTTCCAACTACCTCTGCCTATGTACTATTAAATCAAAGTGATGTTTTCCAATGTAAATAACTTTGATGCTCCTATGGATCAAGTGGCAAGTCAAAGAGGAGCTAATACAATTCAAACTTGTTCTAAGACCAATGTCTTTGAGTCTCCCATTACTACTTCTACCCCAGGTACAGTAATCCAGTGGAAATTACAGTGAACTTGCCATCTCTTTTGCAGGGATAAAAGCCTACTTCCCCATACTTATTAAATAAAATGTTCACTCAAAGCCCTCTGCAGAGTGATTTATAGAGTGTGCTAAGAGACATTAACTCCAGTCAGCCTAAAAGAATAGGAGAATAAATGGAGACAGATACAACCAAGAAAAAAGACCCTGAAGCAAGTCATTCCTTCTTCCCTCTCTCCCTCCCAGCAAAATAGCCACACACTAGCCCATGGAATTAACAGTTAATTAAAACAGAATAGCTCATAAAGCAAGAAAGAAAAAGGAAAAAAAAAGTGGCATAATAAAGACCAAAACTAAAACCAAAGAGTTGTTGACAGCTGGAGGGTAAAGCCTGGAACAACAGCCCTGGTCTGTCTGGTCCCCGTTTAACCCCCAGCAGGGGCCTTAGTACAGCCTTGTCCTGCCCCAGGCAGTGCTTGTGTTAGGGACCACTCCCCAGCACAGCTTTGGACAAGGACCACCAGTCAAGGGAGAGGGAGTTGAGGGGCCTTCAGCTGTTTGGGTGCAAGTGATGCCCTGCACTGGCCCCAGAGGCAGAAAACAGAGCCTGCCCTATTTGCAAGCCACACTGGACAGTCTCCATCGCTTAGCCAGGATGTGGCTGTGCACGTCCTGGAAACACACCTAAAAGGCATTTCATAACTTGGTTCTTACAAGGCCACATCCTTAACACACGTGAGCAACCTGCAGACAACTAAAACCAGCCTTCCCCTGCCTTCTGTGTCTGTTTTATTCATGAGGAAGGAAGCTCAGAAAGATTAAATGACCAAAATTGATGCCTTAACCACGAAACCACATATTCTTTCTGTGCCTTCCTTTCTTTTCTTACCAAGGTCAGGCCTTCATCTAACAATCTTCCTGTCTGGAAGTTAGAAAGACACAAAGGAGCCAGGGCAGAAAGATGTGAACAAGCTGGTCCTCTGATATTTTCTGAAGGAGAGAGCTTTTATTGTTTTACCTCTTTCTTTTGCACACGGAGCTCAAGGAAGCTACGGGTGAGATGCCAGGGCTTATCAGGCACAAGTCCAGGAGAGGTGGAGGTAAGGAGATAAAGAAACGTGGAAGACACTGAGGTTAGCAGAGGGAAATGCTTCAGAAGGCAGAGGGGCTGGGAGACCAGCCAGTCCCAAAACACAGGCTGAAGCAGAACTGAGCACATGGGCAACAGGCAGCAGTGATGCAGTGGGTGTCAGGCACAGCAAAATTGCAAGCCTGGATGCAAAGTGATGGAAAAAAGCCCCCCCTTTTAGACACAGGTGTGAGCTCAGACATGGTGGGACAGGTGAAAGCTGGAGGGATCTGGACCATCATGTCTCTGAGGATCTGTAACCCATCACGCCAGGGAGCTGACTGTGTCACCAACTGCAACAGAGACATGACCATCACTTTGCCCATACTGTGTAACCCAGTGCTCCTGTATCTTCACCCAGGGCCTGCCAGCACACTTTGCCAAGAAGACAGAAAGGACAGACTTTCTCTCTTGATCCCCCATCCTGCCCAGCTCCCTCTGCCACCCACTCCGCTTTTTGGACATCCCTGCCAAAGGGCACAGGAATAGGTGGCTCCAGCTGAATCCAGCTCTCTGAAAATATGTTTCCCACCTCTGGCACCCCCTCTTCCTCCACTAGGACCAGAGGGCTGTGCTGAAGCTTGCAAACTGCTGCCAGTGGGAGTGCAACACTGCCTGGCTACCCCCAACACTGCAATCACAGCTTGTGCTTCCTGCGGTGTGGTGGGTCTGCTCCAGCCTCGAGCAGAAATCAACCTCCACAATGTCTCTGCCTTTGGTTAGGGCACCCTCAGGTGCAGAATGTCAGCCCCATCACTGCAAGGAAATGCTCTACTTCAGCATAAAAGCTGGCCCAATAAAAATATCAATGCAACAAGTTGACCCTCACTTGCACTGGGAGAGACCAGCTGATGATGCCACCTCGCACCTCCCCCAGCAGGCGAGCGAAAAGCTCGTCTCTGACTGCAGTGCTCAGCCCCCCACCCCCCACACACCTTCGTGCACTGTTCTTAAACTGAAACACTCATCTACTCCAAGGGCAGCCTCAGCAACTTGCCTAATGATTCATCTTAGGGTGGGGGGCGTGCAAAGAGGCTCTTTCTTTCTGACTCAGACGTTGTCCCCATGGCTCACATTTTCCTAAAGCAGTGAGGTCTTCTCACCTCTGGTAGAGGGAAAGGGGCTTGTGGACAAATAGCCCGTGGGCTCAAAATCTGAAAAGTTGGGCTGGGAATAAAAATAGCCCTGAGGTTTCCATTTTGTCTGATATACAAGAAGAGTCTCCACTGAAGATGTGGGGGTTTTCCTTTCATCTTTGCCAAAGGATGGTGGGGAGAGGGGAGTGAGTTATTTTTGGTTCAGGCCTGCCAAACAGAAACAGAATTCTTAATCACAAAAACTGTCATGCAGGTAACCTTATTCGTGGAGCAGTGTCCTGGCAGTTAAATGGAATTTTTTCATGTTGATTAAGTCAGACAGTTTTGTGTCTATCGAGCCAGGCCCAAAGGGAGATTCCCTTCACATGAGAATTAACAGAGCCGTGGCTCATCCGTGGAGTATTTAATGCAGTACCTTGGGCTACTAGATGCTATATGAATATAAATAACAATAATAATAGCCTGACTACTTGGGAAAAGCCCACAGAGCTGAACTTCAAAATGTTGGCACCCAACCTGTCCTTACTGTCACAGAGAAGATGCTTCTGATGTTATTACACCCTCACACCTTGGGCACCTTCAGACCACACCTCGGTTGTTTAAATGCTCCCCACTTATTCCATACAAAACATCATTATTTGCAGGAAAAGCTGATAAAGAAAGCCTTGAATGATTTTCATAGGGCTCTGAGGTTCCACTTGAGGCATCTTCAGCCTCAGGCACCATGACTGAAGTCTCCAGACCTGATTTGGGGACTCTTCCTGCCATCTGATGGGAAGGGTGTTCCTCAGGAGCAAAAGCCCATTGGCTGATAGTGTCTCTGTTTCTCTCATCTACCTGGACTTTTATCAGGTGTCTTTGGCCTACCTCTTACTCCTCATGGTTTGCTGGCACCTCTTATTGCCCTGCCATGAGCCATGCCTCAGGGGACACCTGCTACTGTTCAGGCTCTGCCTCAAAGCCTTTCATTCCGACTGATGTCATCAAGAGCAACCTTTGGTCTGGAGATTGTAAATTACTCAGGAAAACAGTTGAACCCTGGGAGGAGGAACATTTAAAGGTGTTTACTGTCTTCCAGGGAATCTAACCCACCCAGCTTCCTTGCTTTTTTGGATGAATATGTGCTTCTCCTCAGTAGCAATTCAGATTTATCCTCCAGGAGAACCTATCTTCAGGGTTAGGCTATAGAAAAACTTCAAGAGTTTAGTGTCTATTAACTGAAGTTGATTCAGACTGCTCTTTCTCCTACTACAGACCTACTGTCCTTTTTAACTATATATGTCTTCTTCCTCTGGATTTAGTGGCAGAAAAAAGAATTCATTCTTGGCTGCAGCATAAGAAGCTGCTACTTCCTAAACAACAACAACAGAGATCTCCCTGCACACCAAATGCCATCAGAAATGCTACCCAGTTATCCTAGCCTTTAATGGGTCTTCATTCTGCTGGCTAAAAAGGGAAAATAATTACCCAAAAAGAACATGGGGAAATCAGTTGTCTTTGCAGGTAGATATCTCACTGCTTTAATTACTTATAGTGTCTGCAAGATTATAAACTTTTCAGTGGATAAGGGACTGGCTGAATGGCCACACTCAGAGAGTGGTGGTCAACGGCTCCATGTCCAAGTGGAGACGGGTCACAAGTGGCGTCCCTCAGGGGTCCGTGTTGGGCCCGGCCCTATTCAACATCTTTGTGGGTGACATGGCCAGTGGAATGGAGTGCACCCTCAGCAAGTTCACCGATGACACCAAACTGTGTGGTGCTGTCGACACGCTGGAGAGGAGGGATGCCATCCAGAGGGACCTGGACAGGCTGGAGAGGTGGGCCCGTGCCAACCTCATGAGGTTCAACCAGGCCAAGGGCAAGGTCCTGCATCAGGGTCGGGGCAATCCCAGGCACAACTACAGACTGGGTGGAGAGTGGCTCCAGAGCAGCCCTGAGGAGAAGGACTGGGGAGTGCTGGTGGATGAGAGACTCAACATGGCCGACAATGTGCTCTTGCGGCCCAGCAGCCAACCGCATCCTGGGCTGCATCCAGAGGAGCGTGGCCAGCAGGGCGAGGGAGGGGATTCTCCCCCTCTACTCTGCCCTCGGGAGACCTCACCTGGAGTACTGTG
>VXBZ01005653.1:309534-327657 GCA_013399135.1 Heliornis fulica | reverse complement strand
AAAATAGAGGGAGGAAGATTTAGATTGGAGATTAGGAAAAAGTTCTTTGCTGTGAGAGTGGTGGAGCACTGGAACAGGTTGCCCAGGGAGGTGGTGGATGCCCCTGGATCCCTGGAGACGTTCAAGGCCAGGTTGGATGAGGCCCTGAGCAACCTGATCTAGTTGGGGGTGTCCCTGCTTCTTGCAGGGGGGATGACCTCCGGGAGTCGCTTCCAACTCTAATCATTCTATGATTCTATATTTGGATGTGATTTATTTCTCATCAGGAGCTGGGCACATATATAAGGCAATATAGATAGGTTTCATAATTAAAAGTTTATAAAACCACTCTAATTTTCATATAGCTGCATATGATTTTCTTTAGGAACAAGTTTCAAGAATTTGACTCTGTTGTTGTACTTCAATAATAGGTTTCAGTGTCTTGACAGGCTGAAGGATGTTTTCTCTGGAAGAACTTCACTGGTATTATAATGCCTAACAGCCATTAGAAACTAGACTCCAGTATTAATAAAATGCCTGTCTCTTTTAAAAGATAGTTTGTCCCATCTGCTATTAATTTCTGAAGAGATAAGAGGAAACCATAACCATTTTGCTCAGGAGCAGTAATCTGAAAACTCACATGTCAGGAAGCACTTCTCTCCACGTATTTGAAAATAGCGTGTAATAATGAAATGACATTTCCAATAAGCTCAGGAAAAAATAATCATACCCCAATAATAAAATCAGAGCTAGAGAAATTAATTTCTTAGCCATGAAGCCTCTGGCAGTTTGAGCAGACTATTAAACTTAATCCACTTCTACTGCACACATTTGAAAGGCTCTATAATTAGAATTATACCTAGAGATGTCAAGAAGTGTCTGGATGGTGAAAGCTGCCTCTCTAAGTTTCAGATCTGTAGATATATTTGTCTGAGGAAAACTGTCAAATGGGATCTCTAACACTTGGTGCACCCTCTTTTGTCATCCTTTGCTCACGTTCCTGGGTGCTGGAGATCTTTCTCACCTCCAGCCATATCGCTATTCCCCAGCCATAAATTAAATACACCCCCTGAAGCACCTGGAGGAAATAAGCCAAAAAGGTGGTTTTGGACACAATTAGCTCTCCACAAACCCTGATGGCCAGGTAGTGGTCACCCTGCTCGCTCCTGGTGGGGCAGGAGCTGGAGCCTTGCTTGGCAAAGCAGCCAACCTCTACCTTAAGTATCTGTTTGCAGCAGCAAAATCCCAGCAAAAACGAACCCATCTGATTCATGGCTCTTTACAGAAGATGAAGGTTTTCCCAAAACACAATCTTTGCTTCTTGCATTTACAAGTGATTATAAGCTCCAGCACATCTCTCCATGGTGAGGAGTCCCCAGAGCCTCTCTACGAAGTGTATCAGATGATACCGTGACTCCTTGTGAACATGCTGTTGATTCTGGGGTAGAAACACCTCTTTCCAAATCTGTCTCATCCAGCTCAACCTCAAGACTTTCCTGTTTGAAATAAGAGCATCCACATGTGGTACAAAGGAGAAATAAAGTTTCCTCCTCTGAGATGGGGACATGCCCACAAGTTTTGTAGGTGCAGGCAGACCATGGATATGCAATGCTGCAATACAAAAAGTATATAGTGCTCTTTTTTGCACTATATATATTCCCTTCCTAATACTTCCCAATATTTTGTTGCCTTCTGCTGCTTCTCAGCATGACGCTGAGAGCTGATGCTTTCAAAGAACAGCCCTTTTATAACCTCAAGGTTTCATCCCAGCATGGAAATACTCAGCTCGGATGACCTATCTGTATACACAAATTTAGGGTAGCAGTTTTCCATGTTTGTTGCTTTGAAAGCTAACACAGAAAGGGATCTGAGTGGCAAAGTAATTTTAACTCAAACTTTGCTTCCCATTCCATTTACAGTGTCAATGTATTTCATAGAGATACCAGAGTAATGGAATGTAATAATAGGTATCCACATTCTAAAATTTAGCCTATATGAGACCTTTTCCCCCTCAGTTTGCCAAGTGTCACAGAATATCTTGCAAATTCAAAATGGCACAGTATTAACAAACCTGTCAGTGGGCATAAAACTACATATAGTGTGCCATCTAAAGACATTTTATATATTATCAGCATAGCAGCATTTTGAGTGCTTTGCAGCTCTGTAACAAAACCAGCCATCCCTGGAACATCAATTATCATTTTTGTTGCTCGTGCAGTTGGAGTGAGACCCTTCAGATCCCCTAACTTCAGACTGTACATAGTTGTTTCCTTAAGACACCCTGTGAGTACTCTGATAGAGTCATGCTGGTACAGAAAATTCAGTTTCCATCTAGTGGAAGATTCTGGTATCCATACCTGCCAGCCAAACGTATCCCTAGTGTTTACTACGTTACTCTTTAGAGATCCCTATTTGACAAAATCTACAACCCCAGGCATTTCCAATGGAAATGCTTTCTGCATTAATTAATAGAAAAGATATATATGTGTGTGTGTGTGTGTGTGTGTGTGTGTGTGTATGTGCCATTAACATATTTTTTCTTTTCCAAATCAGGAGAGGGTATTAAAAAAAATGTACTGACGCCCGAACGGTGGAGTTACTGTAACAGGTTAATCTCATCCATGTCACAAAGGTTTGTCCATTTTAAAATTCTGAAGGCACAAAACTTGTCTTAGATGCACAGCTCCTAAAACTGCTGGAAGTGATCACCTTAAACATAAGCAGCTTTTTTTCCAAAGTTCTGCGTAGGGCTAACGTGGGAACAAGAGTGGGAGGCACACACGAGGGCAATCAGCAGCCAACCAAACAGTCCTTACTAAATGAGTAAATTATAAAAGGTAACTAACAGCCAGCATCAGTAATTGTAAAATGTACAAGACTAGCCATGTACACAAATGCACATACAAATCTATATGAGTGTGTATGTGCACTCACATACATGTATATATGTGGGCAGTTGTGGTGTGTATATATATATATATATATATATATGCATATTACAGGCAGAAACTTTCAGTAAGACTTGGGGTGATCTTGAAAATGAAGTGTTTACCATCAGTTGTTGAAAAATAGGAATCCCTGTAGAACATATTCATAGAATCACAGAATCATAGAATGATTAGGGTTGTAAGGGACTCCCAGAGGTCATCTAGTCCAACCCCCCTGCAAGAAGCAGGGACACCCCCAACTACATCAGGTTGCTCAGGGCCTCATCCAACCTGGCCTTGAACGTCTCCAGGGATCCAGGGGCATCCACCACCTCCCTGGGCAACCTGTTCCAGTGCTCCACCACTCTCACAGGAAAGAACTTTTTCCTAATATCCAATCTAAATCTCCCTCCCTCTATTTTAAAACCATGACCCCTTGTCCTGTCACAACAGGCCCTACTATATTCCCATTTTAAGAGCTGCTTTAGCACCTTTAGTGCACTACTTATATGCCTGTGTTGTGGGGTTTTTTATATACCCAAAGCATAATGATAGGAATGGTCAAATTTGGGTTTTATTAGTGATCACCAGGCCCAATTTTGGCACCAAGTGAACTGAGCAACGTTGATGAACAGAGGTGCTGCAGCTTGTGACTGGTTTAGCTATAATCAAAGTCAAACCCAGCCTTTCACAGTAAAATATATTGATATCTGGCACGGCCTTTTTACAGAACCCACTGAGCTGTGAGTTATATGTTCTGTCATGGTGCCTCCCAGGACAATCCATGCACAACCACTTTGCCTGAGCACAGTTATTAAAAGCCTCCATTTGCAACGTTCCATTGTGTGAAGTTATTGGGAGCTCCAAACGCCACCGGTCCCGCTGCCACTCCGTGGGGCGTATTTCATCCCCGCGCTCCGGCTAGATGGAGGCAAACCATGACTACCACACCAATCAACACAGGTATGTGTGGGTGTTTTATGCTCCTGGGAAGCTCAAAAACACCCTTTCTGTAATGTAATCAGGCCTGAAAATATGTTTCAAAGCCATGTTTCCTCATATGCTGGGAATTACGTGCTCGTGGGTGAATGGAAGAGGTGACCCACAAAGGTTGCTGAGAATGGCATAATATTGAGCACAAAGACAGGGAAATTTGCTTCCCAGGTTGCTGACCCACAGGATCTCTCCTCTCACAACCGAGGGGAGATGGAAAGCGCTGCTGTCTGGTGGTATTGAGCGCTCCCTGACTAATCGCCTCATTTCAAAAAGGGCAGCCAAAGTTAATCTCCAAAAGAGCAGGGCAGCCTGCTGCTGGGGAGAAAATAAATAAACCCTGTTATTCACTAATGGTTCTCGTGGTCACAGCTCAGAACTCACAGAAAAGCCAGGCTGGAAGAAGTCATCTTACACAAGCCTCTGCCCTAGCAGCTGATCCACAGCACCTACGCCTTTGTGAAGGGACAGGGTGGACACAGATCAGTTAAGAACTCTAATGAGGTCTTCTACAGCCTTCTCAGAACTGAGGGCAGTGCTCACTTAGCCCTAGCATTGGGAAGTTTTCTTCCTAACCTGAATGTCCCTACTGGCATCCACTTCTGTTATTTATTTCCACAGCTGTTACCAACCTGGAGAACAGATCACTCCCTTAATGGATTTTAGGACAAATATCGTGTCTTTTCTCAGGTTTTTCTTCTCTAGACTAATTAACTCTGATTTATTCAGTCTTTCTTCATAGCTTACATTTGTTTTTCTCCAAAAAAACTCCTGTCACTCTGCATCATTCTCGAGGCACAGCCCCAAAAGGGAAGGCAGAAATCCCTTTGAGGGTTTGTCAGTGCTGAGAAAGGAAGGTAGCGGGTTACTTCACATGTCTTGCAAGCTAACTTCTGTTCACACGTCTGGGTGCACACAGTAGGTGCGTTCCTCTTGACAGCATGCCATCATTGTGCCACTACAAGCCCAGATGAGCTTCCCCAGGGATGCTACCCAGCTGGTTGTTCCTCATCCACTACGTGTGTCACTGACTATTTCTGCTGAGATGCCTTCAGCATACCCAAATGATCTTTTTTTGGAAGCAAAAGACTGTTTTGAGTTTCATCCTGCCCTCCATAATACTTGCAAACCTTTTCAGCTTCATATGTGAACTGCTGATTTAATAGCACGTTATTTCACTATCCTGGCTGGTGAAAACACAGAATGATACTATGTTCAAAACAGAGGTCCAAGAAAGACCTTACTTTTTGCATCCTTCAGCTTAGAGAACACGCCATACATGATTGCTTTCTGAACAAGGCCAGCCACCAGTTTTGTCCTGTCCTGCAGGAGCTTAATCAGTGTCACATATCTCCCAGCCATTAGATTAGTGTAGAGGTGGTGCCAAAAGCCTAGCTCAAATCAAACCATAACATCTACTGCTTCGGTGTCTACATGCCATTATCCCATCAGCAAAGAAAATGAGATTGATGTGACACTGCTTGTCCTTGATAAATCCAGTGAGGCTCTTACTCATATTTACTTTTGAAAGGTGCTTTTATAAAGGCTTATTAACTATTGCAGGATTCTTCTAAGAATCCTTGTAGAACTGACTGATCTACAATTCCTCAAACTTCCTTTTTTTGACCATGTTATATTTTGACCAATAAATACAGCAGTTCCATCCTGTCTTTCAGTGTCTCCCCAGATTTCTGCACCCTCCAGAGCAGCTTCTGCCTGTCCTGAGGTTGCTGCAGGTGCTTCTGGATGAAGTCACCTTTGCTAGAGAACAGGACAATTTGCAAAGACCCTTTAAGGGCTCTGTTGTACTTCAGGGGTGGAAACAAAGCCTTGAAAATTAATCAGAAACAGTAGAAAGAACATAATTTTATGTATGATAAAACATGAAAACCCATGTAAGAGTTACCAGTGTTACTGTACAGTCTTTGGGTGCCTTAACATGACTTAACTTTGCTCACCCTGTGAAATGGGCAGGGTTTTCCTCATTTAATAGACAGTGAAATCTAAGACCTGATTGTCTGAAGGGCTCATTCTCACTTAAGTTTTGAGAGAAAAGCACACAGCATCTCGTTCTCAGGATGCCCCACTGAAACTGTCATGCTGTTCCTAGCAAAAGAGTTTCTTGATCTCATCCTAAATAAATCCCTTAAGCCATACTGGCAGAAACAAAGACCAGGCCTGGCATTCAGCTCCCAAAGTGGTGCACAGGGCACAAACTCACTGTCTTTACACGAGGAAGCACAGTTTCAGGGGCTTTGCATGTAAGAAAATTTACTCTTGGCCTTTCATTTACCATAGCAAAAAAGCAGAAGAGTTCATCATGTGCAAAGCATGAGAGAGGCCCAGAGGAAGGGCCTGAGCTGATCTCACAGTATGCAAAAAAAAAGGGCAGCATTTTTCCAGCCTGGGGAGACAGGAAACACAGAATCACAGAATCCCAGACTGGTCTGGGTTGGAAAGGAGCCCAAGGATCATCAAGTTCCAACCCCCTGCCACAGGCAGGGCCACCAAACTCCAGGCCTGGATCTAGACAAGGTTGCCCAGAGCCCCATCCAACCTGGCCTTGAACACCTCCAGGGCTGGGGCATCCACCCCCTCTCTGGGCAGCCTGTTCCAGCACCTTACCACTCTCTCCATGAAAGACTTCCCTCTGACACCTAACCTAAACCTTCCCCTGTCTGTCTTAAATCCATTCCCCCTTTCCCTACCACTGTCTACCCTTGTAAAAATCTGATTCCTCTCCTATCTATATGTTCCCTTTATACTGATGGAGAAGAGAGACTGTCAGATGTTGGAGAAATTCTCCTCCTGTGGCACCTCACTGGATGCACACCTCTCTTCTTCATCCCTATTCCACGTTGGTATGTGCCTACCCCCAAAATACCAGAGCTGCATTTCACTCTCCTATTATAACACCTCTACATATTTATTCAAGAAGTGTGATTCTTCCAGTGGAAAATTTTAGCCACAAATGATTTTCTTGGTTTTGTTACTGAAAGAGCATCCGTTGTCTGACTGACTTTGGCTACTGACATAGCAATCTCCACCATGCAGGTGGTAGACATACAGGAGTGACCAGAAATGACTACTCAATGTGCAGCCACCTTATATCCCTCAGGAAAGAGAGGTATATAACTCTGAAAGACTGTAGACATCTGACCACATATTTAATTTTCCTGAAAATGCCCTTTTCTACAAGAAAGTCTCCTACATATTTGGAAGCAAACATTTCTTATGTTAAAAATGCTGACTTGATCTATAAAGCCAAGAAGACACTGAAGTAGTTCTCCCAAGGGTCTCTCAATGCCTTCCCAGACAGCAAACTGAGGTAGCAGGGCCTGGGGTCTGGCTGATGAAAGGAAACTGCAATCTTACCCCTACAAATGAAGCTGACCTTAGCTTAATTTCTGCTTCTAAGAGAGCTGGTCACCGAATCAACTGCAAGAACTGATGTCACACCCTGCTCCACACCATGGTGAGTGTAACCATCACCTCTCTTGTGCTTTCCCTTTCCTGCTTGTGAAAGGGAAGAGACACAGATGGCTGGCCAGTGAGTAGAGAAAGCTCAGTGAAACCCCAGAGGTGGCCACCTGGGCTAGTGAGCAGCAGCCTGCCTGCTTTGCAGTCCCTAGACCCCCTAACCAGGTCTGGCCCCTGCAGTTTTAACCCCCTGAATGCCTCTTTTTTAGCTTGCAGTTTGCAGAAGTGTGGACAGTCTGTTTTGCTCCCGAGTTAAGCTCACATGGATGCTTTTTTTTAGCTGAAGGGACACCTCAGAGAGATCAGTCGGTGTGGGAAGGCAGGTTTTTTGGTGTCTTCCCTCTCATGGTTGTCCATGGACCACAGTGGCCAATGCTCACATCTGACATTAAAAAACCAGCAGTGTAATATCTGACAGGCACCACACTCACCACCTTTCCTGCCATCAAAACCAGAGTGACCTGAAGACCTGGCCATCACAAACCACCAGAACCCTCCCACTCTGGCAGCTGCTTGCTCACTGCCTGTGTGGCTGCCAGCCCAGACAAGGCCAGGCCCCGACAGCCATTTCTCCTTTCTGTGACTTGCTTTCATTTTCTGGCTGGTGGCTTAGCCCTGGAAGGGGCTGTGTGAGCCTCACCACCCTCGGTTAGCTCTGCTTTCCAGCATCAAAATCACTGTGGATGGCTCATAAATGAGGCAAAAGACTGTTTTTATCAAGCTTAAAATTACTTTTTTTCGCTGTGTTCTTTAAGCCACGGAGAAAATAATTTAGGGCTGAAAGGAAATATTTCCTTCTAAAGGATGGAGAGCTGTGACAGGGTTTACATTTACAGTACAGAAGTGCCCTTAAAAGCTAAAAGAAGACAAAATAAAATGTTTGATCATAACACATAAGACACATCCATCATTTAACATTTGCTCATTTAAAAAGGGTAAGGTACCACATCTCTCCAGGTAGACATAGTCTCATGCCAAGGGCATCTCTGGCTCAGATATACCCACAGTTCACACTGACTTTGGTGTTACTGGTCTTGCTCTGGGAACCAGTTAGCCAGATGAGGCTGTAGGATCCCCCCCAGCTATAGCTGCTGTGGAGATCACCAGTCACCCAAGTCACACAGGAAAGGGGTTGCCAAGACACGCTCACCCTGCTTTAGTACGAGTGATGCAGACACATTCACTTGTGAAAAAGGAAAGGATGCTTGAGGAAACAGTCCTTGCAACTTGGCTTCCCAGAGAAGACCACCCAGCCCACAAAGCTCTCTGGACCAGCTGTTCCTAGAATTGGTTCCCAGGCAATGAAATCAAGGAGGAGACCCTGGGCCAGTCCAAGGGAAGCCGTGTCTTCCTGCAGTTAAGTGAATTGCATCGTGAACCCTAACAAAAGCCCTGTTACACTTTGCTTCCAGGTCTGAGACCTAGGGACACTGAAGCCAGCTTTCCAGACACCCACAGAGCAAAAACATGAACTTTGGGAAGCAGCCACTCAAAAACAAAATCATAAAGTAACTCCAGACCCCACGCTGGCCTTGCAAAATCGCCGGTGATTATTTCACCAAAGACTGTGAGTATTTTGCAGTACAGCTGTTGAAACAGATAAAGGAGTGATTTACGATGCGAGTAGCAACTCCCCGGTGGAGTAACAAATGAAGCAGAGCAGCAGGCAAACAAAACCTGATACATACCGATACAGGTGTGTCCTTTGTACAGCTCGGGGGAGAGCGAAAGGGCTGGTGGGTCATTTCCACGGGGGAGAGGGGAGCACGAGGCAGCCTTCAGTAGAAGCAGGAGCCAGAGGACGCAGAATAAATTAAGGAACGTTTGCCCAGACCTCCTCATCCTAAAGAAGGGAAAAATAGAGGAAATCAGGTGGGAAGGGTGTGCACGTGGACCTGCATTCCCTCAACGCTCAGGGAGCATCCTGCATCCCTGTATCATCAGCAGCCTGAGGTGAAAGGAGAGTCGTGTGCCTGTGGGCACCCGCGTTTGCCCTCTCACGGGGTGTGTGGAGCAGCCCACACTCCCACACCCCCCCGGGCTCCTGCCCTTCTCACACCCCTCAGCCCCTCTCAGGCCATTTGGGGTGGCCGTGCAGCCACCACCACAACCTGGCGAGTCCCATACACATGTGCTAGGAGGATGTCCCCCATGGCCCCGAGGAGCCCGCTCTCCACACCCCCACGCACCCCACCCGTGCCCCATTTGCAGCTCTTCCCAACCTGCTGGCCTGGGAGGCCCGAGAGGGTTTCAGGAACAGCTCTTGGCTCAGCGCTCCCGTGTCTCCTGCGGTAGCAGCGGATGACTAACGACTTTCAACCGCAGTACTTGCCGGAGCCACTCAGCATTAATAACTCAAGACACTCCCCTGAACAACTAGTGTTGCAAAAAGAAGAAGAAGAAAAAAAAAAAAACCAAAAAAAAAACCCAAAAAAAAAAAAAAACCCCAAACCCAACCCAACCCTACGGAGCGTGTGCCCTCCCCCCACCGTCACTCCTCTGCCCTCCTCCGCAGACAAGAAACAAACAGTCTCTGGCTGCTTCTCTGGGAGATTCGACCAAGGTTTCCCGTTTGGGAGGCTCAGGAGTGGAAGATAAAAGAGAGAGACCGCTGGGGCCAGAGTGGTGGGGGTGGAGGGATGGGGGTGTCTCATGCCAAGGTGTCACCAGGGCTTTAGTTCTGTTGGGGTCCAGCCAGGGGGACGGGCGGCAGCTGCCGGCGTAAGGGCAGCAGCGGGAGCTGAATCCCTGTTCTCAGCAGCTTGCAGGGCATTTGTTTGCAGCCCCCCTGCGAGGCTTGAGGGTTCCTGAGCTTTTCCTGCCCTGACAGTCACAACAACTAAAGGTTTGCCTGTCTCTTCTTATTATTTTGTTTTAATTCGCCTCAGATAAGGCAGAAACAAGTTGTTCCCCAGCCTGAAGCAAAATCCGAGGTGGAACAAGTCCAAACAGCTAAATCCCTGGCACTGTGGATGGAAGGATGGCCATAAGAAGGGATATAAGGAAGCAAGGCCAGGTTGGATGGGGTCCTGGGCAACCTTATCTAGATCCAGGCTTGGAGGTTGGTGGCTCTGCCTGTGGCAGGGTGGTTGGAACTCGGGGATCCTTGAGGTCCCTTCCAACCCAGTCCTCTGATTCTGTGATGTAGGACTGAGAAACCAGAGGGCCAAACCTATGTTCCACCTCTGCCTCTGCCTTTTTGTATAACCCTGAGCAAGTCTCTTACCCCCAAATGGGTCACAAGTCCTCATCTTTCCATTCCAATCCTTGCCTGGCTCTGTCAGCATGCTGAGGTGGGTTGCTAAAGGACAATGAGGAACCTGTCTCATTTGGCATCCTGACACAATTAAAGGAGACCTGTAAATGGTGGTGTAAAAGGAAAAACAGAGAAGGTGTTAAAATCACTGATTCCCTGCCAAATCTTCAGACATTCCTGCAGATTAACACGCAGGGATGAAGTCAGCTTTAGTATTTAATGTGGCTTTTTTTGCAAACCACTTCATTTCTGTGGGAGCCCGACCTATGACATTTTAAAAGACAGCCCTGCAAAGTTTTCCTCAACTTTGCTAAGTGGGATTTGCCTTGTGATAATGAGAATATAATCCACTGTCTCTCAGTAAAAAAAAAAAAAAAAAGAAAAAGCTGTTAAAAGTTTCGGTGTGAATACAAATCACTCCTTATCTCCATTCTATATATTGGCTTCCAAATGTATATTTTTCTTCTAAAAAAAGAAAAAAAATATATTAAACCCCAAAATAGAGCTGCCTGAGCTTTGTAGACCTATTCCTGCTTATCACTCTCCCTGTGGCTAGCAAGGCTGGGTTTATTTTCTCCTTCTTTATTTTTTTTTTTTTATAGCAGATAAACAAAAATCACAGTGCAAAGCACCTCACCCGCATGCCAATCCCACTGAAATCTGCAGGATGTTTTTCTTAACGCTGTAAAAACCCTGCTATAAAAAGACACAGTGACTGCAGCTCCATTAAACCCTTTTTAACACACATATCACTCGGTTCCCAATGACACTTTGAAGTCCTTTAAAACTCTGCATACTGGCGCACGAGCGGCTCGCTGCAAATGCCGTGTGCTAATAATAGGCAAGGAAAAAAATAAAATAAAATAAAATAAAAAAAAAAACCCTTCCTAGCAGAGAGGTCTTTGGAATGGTTCCCTCTTTATATCTACAGTGAAATACAAATCTAAACAACAGCACTTATAAAGTATATAGATAGATCCCAAGCTGCTCCCGGGCGTGTACACCGGCAAAGCACACAGCTCTAGCGTGTAATCGGCTGTGTTAGTTTCTTTCTGGGTGAGATAACCCAGAATTACGTGTAGCAGAGAGCTGTTTTTTTGCTATTGTACCTTATGTGTTAGCCAAGCTCTTAAACCAATTAAAGAAAAACCCCAAAGCTTTTCAAATACTCGGTCTGGGCAGACAAACGAGGGATTTGAATGTATAGATTTAGAGGCCAGCTGGGAAGGTGACCCCACACCCTCCCCCTTTCCCAGCGTTAAATCTTTCTCCTTCCCACTCAAATCAGATAGCAAGCCCTGCCTGTTTGCCAAGGAGATTTTATAGTACTTCCAAGTTCCTAAGGCAGTAAGACCTAAAGCCACCTTGGTACAGCACCAAAGGAGTACACAACTGTTGTCTCTTAATCTTAGTAAGTGCGTGAATGATGTTAATAGGAGGTAAAAAACACATGTTAAATCTGTCCCAAGAAAGGGACTTATAGAATCATAGAATGATCTGAACATAAATGTTCAAATTATTATGTGTTATTTGAACATAAATGTTTCCATTAGGCTTGTGTATAACACCTAAGCAGACCTGGGAAGGGTGACTCAGGAGATGCCTAGAAATAGAGTGTGGCAGGAGGAGGGATGGGAGACCAGAGCTCTGTCCTCTGCAAAGCATCAGGGCACAGGGGAGATGCCTGGGGTGTTCCCAGGAGAAAAAGGTCTGGCAGGGACACCCTTGCTTGCCAGCAAATTTGTCTCCATAGATCTCTTGTTTTGGCAATGTGTTTGCAATCTGAGCTTGCCTGGGTGGGTGTCCCAGGTGAGACTGGTGTGGTGGTTTGACCCTAGCTGGAGGCCAGACTCCCACCAAAGCTGCTCTATCACTCCCCTCTCAGCTGGACAGGGGAGAGAAAATACATGTTGAGAGGCTTTGGAGTGGAGATAAGGACAGGGAGAGATCATTTGTGCAATTAGTGTCACGGGCAAAACAGACTCAACACAGAAGAAAGGCAAGAAAACTATCAAGGCTGTTACAGCCCATGGGTGCCCCACGTCCCTGACACTTGCCTTGGGTGACCACGTGAGACAGGTGGGCTGAGTGAATGAACTCTGCAGAGTTCACTCTGTTCATCCACGTTCCTGGTTCATGTTCAGAGCTCATCCATGTTCCTGGATCTTCCACCACCTCTTGCAGATGGGAAACCATCAGGACTTTGGCAGTGCCCCAGCTCTGCAGATGCACAGGTCATTTGCACACTGTTAGACAGAAGATGTAGGGTCAACTGACATTTTTTAGAGGCTGAATTTGTGATTATAAAGCCAGTGATAATAAATACATACATAAAAATAATGTGCACATATACATTGCAAAACATTGCATACACCTCCCCACACAAACCTCTGCTTCCTACCTACCACAGAAACAGGTGAGCCTGAAGATCCCCCAATTCAGCACACAAATGAGGAGGGATTTACACAACACCCTCTGTGGGGTTTTTGTAAAAGGCTGTTCTGCAAGGAAGTCCTGCAGCTCTGCAGTTTGGTCTCAGGACGTCAGGACATACTGAGGAGCTTGCTCATCCCACCCTGCTTGATGCAGAAAATGAAGACAACGTTTCTTGGGGAGTTTTACCTTATGTGAGGGTCCACAGAACTAAATGCCAGCTACTGTATTCTCATGTGCCACTCAGTAGCAAGTGTGATGCATGGGGGACATGCTGGGTGAGAGAGGGCTTTGGTTGGGGGTCACCAGAGGGCTGCAGGGTCCAACAAGCCATGATGTGCCCCACTTGGCAACTCAAGCTCTCCAGCCACACTCTCAAGCCTCCCTCAACATAGGCAGCACTGAGAACAACCAGTGAGGCTGTGCCTCGAGTACTGTCTTCAGTTCTGGGCATTACAAGGACATTGAGGTCCCTGGAGCAGGTCCAGGGAAGGGTAACCAGGCTGGTGAAGGGTCTGGAGAACAAACCTTATGAGGAGCGGCTGAAGGAGCTGGGGTTGTCTAGTCTGGAGAAGAGGAGGCTGAGGGGAGACCTTATCACTACCTACAGTTACCTGAAAGGAGGTTGTAGACAGGTGGGTGATGGTCTCTTCAGCCAGTGGCAGCTGATAGGATGAGAGGAAGTGGCCTCAAACTGCACCAGGGCAGGTTCAGATTAGATCTTAGGAAGAAATTCTTCACTGAAAGAGTTGTTGAGTTGTGGAACAGGCTGCCCAGGGAGGGGGTTGAGTCACCATCCCTGGGTGCATTTAAAAGACAGACAGATGATGACAGGGATACGGTTTAGGAGAGGACAGGCACACTTTGACTCGATGATCTAAATGGTCTTTTCCAACCTTGTGATTCTGTGAACTTGCACACATAGGGATGCCAAAAACCTGAGGCAAAGCAGACAAAGACAAGAAGAACCTCAGTTGAATTTCCATGAGGGCAGAGCAGATGGCAGTAGCTCATGTGCACAGCTAGTGAGGAAATACTGGCCCTGCAGCTGATTCTAAGAGGAAGAGTGTGGTTGCTGGGGTTTGAAGGACTCACAACACTCCAGCATTTCTTGTACTTCCATATTAGTCCCTGACACTTAATGTAATGGGTGGTGGTGGTGGAAAATCAGCAAAGGGACAGGTAGGGTTTCAGCCTCCACCTTTGCTGCCCCTTGTAGAGATGTGATGGAAGGGCATAAGCACAGGTAAAAAGTCAACCTTTTCCCAAAGGGGACACTTTCATGTGATTGCCACTGGAAGTGTGAAATGAGATGTGAGGACAGAGTTATTCTCAATGCTGCTTTCTATAATGGTTCCCTAAAGACCTGTTTATGTATACAGCAAATACATTGGGGGAAAAAAAAAATAGCCCTTGAAAAGAAGAAAGAACAGAGAAGACTTGCAGGAAGACCCAGAACAGGACACATAAGCATCAATATGTCATCTGTCAGGATTAGGGACCACTTGGTTGAAAAATGGAGTATTGATGTATGGAAGAGTCATCTTATGAAAGGAGATCAGCTGGCAGTGTGTACTTATCTGTCCTGTTCTGCCCAAGTCACTGCACACATTGCTGGACCCTTTTTTTTTTTTCTTTCTTTTTTACTATTTGGTTAGGTTTCTATTACATACATTTTTAAGATATATGTGCCTTTTTTTTCTCTTTGTCACATTCATGCATGCATTTTTATGATGATTAAACGTTATCTTGGAAGGCTTTCTCTCCCTCTCTCTCCTTTTTGACGTGTTGTTCGGTTCCCANCTTTTTTTTTTTCTCTTTGTCACATTCACGCATGCATTTTATGATGATTAAACGTTATCTTGGAAGGCTTTCTCTCCCTCTCTCTCCTTTTTGACGTGTTGTTCGGTTCCCAAGGGACTAGCCAGAAGCCTTGTAATTTTTTTTGTGTCTGGAGAGATAAAACCTGCAGGAAGAAGCCTTTAGATCAAAGATCCTCTCGGTCCCTTTTCTTCCTTTTATCCTCAAAACGTCGTCCTTTGTGCCCTTTGACTCTGAAGTTCCCACTGGTTCACTGCGCCGGTTATTTTTCATTACCGCTCTCCGAATTTCTCTGGCTGTCATAATCATCTCTGCAGTTGGTGCATTATCACTGGCATGGATGAACATTTCCAAAGCCCCATGTGGATTTGCTACTGCACCACAGCCAACTGAGTCATTCCCTCTGCCCCAGTTTCCTTATCAGCTGCTGCTTGAGGTTCAAGTTACGCATCTATTTCAGACTCTCTCCCCGTCTCATTGTCATTCAAAGCTGCAGGGAAAGCATTTAAACCAATATTTCCATACACTCACATCTGAATATTTGTTCCAAGCTATTGCCAAGCTGTAGCTGAGATGATTATCCTTTATTTTGCAACCTTTAATGATAGGAACTGTCCCAGCTTGCAAGAGCTGTTGGCATCTCTGCTCTTGGAGACGTACGTCCCTGACACGACCTGTTTCAGTTTTGGGTACCCCGAATCATGGGAGTAAGACTCTGAGGGCTTTCAAACTGGGAACCAGTGAAAAAAATGCTGCTGCTCTGTTGGTGGCGTGTCACATTTCACTAGTTGGTGGGTTTTGGTGTGGAAAACCAATCCTGGCTCTTGTGCTCTTACCTCAGTTGCAGATGACACTATGAATTCAGAAGTGACCTCCCCAGAGCAGGTTTTGCTGTTGCGCGGGCACAACCGTGGCCCTTTGCAGTTCTCGAGACAACCCAATTCCAGACAAAAAGAAACAACTCTGGCAATTAAGGAGGAAAAGGGTGTGGCAATATTGCCAAGAAAGGACTAATTAGAGTGTCTCAGAGCCCTTCCATAAGAGTCCCTCAGAGCCAGCTGTAAATACAAGTCAGGAAGCCTGGGACGGCGGCGGGCTCCGCGCTGCCCTGCAGTTGGGTACTCGTGTAAATCCCACAGAAGAGCCAAACGTTACAGACTCAGTGTGATGGCTCCTCTCTCCCATGTAAATAGCCATCAGCCTGCTAAGGTGGGCCAAAACCCACCCTCCTGCATTGATCCCTGCAGCACTACCACTATTGCATCAGGGCTTGGTCAGAAATGTGCCCCCCCCATTAAGCTCCTGGTTTGGCACTGCTTGCAGACAGTGGAGGAGGGGAAGAGCTCGACCCAGACGCTGCCAGGCTGTGTTTACAAGGGGAGAGCCACGACACTGGAAGAGAAGAAAAATAAATGTTTGATTACATTTGTTCTGTTTGATCTTTCCCCCAGTAAAGCAAATAAAAGAAGCGAGGCTCGACAGCCTCTTGATCTCAACACAGAACATGTGCCAATATAAAGATAATTATTCCCAGTGTTTGGGTTAGGGAACAGTGGTAAATGTCATCAGAGGTGGTTTTTAGCACATAGCAGAGTTTTCAAGATTATTTAAACATATTGTTTGAGGCTTGTACCCAGACTTCTGTGTTTAGAAACAGGACCCCATACTGTATTGCCGATGACACTTCACAGTTCAATAATGGGTGGGGGATTTCTTCATTTTTTTTCCCTTTTCTTTTCAAAGAGACATTTCACTGATTTGCTTCAATAATAAAAGACCTGCAGGTGAGCTGGACAGTTTCCATCAGCAAAATGGCCCTGCAGGGATAGCGTCCATCATCCACAGATGCATATGCAAAGGCAGCTGATTTTTCAAATATTAATTAAGCGAGTCAACGGTCAGCCAGCCATGTACAGAGTTTTCATGCTCTGTGGGGAAGTCAGGTTGTAGGAAAGCACTCCACGCACTCAGAGGGCTATATATCCACCAACTCAAACAAGAGGAGGTTGTAAATATTACACTGACCTCACAAATAATCTGCTCTTACACACACGAGCCAAGCTCAGGCGTGAGGTCAGCCCTTAACACTTGGTCTTTCGGATATGTCAAGGAAAATTCATGGAGGGCTTATTTGCACTTGTCTGTCTTTTCACTTGCAGCAGATTTTATGCTGATGTCTCTGACATTGATGGCTCAGCCTTGCATATATATGAGAAGATGACACAGGCAGCTGGTTTTAATTACCACCGTTCGTAGTCACCTCCCCAGAAAGCAGAAACGCGCCTCTCCAAACCGACTCTGCATGTGCAAAACATTTCTTCCTTCTTCCCGATTCCCTACCCTGGCTGGGCATCCCCCAGATTTATCCCACCTGCCTTCAGGCTCAGCACTCTGTTTTTTCCTCTTCTTGTTCTTTCTGGCTCATTCCAGAAATTAGGGAATTAAGGAAAATCCTCGGTTAAAAATGAGAGCGCTCGGTCAGGCTCGTTCCGAGGGATGTGGCAAGTGAGTGGCTGGGGCTCAATGCAAATCCAAGGAATTAATTCATCCCAAGGAATTAATTCATCCCCAAAGAGCCCTAGACCTGGAGAAGGCAGACATGACTCCTGCTGTCTCAACAAGGACGGTCCCCATGAGAATCTAAACCAGCAGCACAACGACCTGTGAGCGAGGGAGGAAGCAGGCGCCGCATCGCATTGCTGCCCCGCTCTAGCCCCGAACGTGGGATACTTCCACCTGGTCTCTGGGCCCCCTGCACACACTGGAGTCATTAAATCATCCATCAAGAGACCATCTTTTGTGCACGGTGGGACGGCTGCCTGCCTGCCTCCATCACTCCTTACCGGCCTTCTGTGGTCCTTCTCAGCCAATTCAACGAAATATAAACAGCGTTCGGATAAACGTTCGGTCTCTCATCCATTTCCAAAATCTTTCTGCTCTCACCCTGGATGCATAAAAAAGGAGCTGTAATGTCTCTCAGTGAGTTACTGAGTCCTCTTTGAACCCTGCTATATGCTCAGTACGAGGTTTATTACGTATGAGGGGTATAGGCACACGCATTAGCGATGTCTAGCCAACTAAATTGCCCAGACAAAATGAGCAGGCAATCTTCTGCCTTGCAAATCAACCCGTCTGCCACGATAAAGTGCTCCAAGCCTGCTCATGCTGGACCCATCTCCTTTTGCTGCAGAGACATGTCCACAGCCACAAAAAAAAAAAAAAAAAAAACATACA
>VXBZ01005653.1:221397-309509 GCA_013399135.1 Heliornis fulica | reverse complement strand
GCTGATAAGTAGAGAGAGCAGGACTCAGGAGTGCTAGCCAGGGTTTTACTGAAGCCTGACACAGAAGTTGTATCTCCTCCATCTTCTTGGAGGAGATTAAGACTGGAGTATTTGTGGATTTTGGCTCCCGGTTGCTTTTTCACCACCGTTCGTTATTTAGACTCCCTGTCTATATTTAAAGCAACCAACATAAATTAGCAACAAAGCTTGAGGGTGTTAAATAACCTCCAATAAAAATCCTTCCCCTCATCAGAGTAATTTCTCAAAATGAAAGCACTTGAGTAAACATCTTGGTCTCACACTATGCCCAGAAAAGCAGCAAAGTGAGGACTGAGAGATTTTCACCCTACGAACTCCACCACCAGAAGGAAAAGGGAGCTTCTCCATCACTCCTGGAAGGAGCAGGCAGTGGAAATGCATATTTGGGACCAAGCAGCCTCATGAAAAGGGTCCTTCAGTCTCATGTAAAGGTGGCAGGCAGACACCCCACCCACAAGCCTGCCCAATAAATTCCCACCACACAAAGCCATGGAAGGAAACAGCTATGTTCTGGAGATCTCTGGGCCCTGAACACAAACCCCTGGCCACTTCCAGCAGCGATCAGATGCCAAGAAATGTTTCCCAGGAAGCAGAAACAATAACCTTTATAATCTCTGGGTATGCCCAGGTCTATTCCCTGCATATCAGGAACATCTCAATTTGTGGCCTATGGGTGCACTTCTCCCTGTGCAGCAGTAGATTCCCAGCAGGGACAAAGAATAATCTTGCCTCCGAGCTCTCTAGTAACCTGGGTATCTGGATCTCACCAGTGTTTTTCTTCTACCCAAGGCTTTCCCCTTTTCATCCTCTGTAGTCCTCTGTAGTCAATTCCCTGCCTTGAGAGTCCTCTGGAAAGAAAGTCTCCTTCCCTGAAGCGTTGATATGGAAACCCTGAAAGTTAGTTAAGAAATTTTAATGGCCTCATGATGCAAGTTCATGGGCACTTAGCGATGAGAAAGTGAGGAGAAGTAATAAAGATACAGAAAGCAGTGTTCCTGCACAAAGGGGATCATTTGGGCTTGGGAATCTTGGTGTTTGGTTCTCTGATCCCCTCCTTCCAGCAAAGTTTCAGCAAATGCCTGGCCCTGACCTTCTGAAATTCAAGTCCCAGTGAAGCCTTTCAAGATGAGCAGCCAGAAGCATCACTGTGGCAAAAGTTGTATAAAGAATCTTGGAACTGTTGGATAGGTAGAAGAAAGTTGCCCAAATTTTCTTTAGGATGTACAAAGAAACCATTTCTTTCTCTTGAAGCTGGTGTCTTTTCCAGCTCTCAAAAACTAGAGAGCACTTGCCCTAGATGTATTTGGTGCATCATGCTATTTTAGGCAATAATTCGTGATGCAAAATTCAAAATTCATAATTCATATATCTGTATCATTCCTTTGCTTTAATCCTACACCCAGCAGATCCTTTGATGGCTAGCAAAAATAACTCAAGTCACTGCAGATGAAGGTAAGCTGCAACTTTTCTCTAAAACTCCCTGGCTATATTTACAAGGTGACTCCTTGTGTTTTCAGCAGGGTGACCCAATCCTGCTCCTGCCATGAATACCAGCTGCTCTGTGGGCTCCCAAGCCCCTACGTGTCCTGTGAACAGTGCCTAGGACAGCATCCTTGGAGCTCCCCTGCATCCTTGAGAGCTAAAGGGGGTCTCTAAACTTCACTAAAGGGCTCCCCCAGTACAGTGGGCTTGTTTTCAGCAAAGGATGTTAAACATTTCTACATGGGATGTAGGAGGAAGGATGCTCTGACCCAAAAGAGATCCTCCATGTTCAGGAGAACATCAGGAGACAACGTCAGAGGTGTATTCCCTTGCCTGAGAGGTGCATACTGCTGTTGAGCCATCGTTGGGGCTCTCTGAAGGTGGTTTTCACTCCCCCCATGTAGCTGTTGAGGAAGCAGGCCACAGGAGAACACACCAAGATGCCAGAAAGGCTTACCTGATAGCATAAGAATATGGTACCCAAGTGAAAATGAGTTATTCCCTTCCTCTCAGAAGATGAAGCAGAACCGGCTGTGAATACAGGCTGTCTGAAGTGCTGGTTTGGATCTGCAATAGGAAGGGTAGTCAGCAGGATTTCCAGGTGTATCCCCCCCCCAAAAAAAAAATCTGGAAAATTTTAAAATGCTGGATTGCTGGGATACCCTGATCCAAGATCTCAGTCACTACTACTCAATTTAGGAATTGCTGCTGCTTATGAAAAATTATGAAATAAACTACAGGCTCTTTCCATTCTTACCTTTACTTGGGACACTGCTCTCCTTGGCATAGTGTGGTCACTCAGATGGTAACGTGTGGCCTTCAGGGCACGACTGGTGGGTTCCTCACCCTTTTTGGTGGCGTTGTCTGCCTCTCTATGCCAACTGTCTGGGGATGCACCCGTTCAGCGCTTCCCCTCGCTCACAGCTCTCTCCTAAGGCACTTCTAAGAGGAAATAACCTCTCTGACAGACACCACTCACAACATTTGCCTTGATGGTTTATTTTCCCTGTACACAAGTAGCTAAGGTTTCTTTACTGAGAGGGGATCAGGCACTGGCACAGGCTCCCCAGGGAAGTGGTCACAGCACCCAGTTTGGCTGAGTTCAAGAAGCATCTGGACGATGCATTCAGTGACATGCTCTGACCTGGCTGGTCCTGTGTGGAGCCAGGAGTTGGACTCAATGATCCTTATGGGTCTCTCCCAGCTGAGGAGATTCTGTGATTCAATGTCAAGGCTTTAATCATTTCTTCAAGCTGCTCCTTTCTGTCTGGGACACTCAGGACAGAGCAATACCGCTGTACCATAGGTACCTGCTTGTGGCGTTGAGAAGAGACGGGCAGAGCTGCTGTGAGAGTTTGCTGAAAGCAGACTCTGCACATACATATGTGTGCTCACAGGCTGGATACATCCTGGGAGAATAGACTCCTATCTGACAAGACATTTCTCCTGTCACATTTGCAGAAAAAAAAAAAAAAGAAAAAAAGAAAAAAAGAAAAAAGAAAAAAAAGAAGAAAAATCTTTTTCCCCTTGACGCAAGATAAAAATGTGTTGCCTGTTAATTTCTCTTCTTCAAGAGTTAATTCAAGGGCTTTCAGGGTTTGGTTTGGTTTTGCATCTCTGCAATACAAAGGGGATGAGAAGATTCAATATGTATTCAAAGGGACAATTAATCTTAAAATACTTTATTGTTCCTTTCAAGGAGCAAGCTTTTAATCTGAGGGGCCTGACGGGATCGATATCTCTCAGTCTTAAAAGTTAATTTTGGTGCTAATAAGTAAATATATTTTTTTTCATGGCTGTTTGTACTTCTATCTCACAAACTAGATGGCAAAATATAAATATATGCATTTGCTTCCTTCAGGCACCATCCTGAGGGATGCAAAGGGCACTCTGCTACCCGTCCCAGAGCACAGCGGTCATGGCAGAGGTGGGTGGCTCTGGATCAGGGTGCCAGGCAGCATGACACCAAGTCCTCCAGCAAATGTCTTTGTCAAGGTTTTCTGCTCATGAGCTGCCTTGACAGGACCATGCCCCGGGGTGGAAGAGGCAGGCCACGGCCTTCCCTGCAGGGGTGGAGGGATCCTGCCTGGATGTGGGCTCATCACTGCCGGCAGCGGAGAGGTTAAGTGGCAGAACAAGCCCAGGGGCTGCGATCTCAGCAGGACAAGGGCTTATTGTTGCTGTTCATTTTAAAATATTGCCTGATTGTTTGGGTACTTTTATTTCTCTGGTGATTCAGCCGTGAGAGGGAAAGATGCCGTGACCCACTGAATGGCCTATCCATCACGCCTTCTGGTCTTGCCGCCTGGTGAGGGCAGGGACCGCCGAACCTCGGCTGCTGGAACCATTTCTCTTCAGCCCCTTAGAGTCCCAGGTGTGACCCAGCACCGTGGTACTGTGTGAAAGAGAGCAGTCACCGAGGCCACAATGCCAGCTCCTGGCCATGTAGCGGGCACGGACCCACTTGCTGGGATCGGCACCATTTCCTGCATTAGAAGCGGGCTGGCCACTGCCGCGGGTCTGGGGACAGGGTTTGTGGGGACCAGCTCAAGCCTTTGCCCAAAGGCCACATCTCTGCCACCCCGGTGGGAAGGCTGATTCCTCCTTTGCATCCTCAAGCAGCAAAATCCCCAGCTCCTCCTGACATGGTTTTCTCCCATCTTCTTCCAGACTCTGCTGTCGCCCGTGGACAAAACCAAGCGCGTTGCTCTCCCCGCAAGGTGAATTTTGGCTGAGCTGACTCGCAGCACTGATGAGCAACAAATGCCATTTATTAGTCACTCTGGGGAGAAACCAGCAGAGCTTTGTTTCCCAAACAGCCTTGCTGTCCATGTTGCAGTGTAAGATCCAGGCGTTCCCATCTGCTGGGGATTTGGAAAGCTGTGTCTCACCAAAGCCAGCTCGTGTCCTGCAGGATCAGGCCCCGGACTGCATATAAATCAGTCACAGGTACTTGAATTGAGAGAATTAATTAATAAGTCCTTCCCATCCCCTGGAGGCTCAGACCACAATGAGGCAGGTAGAGTCCAGGCCAACACGAACCACTATTAATCCTGCATTTGTCCCCAGTGTGACGGGCTGCTGGGAGCTATTCTTTGTGCTCATACCAGGGGGAATCACCGGGACAGAACAGACCTCATTCTCTCTGTTTGCAAGGAACAGCTCATGCAAGACATTAAATTTCCCAATGCCATCTCTAAATCCCAGGATTCTCCTCATGAGTTATTCAGCACCTGTCACTCCGGTCTTGCACACCTGTTTTACCATCCTCACATCCACCTCTGTCTTTCAGAGATGAATATTTATCATCTTCCCTCTAACAGTAGAATCAAATCCTCTGTACTTTACTAATGCAGTTCCTTTCTTGGAGATAAGCATACCTATCTCTCCAAGAAGATTAGCTTCTGGTTTTCATTCCAGGATATCTCAAGGAGTAAATTGCAGCCTGCCTCCAATTCTCATCCCAGCAGTAAGGTAAAAAAACATCCAACATCTTCAGTTGGGACGTGGGCATCTGAAAACAGCCTGGACTCAGTGATAGCCAGTGCTGCCCTGGGTTAGAAAACGCTGCCATAGGGCTATGGGTTCCCTCTGTTTTACTGTTCAGGGTGTGCTGGGATACACCAGGTGTCAGAAGCTGGGAACGTGTAAAGAAGGCTGATGGAAATGGGCATCCACTAACACGTTCAAGAGCCTGGGAAATGCCTTCTCAATGTGCTAATGTGTCAGCAAGAGACTTAGGAGTCCATTAACAAATGGGGAGCACCTGCAAGCTCTCATCTCACCACACTGTAATTTTTTTCTTTTCCAATACACGCTCTGACAGAATCTTCAGTGCCCTGATATGCCATTAGAAAGATAAGGTGGTCTCAGCAGCACTAAGGTACTCATTTCCATCAGGAACTTGGCCAATCAGGCAGTTCCAGACATGCCCTCCCACCCTTTACAGCACCTGAAGCACAGCTTCAGCCTCATCCAGCCACACCAGGGCTCAAAGGAACCACCCTTGGGCTCCTGGACCCAGCATGGGTGGCTTGCACACCACGGGGATGCTGCAGGCAGCAGGAACCTCTTGCCTCCCCCTGAGGTGACCTTCCCAGACTGCAGCCTCACTCAGCAGCACGAGTGGGGATCCATCTGGTGCCTGGGGCTGGCTCCACTAGGAAAAGCCAATTTTCCTTGTGGAGGAATTAGGGCACCGGGAAGATGGCACAAAGCCACTCAAGTCACGTCTTCTGGAGATCCCCTCCAGGGACAGTGCCTGTGCATGGGGGGGGTTAAAACAGCTTTAAAAGGCCTTGCAGTGCTGCTGTACTGGTCCCCTGCTCACTCCCTGCAAAGCTGAGCAACAAGGGACTACCAAGCCTCATCAGAACAGGAGAAGAAAGCAATGGCCCTGCTACACCTCCTGCCTGCTTGACAGGCTTAGTCCTTCGTGTAGGAACCTCTGGGAAACTACTCTGTGGAAAGCACTAGAAAATCAGAGGCAGCAATTCCCTCCTGGCACAGCAGCTGCTGGATGTCCATCCTGGGGTAGATGGACACCTCAGAGCTCCTGCACACAAGTCAGTGCTGAGGTCCAGGCTGACCTCACCGCCGCTGCCAGTTGTGTTTAATTACTTTGGTCTGTGTGGATGAAGTTATTAAACCCAGACCACTAATTTTGTTATTTTACAGCCAGGGCGATCTGAAGGAATGTTTACCAGTCATTTGACTAATTAACTTAATCCAAAAACCTGTCTTCAGAAGCCCATTGCTGGAGAAGCCTCCTGAAGTCTGGGGATTTTAAAGTGATTTGGGTTTGATTAAAATCAAACCAAACCCAGTGAAGCCAATCGCTGCTTGATCTCCTTTCCCCCCACAAGCAGAGTTTTGATTCATGGCTGCAGCCAGTCCTTCCTATGCCACACAAGTTGGGGACTTGGATTGCTTTTTCTTGATCAAATCAGCTTGTCAAAAGTATATTTGGGGGGCAAATACTGCATCTCATCTGTGTGAGTTGCTGTTGATGGAGAGGTTAGGTGTAGCTTTTTACCTCGAGGCAGCTATATGGACAGACCAGGGGGTTTCCTCAGGCAGTGCAGGCTTGGTGATGGAGCTTCTGGGACAGATTTTCTGATCAGGGGATCCAGACTGCTGAGATTCAGCTTCTTTTCAAGCTGGGGGGGGGAGTGGGAGGGGGGGGGGGGGTTGTGGCAGAAAGCTACACAATTTCTAATAGAAACTTAAACATTTAAAAACAAAACAAACCCACCGTATTTTCTTTCAGTTACAACTTTCTAGGACACCTTAAATCTTCAAAATGAAAAGAAGCTCTGAAACACTAATCACTTACAGAAGGAGACCCATGACCCAAGGCAGTTCAAAAGATGTCTCAGCAAGCAAGTTTCTGTTGTTCTAAAGTCTTGGATTCGCAGAATCACAGAATGTCAGGAGCTGGAAGAGACCTTCAAAGATCATCCAGTCCAACCCCCTGCCCAAGCAGGATCACCTAGAGTAGATCACACAGGAATGTGTCCAGATTGGTCTTGAAAGGAGACTCCACAACCTCTCTGGGCAGCCTGTCTCAGTGCACCATCACTCTCACAGANTCCTCACAAGGAAGATGTTCCACTCCCTTAGTCATCTTAGTGGCCCTTGCACTGGACTCTCTCAAGGAGTTGTGTGTCCTTCTGGAACTGAGGGCCCCAGAACTGGACACAATACTCCAGGTGGGGCCTCACCAGGGCAGAGATTCCTCTCCCAAATCGCTGATTCAGCTAGATTCACAGATTTTAGTGTGCTTGCTAGTTTTCCTTCAGTGGCATTTTCCAATGGGACACTGTTCCACCGCCCCTTTCATGCCCAGCCCAGTATCACAGCAGTGCCCCTCTCCCCCTGCCACCTCTTGCAGCAGATTCAAAGGTGGTAAAAAGTGCAGTGACACAGCACACCCATGCCAACAGGGCCCTTCCACGGGGCATGAGAGCCATGGGTAAAAATAATAAGAAAAATCTAAAGTAAGGCCTTAGAAAAGCTGCTTTGGCTTGCAAGGTTACTATTGTATTTTCTCTGGAGCCTGCTGTCACACACACACAGTTCTTAGTCTTCCTCCTCACTGTGCATTTCTGTCTGAGCATGGCTACAGGTGTATTTTTGATGGGGAGGTTCATGTTGCCCCAACCTCCCCTACTCACATCCTCTCCCATGCAGCCCCTCTAACCCACCAGCTTCCATCAGGATGCCCCCACATCTGATTTCCTCCATCCCCTCATACCTTGATGCTGCTCGCTGAAGCATCTGATGCTGCCCAGTTTTCAGCCTGTTTTTCCAGGGAAGTGGGGCTGGGGCACTTGTAGCCCCAGTGTGCACTCACGTGTTCGTGCGCCTGTGCCAACCTCGGAGCTGGCAGGTTTGATAAGCTGGGGGCTCAGAGACAGTAAGATCTTACAGGTTTTGTGAAGATGAGCGTGGAGGACTTGGTAAATGTCCTCGCTGAAGGGCAAGCTTGAGCTGAAAAGCACCTTATCAGACACTGGAGAAGCCATCCACAATTTTTGATGGACCTCAAGTCGTGCTGGAAACGAGAGAACTAAGCACGTGCGACGGATGTTTATGTCAAGGCCGGCTTGGCATGGTTGTACATGGGCTATTTCTGACCAGCAAAATGATGGGCAGGTGTACAGCATCGCTGCTCACACCCTGGCCTGGGGACAGAGAGGGGGACCCCAGGGACTGGAGAAAGGTCAGAGACTGGCAGAGGGTACGGTGAGTCAAGCAGAGGGATGCGCATGGGTAAAAACCAGCCGAAATAATCCTACTGGCGCTCTTTAAATGTCATACTCCTGGCAGAGAAACCTTTCACATGTTTCCCTGCTCACAGCTCCAAGCTTTCAAATGCAGGCTTCTGCTGCTTGGAGGAGGGGGCTGGGGCAGGGGGGGGGGCACAAGCTGTGCCCTGGGAAACCCCTTGGGATGAGGCGTTTTCCCCCGGGAAAGACGTAAGCAGTCAGCAGCTCTGCACAACGCATCTCACCCGCATCCTTGGTGTCCTTGTTACAGGCATTTAAGGAAAGCTTTTTTTTTTTTGTTTGTTTTGCTGGCAGCCTGGCAGATTCCTACATTACCTTTCATGGCCTCTCCAAAAACTATCCCAGTGCAACCAACTCCCTGCTAACTGGCAGGGAATGAAGTCCCACGGACTCAGTTTCCCACCCGCTCGCACCTGACGGTGGGACAGGAAAGGTCTCCGGGGTGCCTTTGCCCCTTGGGGGAAAGGGATATCAAAGCTGAGGCATTTCAAGAGCAACTGAGAGCATACATACATACTTACTTTGTAAAAGACCCACTGCCTCATACAAAGCAGATACAACCAGTTTCCCTCCCCCTCACGACAACCCAGAGGAGTCCCGGTACATAATCAGTTTAGGCTGAACACCATGTTGCCTACAAGATTAAAATTAGACTCACGAGGTTTCATCAGGGGAGAGTTTAACTGCAGTGCTCAATCAGGCTGCAAAAATCCTCTAATGACAATGGAAATAAAGTCATTCAAGACACATCCTTACATGTCACAGGGAAACAAGCCTGTCCTCGGCTACATCCCTTGGCAAAATTATATTAGGTGCCACATTTCCCCTCCCACCCTCCACACACACACTGCTGCCTTGTAGCTATGCCCTCCCTGGGCTGCAACTCAAGGCTGGTGTCTAGCTTGGGGCAGGCAGCACTGGGTCCCAAAGCTTCATGATTATCCTGTAGGTCACATCTTACAGGAAATAGTCTATAAGCAAGAGTCAAATAGGATGACAACATTTGGATGAGTCTACCAACATGATGAGGCTAGTTTGGCTCTTTCAAGACAGTATAAACACTTAACAGCTACTGATGTGTCTATCATGCATCCACTGAGGTGGCTACAGTAAAGCTGAGACATTCTCTGTTGAAAAAACACCTCATTTTAGAAAACTCTTCTATTTCCAATAGCAACCCCTCCACCTAGAGAGGGATGGCTAATGAAATCCTTCCTTTGCCCTACGTTTGTC
Organism: Heliornis fulica; assembly: GCA_013399135.1. Lineage (NCBI taxonomy): Eukaryota > Metazoa > Chordata > Aves > Gruiformes > Heliornithidae > Heliornis > Heliornis fulica. The sequence continues at coordinate 299,964 of VXBZ01005653.1, read as the reverse complement.
CCTGCAAGCAAAGCATCACCAGAGCAGCTCTGCTCTTCAGAGACCTTCAAGGCCTCCCAGGTAGAAGTGAAAATAAAATGTAAATATATGCTACTAAATTAGTTTGAAACTGTCTCCAGTTCTTTGTAACCTCGCCCTCATGAGGCTGCTGCAGGATGGCACTCCCATGAATCAGCACTCTGAAATCACCTTGCTATAAAAATTCATGGCTCTCCCCACACCACTGCTTTACACCTGGCTGTGCCCTAACAAACTTGTCCTTTGACACCACTCCCCTCTCTATTTTCAACCAGATTTCATACAAAAAGCACTTCCCTTTTCAATTCTTTTCCCTCTGCCTACATCCCAGAAATGCATGAAGCAGCCTGATGGACATTCAATAATCAGATGGCACCTTGCTCCACCTACCAAATCAAATTACACATCAGGCAGAGAAGTCAGTCACACAGGCCCTGATCCAGCCAAGTCCACAAGCACCCACCTAAACTTAGGTGTCTGTTTATCAAATCAAACCTCTTTTGCTGCATAGGTAAATGCTTTGCTAATCAGGGAACTTGTGTAAGCCATTGGGATGTTTAATATTCAAATGTAATTATCATACAGTGAGGGAGGGAGCACGGAGTGAGGCTCATCCAGATTTAGCAAGCTCCTGAAAGTGACGACAGCTCAGCCAGTGGCAAGTGACAAAATGTCTGTCCTATGAATGTCTTCCAGAGTTTGCAGAGACTTCACCCTCAGCAGCACACAGAGGTGGTGGAACTGTGTCAGAAGGGGAATCCTTCTCCCTTCCAGCTCCTTGGAGTTGCTGTAAGGGTAAGGGCTCTTACCTTGGATGCTTAGGATTTCAGGCTTTCTTCTGACCACCAAGATACCCCGAGGTCAGCAAGGGCTAGATTTAAGGGATATTTTAACTCTCAAGAAGAATGCAACAAGAAGGCAGTAAAATCTTAACATTCATCTTGTTACACTCTTTAGATGAATGACTTTCACATGACAGTGCAGCTCTCAGCATTTACTTGTCAGTGCTGGCAGCAGTGACATAAGAGAGAAAGGGGAATATGGGAGCACAAGCATGTCCTCCTACTCCTACCATCTCCCACTGATTAGCTAACCTCAGGATTAGCAGTTTGCACCTCTGCAAAGATGGATGATGCATCAGAGCCACCTCTGATCACAATGCAAGGACAGACTACAGACAGACTGGCATTCAGGGGCCATTTGTGCCCATGTCTCCCTCTGTCTTCCTGGGCTGGGTGGGGGTTTTGTTTCTCCTCTCTTTCACCCCTCCCTCTTTTAAGAGCCGTTCAGCGGCCACCAGAGCCTGTGGATCGAAGCCAGTGGGCAACAGGGCTCAGCCATCTGCCAGAGAAGACAGGGATTTGCTCTGGGCAGCAGATCCCAACGGATTTCCATACAAGCCTTCACATTCCCATACACACGTGACAGTCCAGCACGACCAGGGACAACCAATGGGAGAGAAGTGCCGCTCACGCGCCACGCTGTGCAAGGGAAACGCAATCCTGGGTGGAGACACGAGAGGATTTCACTGAGAAAATAATCAGGATCCCACAAAGGCCAGATGGGAGTCATCATCCACCTGCCTCTGCACAAGGGAATGTTGTTTTCCCCTTGGTTTAAGGAAAGAAAAAGGAATTGGTTCTGCAAAGTGTCGATGAAAGCCCAGAGAGCACAAGCTCTCATCACCTGCTTTTGTGCAGAATTTCTCAGCACTGCTGCTCTCCTTGTCTTCACAAGCAGGGCAAGAAGTTGACTCCAGAAGACAGGTATTTTTCTTGATTAGAGTTTTCTGGTGAAAGAATATATTGACTTTCAAAAGTCATTTCAAAAACAGGAGCTAAAATTAGACAGGTTTTTGGTTTGGAGGTTTTTGGGGTTTTTTTTTTGGTTCCTCTCCCCTTTGTGGCTTTTATAAGCAATTACCCACTTAATGTTTTGAAATTATACAAGAAACTTCAATAGCAATTTTTTTGTTTTCCTGCTGCAGCTCCTTGACTGTGAAGCCTTAAAAGCTTTTCCAGAACACACAACAGCATGAGCAAATGAGGTTGCCATTTTCATTCTTTTTTGTTTTTTTTTTTTTAAATGAATGGGAAGCAGCAGGATACTTGTTCATCATTAAACTGTTTTTTTTTCCTCCTTTCTTAATTTGATCATGGTGAAGTGAGTCTGTGCAGGAGCCCTGGAAGCTGAAGGCAGGATTCTGTTTGCACCGCGGCCCCTCTTGCGTTGCTGTGGGAGCGCTTCTAAAATAGCAGCATGGGCTACTACACCAACGCATCTCTGGAGCCTCTTCTTTCTTATGGCAGGGTGGGACACGTGGGGGGAGACAAATTTAGTGTGCCTGCTCATGTGACCATCCCACACAACACATAACCCATACAGAGAGCTGGGCCACGTGAGGAGATGGGGCTCCTGTAATGCAGGGCCGCAGGAGGCGGTGAGCTAGAGCCACACAGCAGTGCCAAGGCATGCATCTGGTCATGGACCTGGACTCCCCATGTCAGGCTGTGTCCACCCTGCAAAGGCACAGGGCATGAGAGAGGCTGCTGGGCTGTGTCACCTGCTTGCACAAGGCCTGAGGGGCGAAAGGAGAGCGCCGCCAGCATTTCATGCTGTCTGAGTTGAGTCGATGTGCCTCAGGATCACGTGGCTCCCCCCTCCCTGGAAGTATCCAAGGCCAGGTTGGATGGGGTTTTAGGCAACCTGGGCTAGTGGAGGGTGTCCTTGCCCATGGCAGGGGGTTGCTCTTTGAAGTCCCATTTAAGCCAAACCATTCTCTAATTCTGTGATTCCACGTGGAAAGGCACAAGGTGTTGGGATAAAAACCGGTGGGTTCTCCCAGCACATCCCCACAGTTCTTGGTGTGCATGTTGTGGCACTCACCTTAGCAGGTGAGGCAAGTCTAACCTTTCCAACTGCTCACACTGTCCCTCAGAGGAGGGTTTTTGTTTGCTCCTTTCTGACTGTGATGCAGATGCCTACCTGCTAAGATCACTGGCACCACATTGACACTGAGCTGGCAGCGTTTGGCTCTTATCACTTAGGAGTAAAAGGTGTTTCTTTTAGACAATGAGCAATACCCCTCTGAAGCACGAGCTCTGCAGTCTGTAAATAAAAAGCAAAGGTTATGCACAGCCAAGGCATCCAGCTGGCTCAGGGAGATTAATAAAACAACTCTGACTCTGTTCTGCTCCAAGTCTTCATGCAGACAAGAGGCAGCATCAGTGTCTTGTAAATAAATGTGTTCCTACCCTGACTGCCCATGCCCAGGACCCCTCCAAAATCCCCTGTGGCAGGCAGCCCTTTGCTTCCACTCATTCCTGACCCCCAACTACCCTTGCTATAGTCTGACAAGGCTCTGGAGAACAAAACATGTCAGACTCCCACATCTCACATTGCTCACCCCTGTCCTCAGTGACTGAATTTTCTCTCAGGTCACAGTCCACTGCAACTTCCTACTCCAGTGTTTAACTAGGAGTCTCTTTTTCCCTTACTTTCCCACCCACTACCACCTAAACCAACTCATAACTCCTGCTGGATCAAGGCATTCAGAAAACGCTGTGCAGACAGCTTCAGGAAGGCACCTCCCCCTAGGACCCTCATGCTTGAAGTCCTACAACCTTCTCCTCATCCTTTTTGGTGTACCTAGAGGACATCTTTTCTCTCCTCACCTGATATAAGGTCAGCCAGGATGCTTGCCCCACAGATGGCTGACTGGATCAAAGATGATCTCAGTTGAGGTCTTCTGCATCTGTCTAGGCTGGAATCATCCTCTAGGTTTCTCGCTGGCACAAGCTCTGGCAAAACTCCTTCACAGTGTTTCTCAGCTAGGACTGAGCAGAAAAGGAACTCATGCAAACAGCTTCTGCCATGGGAGGGAAAGAGCTGGTGGGTTCCTCTAGATCTAGACCCAACAAACAGGAGATGCTGAACTTTGTGAAATACCTAGAAGAACACAATCAGGGGGAGAACCCATCCTGCAGAGCCCAAACCTCTCCAGTATTAATCTGTTGCAGCAAGAATCACTCTCAAAGGATAAAATGGAAATACAGGCAGATGGTTACTCCAGTAAAGATGGTAAAGGCAGCAGCCTCACACTGAATGTGAACACATCAGCAAAGACCTTAAGGCTCACGTACCCCTGTCAATGGAGATCTGTGGACGCATCTCATCCTTGTCTACACAAACAAATAAAAACATAAATTAAATCAGATTCAGGTAAGAAAGGCTCTGCCTTTCCCCCTCCCCTCTGCACATAACACTTCAGAATTGCTAGGAAGCATAAAGAATAAAAGACAACTTCTGAAGAAAAACAAAGTTCCAAAAATCATCACAACTCAGGTTTTTATTCAACAGTGAAGTTGAAGGGATATATTATTTTATTTTCCCTCTGGGACAAATGGTCCAAATGGAAATTAAGTAAAAATATTGTCCCCCAAAAGTACTCAGAATGAAATTAGTTTTCATTAAATATATTTGTTTGGCAAAATAAAATAAAAAAATTAGAACCCGTACAAAAAAAAAAAAAAAATCCCTTGCAAATTCTTAACACTGTAGCGATGATAACAATGTAAACCCAGATGTTTGGCAGTTGTAATTAATTTATGGAAATTACTGCTGAATTTGGACCAAGAAAATAAAAAATCACTTTGAGTAGCAACAAAGCCAATTGTAGAGGCAACTGAGGTTTAGGGAACGCTATAGGGCTGGGACACACTAGTGGCTTCATACAGTTTGTGCGAGTGATCTGCTAGTATAGGGCTATTTAAGAGCTGGGAGGAAAAGAAGTTAAAAGCTGTTGCAGCATATGGTACAGCAAAGACCTGAAGACTTTCCATTCTGGGAGCCAATCAGTTGGGTGAAGGCTGGTGGCCAGAGTCGAGATGCAGTGGAAAGAGGGATGACAGTGATGAATGACGCAAGCACCGGGGGGAGCGGTTAACCAATTTCATCATCGTGTTGGATTCAGCCCTGAGCTGACTCTTGGGAGTGTCTGGGGGAATCTTCTGCTTACAGTAGCTGCTTCTGCTCCCTACCTCCCTCCTCCTTCCAGTTAAAGCCTCTGCCCCACCAAGTGGGTTTCACAGGCGTGCAGTTCCGGTGACGTTGTCCTTTAGTTAAGAATGTCTATTCCGAGATTAAAAATGTAAAAAAAAAAGTCCTTGGGAGGGGGCTTCTTAGTGGCTGTCTTTGCCTTAAGCAAGGCCAGTGGCCTGCAATTACAAGTTAATTAAAGCAATGTGGATTTGGATGAGCGTTGGGGGAGATGGGAACGGGGAAGGGCTGCAAGGAAGGGGAAGGAATACAAGTGTCGCCAGGGTTGCAAGGAACAGGAGGGAATACAAGTGTTTCTACAACCCTTCCCAAAGCCAAAATCCAAGGTGCACAAGTGGGTTTCTTTTCTCCTCACACTCTTCTTCTTTTTTTTTTTTTTAATATCTCTCCAGTTATAATATTTCCAGTTTTGAAGCAAGTTTCGGTGGCAGCCTCAGTTACAGTCATACACAAAGTCGTAGTTGCTGGGCTCCTTTGGGATGGGTGGGGGAGCATCTGGGATCTGTATGTTTTCCAGGTCGAGGAGGCGTAGCTTTATCTCCATGCTGAGCAGCGTGTCCAAGTCGTTCCGTGTGAGGTCACTCAACATATCCTTCCCGAGGAGGGCGTTCAGCCCATCGGTCCATACACAATACTGCACAGGGAAAAGACAAAAACTATCATTAACAGACCTTCCACACACAAACTACTCATCTGTCCCGGTCTTCTACAGCTACTGCTCCAACAGGGACCTACAAAGAGACCTACAGTTAGGTTGATTCATTTCATTAGCACATATCACAAAGAAAGTATGTTCCACTGAACGGCCCAGAAAACAGGCACACAATTCCCATTTAAACACTCTTCTTCTGTTAGTTGCTTGGTAGATAGGTATCTCCTCCAAATTTCTTGTGGAATACTCCTCCATAGTTATGGGAGGAAGAACTACACCTGTCTTAGGACAATGAAGCTCTGGAGATATCTCCTCCTCCCCCTTCTCTTTCACTGAGCTGGATTATCTCACACCAAACTTCAAGACAACTGAGTTTGGTAAACTGAATCTCACCCAAATCCTTCTTGATGCTTTGTATAAGAAATCCTGTATTGACTATCTAGTTTTACCATGGTTTGCTTTTCCACAGGTCAAGTGGTATTAACTGACCTACACAAAGGCATACCTATACCTGCTTTACCACTGTTTTATATTAAATAAATCATTATGAAAACTACAGAGTAAATCAATGCTGTATCTTTCGTGAAAGTTAAATGCCAAGCTACCCAGTGTAATACTAAATACCACAAGTGCTGAACTGGCCTCTAAACCCCCTTCCATATTGTTAGCTTTCCCCTAATAGGAGATGCCATCTTTCCCAACAGCTGACAGCTCAAGATAAACATGAGCTGAATAACCATTTTAAATAAGGAACAAACCCAAGGGAGATCGGCGATCTCGAGTCAGCTTCTATCAAATAAGTTGCTTCCATTTATTGCTACAAGCCATTTATTCAACTATGAACAGAAGTACTCAAATGCTATCATCTAAAAATAAAGATTTCAATCATGAACTTGTGTCCTAGTTTGCAGGAGAAAATTAAATCAACCATAACTGCATTTTTATCTTACAAATACACTTCTGCTAGATTTCATGCCAGAAACCAGATTTCAAATTTAGCTGACCATTTGCTACATCATACCGCCAAGTTTATAGATAGCCATGGTTGACTTCATCCTACAGCCGAAATAAGAATTATTTTTAAGGATAATTTTTAAGGAAGAGACAGAAAACCCCCTCCTGGGGTATGTCTTCATCCAGAAAAAAAGGGCATATTTTTAAAACAGGACAGTTAACACGTTTCAACATCCAAAGTGAAATCCGACCCATTTAAGTCAGTAACAACACAGCAGCAGAGTGAGGATTTCACCCTGGGTGTTGGTAAGCCAAGCCACAGCTTTAATATGAGATTAACTAGAGGAGACTTTAGGGTTCTTGTCCTGCTAGCAAGCACTGCAGAAAGAACTTGGCCTGCCTATTCTAGGCTCTCCAAGTGTGTCGCTGAAGACTTCTAAAGCATGCAGGTTTTGTGGGGTGTACGCAGAACATCAGGAAAAGAAAGAAGCTATCCTAGAAACATAATTATTTTTGAACAGACTATAATTTCTTATGATTGACTTGAAAGCTTTCTTTGGGAAAGCTTTCCTAGAGTTCACTTTGAGGCAGAAAGGCAAAAGGCCCTGCTCAGGTTACAGAAGAGCAGAGCATCCGTTCAACAGATGCAGCCCCTGACGTAAATCGTCCATCACCTGCTCAGTGAGTATGGCCAGTGCTTTCTCTGGGGAGGGATCCCAGCGAGACTGCAAGCAGAACTGCATTTCTCTCCTCTTCCAGGCACATAACTCATTGTGGGCCCCCAGAAACCAAACTCTGGCCACACTTCAGATGAGTGCAACGGCCTGGGAAAGGGGCTTCCTCTCTCATCTTCACATTGGCAAGTGCATCTAATTAAACTCCTGTACTTTTTGAGCAGAGAGAAATCCTAATGAGATGGTGGAAAAACAGAGGCATTCATTCAGAAGCTTTTTTTTTCCCTGTTTAATATGCAAAACAGACTAAGAGCCACTGAAAAATTAATTTACTACAGATTCATTTTCATAAAACTCCAATGAAACCTAATTATAGCCTCCCTCATCAGTAGCTCTGTCAAAAATCAAGGATAAGATTAATCCACCTTTTTGCTATGTAGTTGAAACCAGCTATTAGTATTTAAATGAAAAACAAATACGATGGAGTGATCTCACAGTGCTGATTCCTCTGGCTAGCAGTAAGCTCCAACAGATGGCTAAGGGTGTTGCCAACCTTCAGTGTGTAAGAATGAGGTCCAAAATCTCAATGATCCTGGTTCAGTAATGAGATTTTATTAAAGTAATACCTTGGGAGTTAAGTCAGTGGAGCCAGACAACCAGAAAGGTTGTGCAGGCTTCATCCATCTGGATGCAGTTCCAAGCAGCCTGCTCTGAGCTCATCATCGAGCTGTTCTGAGGTCAGACTGAGGACTCCCCCAAGGTCTCTCACAACCTGATTAATCCTACAATTCTCACTCAATTTTTGGTTTTAGGACAGATTCAATTCCCACATTCTGACCTCGCTCTACAATCGTGAGAACTGTCGAAGTGCTTGGAGAAAAAAAACCCCATAAGCCTGACCTGAAATTGTCATGCACTGACACGATTCCTGGTGCTTCTCACAAAGCTACCTACATCTTGAGAAGTCACCCACCAAATCTCCCAAGCTGACAATGTTGCTAAACAAGCAACTCCATTGACAAGCATCCCAGTTACTTTGATGCAGTGCCTGGGGCTTCATAACATGCTCCTCGCCTTTCCTCGTGGGTGCTTCCACTCAACATTTACCACTTTTTTTTTTCCTGGGTTTTTTTTGGGGTTTTTTTGATTGTTCCACTGTAGGCCATGGAAAAGTACAGAGGAATGGAGATGCCCTCTGGAAAACAGTCTCTTGGGAACTATAAAACAGCAGCAGAGACTGCTGCCTCTGGCAATTTTTATTTTATTTTTCCAACTGTACTAATTTTGTTTCAAAGAAGCTGCACAAGATCAAGAAGAGAAACAAAGGTAATAGGTGTGTTAACATCATTGCAAGCAATTGGGTTAGTGCATCTCACAATGCTGCTGCCTGTCAGTGGGGTGCAGTAGCAGATTTTGAACATTTAGACCATTAAAACACATCTGTAGCCATAGGCTGGATTTGAGATTCAAGTGGCTGAAAAATTTGTCTATTTTCATGATCGTTTACTCTTCTGAGCTGAAACAGGAGAATTCAGTTTCTGGAGAATTTATATCAGAAAGCATCTAACATATGTTGAGTTCAAAGGATGAAGGCAATCATGCTTTGCTTAGATGGCACACTATGCCTGGGATCCTACTGCTGCTTTCTCTTGGATAAAAACTGACCAGCAATTATTTCTTCAGAATGAGCATACTTGAAAATGACACTCAAATATTAATCCCCAGGAAAATCCAAATGAGCATAACTTAATTTCCTCTCCTAAATGAACGTTAATTTGAAAGTTCTAATCCAGAACTGCAACTGTTGAAGCTGTGTAACTAAATACACTTTACACTTCACTTGTAATGCAATTCCATGCACTTTAATTACACTACAGTCCAAGACAGCTTAATGCAATCTTCTGTCTTTCATCAGAGTCCCACACTGAGAGCAAATGTGATACCACAAGTAAGTGTGCAAATGGAAAAACAACTGTTGTTGCCTTAGAAGTAAGAACTTTACTCCTCCTTTAAAAAAAATAAATAGTTCATCGTGCTAAATCATTACTTGTGGGTTCTTTGAAAGACAACCAATGCTTCCATGTTAATTAGACAAACTAGTTCCATCCCATTCCAAAAGGCAATGACCTTGGCTATTTCCTTGTGTTTTCAAGTAAAACAAAGCAGGGAGGAGGCTGTCATTCTTTGCTATGGGTATTGGTAGTGTCATCACACAAACGAGACCCACTGAAAAACAACCCTCCATGGAGACGCAGTAGAGAGGACCTTCTATGGTCACCTGTCATGACTAGTTTCAAGCAATGTGACAGTAGGACTAAGTGGATATGCTACTCTGGAGAACTCTAGTCTTTGGCTGAAAATAAGACCCAACAATGCTATAACCTTCCCTGATTATGTTGGCATCATTAATACGAGCTGAGGATTGCACTGATTCTTTAAGAGGTTGGCTGTACAAATCTTTGGCACTGAACTAAAGTTCACTAAAATGAACACACAGCAAAAATCCTCCAGGGTAGACCAGACCAGGAGAAATCTTTACTACACCTGGAAATGGTAAGCAAGCTCTGTGGAAACTGTGAGGTCTGCCCAAGCTTCCTTCTCTCTTACTTACAGTTCATCATTCAGTAAGGCTTAGAAATACTGACCCACAATGTACAAATCCAAAAGATGTTCCTTCTGTGGCTCAGGATATGCAGGAAAATTGCATAAGGTCTTGCTCCTGCTTTCACTTTGTTGTGAGATATGACACACATTCAGATGGACCTGCACTCTGTGCCAGAATGACCATTCTTATGTTCTTATAAAGCTGGCTACTGCCATAAAACAACCAAAAGGGCTCCAAAGAAGTTGACTTACCTCATGCTTGTCTGGAGCAATGAAATTCAACTGGCCACTTGAGTCATACAATATAGAGAAAGCAAGCTCTAGCACCTCCTGGAATACAAAGAAACATATTAATGCTTTATGAGAGACATTAATACATTAAGGTCTGCTTTTCTTTCCTACTGCTTAATCCCCAAAACACGTGGAAAAATAGGTTATGATATAGTCAGACCCAATAAACTGTCACAACAAGAACCCCTACACTGATAATTCAGTCAAAACAAACTCACCCACCTCAGTGTTGACCACAGTTTGCCTCATCACAGATTACTTTAGCATTTGAGCTAGGCATTGGTGAGGACTAAAATCAATATAACCCATAATAGTACACCTGTGTACTCTTGCAACAAACTCTCAATGAAGACACGTGGTTTCTTTAATCTGTATACATCAAACTTGCAAAGTTCTGTAAGGTTTGATTCTCTGTGTCAAAAATCTTGCCAGGATGGTGAATCTCCTGGTATATACTTATGCCCTTTTCACTGCTGGAAATCTATTCAATTATTCATTCTCAAGAGATTTTTGTCATTTTTCCTCTACCTGAACCAGAACCAGAACCAGCAGTCTCAATCAAACAGAACTATCTGGGTTACTTAATCATAAAGACCCAAATGAATCTTCCTTGTGAAAGAAAAAAAAAAAAAAACCTATAATCCTTTGTCCCCTCAGCATTGAAGCTGGAAATTCAAATGTGCCTTCCCTGGAGGTCATCTGGACCTGGGTTCCTATGGGGAAAACCCATCCAATCTGAAAAAATAACGACTTTCCACTGGCCAGCAGTGAGCAGGTCAAGATGATGTGGTAGCATTGTTACTGCATGCATCACTACAAGCACTGTTACAAGGATTTCACAACCTGTAAACTAGCTGATAATCACAGAATGCTTTGGATTGGAAGGGACCTAGACTAGACCAGGTTGCCCAAAGCCCCATCCAGCCTGACCTTGGACACTGCCAGGGTGCTTCCNCTAAACAATCCCAATTCTCTCAGCCTGTCTTCATAGGAGAGATGCTCCAGCCCCCTGATCATATTTGTGGCCCTTCTCTGGACTCTCTCCAACAGCTCAGTGTCTTGCAGATGCTGGGGACCCCAGAGCTGGACTCTTCAAGTGGTGTTTCACCAGAGCAGAGCAGAGGGGCAGACTCACCTCCCTTGACCTGATGGTCATACCGCTCCTGATGCGGCCCAGGACACGAATGGCCTTCTGAGCTACTAGCACAACAGAAATAACTCAGTGGAAAAAAGCCCTGGTTACAGAGGAGAGTTTTGACTCCTAATTACTTTGATCTGTATCATAAAGCCTTTGCTTTTTGCCTCAGCAAGGAGCACCTGCACCAAGCCCTGTCTCTGCCCCACCACCCCTTTTACAGGGGCTGGATTGATGTCAGGGGTGTGGAAAACAGCCCTGGCCAACTCAAATCACCTGTGCTGGCTGTTTGGGGAGGTCACCTCTGTCCTGGCCAGAACTAGGACACTACTCCAAGGTTTAAAACAGAGGGACTGCAGCACACACATTGCTCTAGATTTCTAGCCCTGATCTCCTGGCCTGAAACAGACACAGGTCTTTGGATTTCAATAAGTTATTTAATTTTTGAACTTGCGTGATGAAGAGCAGACTCTGCTTCAAAAAAACTTGCAATCCTCAAGGATAACCTTGGATGATCAGAGATCAGGCTTCTTATTGGCAATGTTCTTGGTTTCCTTGGGTTTAGTTATTGGGTTCTACTCACTGTATTGCCAGGCCTCAGGAGACAAGTCTGTGTTAAATCCGCGGGGAAGCTGCGGGTGCTCATTGCGCTGGTTGCACTCAAACGGCTCACGGCTCACGTAGACTTTTTGTGTTTTAAGCATGTCTCTCAGCCACACCTTACTGAGAGTGATGACCCTCATTACAGCAACAAATTTACCTCTGCCCACACAAACCTGGCATTAGCTCCTCACAGTGTGTTGTAAATTACTGACAGGACACGCCAAGGCATGCAACCGAGGTTGTGTAAATAACTATCACTGAGAGAAAAGGGGTCGCACGGCTCTAGTGTGATGTTCCTGAATTTCATGAAGGTCAACAACAACCCCCTAGGCCTGGTCCCTGTATATTTGTCCTCTGGGAAATTTCAGGAGGTTGAAGGTTTTTTCCTCGAGGAAAGGAAAAGCAGAGAAAAACCCTGCCTGAAAGAGGAGCATCCCAAGGAGCCGTGGGTTTGGTCATTCCCAGTCAGGCAGAGTGAGAAAGTGCCACATTCACGGTACCCACTTCCTTTTATGTGGGAAAATGAGAGTTTGGCAGCCCCAGTTCCAGTTCAGCTTCTTTGCTGGCTGCTCCAGAGGAAGCCTAAAGGCCCAGGAATTATGGCTTCCAGGTGCCAGCATCTCTTGTCACCTCATGCAAAGCAAACTGTCGTGGAAAATGGAAGCCCAATGAGCTGGAGTTGCCAACTGGCCCTCCACACCGATGGTGGTCTCAGCAGTTGAGTTGGTTGACTTGTCATGCATCCCCATTTGTTTTTATTACAGTGCCATCAATGACAGGTGATTTTGAGTTACTAAAAATTCATAAAGGAAAACTGGTCAATCTCTGTCAGCCATCTGTGGCTTTCTGCTCCCTTTTCTACCCTACTTCTCAACCTTTCTCAAAGTCACTTTTTGCTCCAGCTTTTTCCACCAGTTTCTCTTGCATTCCAGCCTTTCTTCTCTCCCAAATCCTTCCAGCCTGCTCCTTCCTTTTTTGTTTTGCTTTCCTTCTCCCCTTCCCAGTCTGCTGAAGTCACTCCCTTGACACTCCTAACTCCACCCTTGTCCAATTCAGACCTCTGCCCTTCCCTAGAAGGGAAATGGGACAGTACTGGGACTCACAATGTGCCTCTGTCTTGTGCTTCACTGAAAACAGGGGACAAGAGACTCTGCTCCTTCTGTCTGGACACTTCTACTTCTTGGTTTCAACTCTGCAACAAAAGTTGCTGCAGGTGGTATAAGAGGAAGCTTGTTCTCCCAAGCCCAGGGTTTCCCTCCTGCAATCTCTGCTGACCCCTCACAGAGGCCAAAGACAAACTGTTTTTTGATGAAGAGGCCTATGGCAGAGTGATCCTATGGAGTTGGAATGACCTCACTACTCTCTGTCTACTCTGTCATATACAGCCTCAAAACAACCATGTCTTTGCTGAAGGTTGAGATCACAGTCATGTTAAGATGTTTGCCAGATCCAGAAGGTCCTCCCCAGACAACTGCCTCTATATGTAGCAGCAGGGAAGTTGTTCAACCAACATGAAATAAAAGAGAATTTGCAAAAGAAGAGGGAAGTGAGCAGAATCATTTCTGCTGACTCAAATGCCACCAAGCCTGAAGCCTGCTACATCAGCAAATATGTTGGTAAAACACTCAGAATTAAATCACTTTTAAATTTTTTTTTTCTAAATTCTTCTCCCATGTTTTGCTTTGAAGACTGCAAAATCTAATTTATTTCATTTTCTTGAAATTCATTAATATTATTTGAAAGTCAGAAACGAGGGCTTTAAAATGAAATCTAATTTAAAAACACAAGGAAGATGAAGAACAATAAGCTGATCCTATCAAGTTGTTCCCACTTCATATGCATGCAAATTCCAATTCAGTTTAACTCTTTATTTCTAAATGGTCCCTCTGGAAGAATAATGGCCATGTGCTGGCAAATGAAAAGATGCTGAAGCCTTTGTTATGGACATTCTGCCAATTCCAGCTATGTTCAGAGCAGTGGCATTCTGCCATTCAATTTTCTTTTCTGCCAATGAATAAACATTAAGGTGGTCATTGTATATGTACAAAGAAGGCATAGGATGAAAAGGCCTCTTAAAAAAATATATCATTGATTGTGAAATTTCAGGAAGTCCCTGGTTTCATACAACTAACAGCCAAATCACATCCTGTGTCTGACTTCTGTTGTTTGTGGCTTTGTTGTTTGTTTGGTTGTTTTTTTTTAATTTATATTTCATTGATCACATTAACCTGGTGCTCTGCAAACAATGATGTGTTATTCTGATGAGTTTAATTAAGTAGTTGCAATATTGCACGTGATATTTTGATTAGGACGACAACTGATTTCACAAATTCAATGATTCTCAAGGGAAAAAAACAAGGATTTGAAAAAGGAAATAAAAAACCACAAACCAACCCCCCAAATCTCCCATCACACCAATAACAGTAAAATTCTCATAATTATTATTATTTGGATCAGAAATGGAGTTCTCCAGCTATGGATGTAGCCATGCTATCTATCAACTCCTGATCTTCACATTCTCAGCCAGCAGCTTTATGCCAGTCCAAAGCAATTTTACCTGAGGAAATGGGGCAATGCTGACAGCTGAGGACAAACTCATCTGCAGCACTGCTATTTAGCATTAAATACTATCTAGAAATTACTGCTCCATAAAGATGACACATTTCCATCACTGCCACCCACTGCTTTCCTTCTCATCTTTCCTTTTTGTATGGACATATGAGTGCTAAGACAAGAAAGCACTAAAAATAATTTATATGCATCATAAAAATGCCCCAGCCAAACGGTGTTGATGGTTCAGCTATAGCATGAGGTAGGAGTTGTATGCAATCTATTGTGTGCATGTGTGTTAGGGCCCTGATTCAGAAAACCAACAATGAAAAATACCCCTGGGATTTATTTTTTTTTTCCCTGGCTTGGCTTGACTTTTTCATTTCCAACCAGGCAAAGCCAATTCTGAAAGGAAATGACAGTATAGACTTAAAGCAACTTGTGTATGAGAAACACGTGCCAAGAATACTCAAGGTGCTCTGCATATCTACACATGGATAAGGAAGAAAAGTTGCAGTTGTGAAGCCACAATTGTGTGATGTAGTTTTGACAGTGTCTTTTAATTTTCCATGGCTCCTATCAAAACTGCTTTTCCCAGTATATATTTAAACACTAAATGCATGTATTTTATTTTTAAAGGGCTGAAGCAGGAACTCTTAACTTTACTATTCTGGCCACCTAAATAGCCCTCTAGTTTGGCTTAAAATATCTCAGCTTCAGGTAACAAGAAATTTTGATTCAAACCTTCTGATCTGGTTTCCAGACCTCAGGGTGGAGTTCTGGAACACCAGTAGTGTCTCACTCCTTCTTGTAATGTCAGAGAACATGAACTAATGGAAAACTTATTGACATACAATACGGTGAATCCCTTCACTACCAAAGATGTCAGACTTTGCTAATAACTGAATTTCCTCTTGCTGTAGCAGCAATACTTACTAACAAAACTCTTTCAAATCCTGGCACTCTACAATTTGAGTCCTACTGTCAGCTCACAGCTCTTGATCTGAAACTCTGAGTGGTACCATAAATCTAATTTGAGCTGAACGTTGTCTTCTACTTACTTCCCCCCCACCAATGCACTGCCAAACACATCTTTATACACCTCATTGTTTACTTACAGCCTTTTGTTGGCATTTTTTTTTTTGATTGCCTGACTGGACCTGCAGTTAGCATCACTTGCACATTAATTGCAAATTCGGTATGTGCCTGTGTTTGCTGAATATCACCTCACCAGAGAACACAGCTGGATTTATTAATCCACAGCTCTGATTTATTAATCAGAGACAATAAAGGAGTAGGTACCACCAGTTGCTGCTGCTTTACTTTAGATGTAGAAGATGTCACCTCTAAAGACTACCCTAATACCCTCTGGGCACATCACAATGCACGTGTGCCATGAAACCTGGGTAAAGGAGCGGAGGCTGTCCTAATAATTTAACTGAAATGGTCTGCAGTGCAAACAGAGTGTGTGTGCATACACAGAAAGGTGGCAGGCTGGAATGAAAAGCACCTGTATTACTCCAGAGAAGGTCAGGCTGACAAGCTTTGTATTCTGTGGGGTGTGTAGCTGTAAGAATTTGAGAACCGTACCTTGTTTTGTTTAAGAGCTCCTTTCTCTTTCATGTGAGGGCAGTCTTTCCCAGTCACAACAGCTTTTATATCTGCCACTGGCACTGCATTAAAAAAGAAACAAAAGCAAAAGCCCAAAAAATGAGTTATAAGTGAGGTATGTAACAACTAGAGAATCTAAAAAGAGGCAAGACTAATGTGACAAAACTGCCAACTCCTTTGCTACTTCCAGCACATTGTAAGAAAGAAAACAACTAAGATGGCAGTCAGTGAATCTCAACAAAATCTCAGGCACCTGGATAACAATCTGAGTATGCTTTTTCTTCCCTGTTGAGAATACTTTGGGCTAAGGGTGTTTCAGATAGACAAGCAGACATAACATCTGTCCAGACACAGCTATGCATCTATCTAGAACACAAATACTGTTTTCAGTCTTACTAATGCCTACTCCACTGTTGCTCTTTCCTAGGCATCCAGGTAAAGAGTCTGCTGAAGAGAGGATGCTGGCCAAGTTGGACTCCACCTCATTCAATGATGTTGTCCTTCTGCTAATGCCTGTATGTACTTTTCAAATAGTTTTGTATTTCAATTCCATCAGCAGGTTAGACTCTTTCTGGTATTAATGGGAATAAGGGCTACGTTGGCTTAGAAAGACCCATCTCAACTGCTTTAAAAAGTGAAATGAAGAGACATTAAAAAAACAAAGATAAGAAAAAAGTATTGGAAGCTGCTGCCACACTCAGAGAGCAAGATCACTGAAATAAAAAGATAAATTCCTCCAAGTTTCAAGTGGAAGTCAATTTTCCAACAGTAATTACATTATGAAGAAACTATATGCTCCATAATAAATGCTCCACATTATGATATGGTCAGTGAGTGACAGTTTCTATAATCTATAAGTAATCCATTACCCTCATGGCAGTGGAAAACCATTATATACATAGAACAGCATAATAATATGAAAGTCTGTTACTGCCCAGTTCTTTACAAACTCTAATGGAAATATTGGAGAGGAAAAATGCATTTCTACAGGGTACAGCAACACTATGTACTTTATTACAGATCACCTCACTGAGGTTAAATAGATAGCACAGGATACAGTATATATTTATAAAGGACTTTTTTCCATGGAAAACACAGATAAAAAGGAAGTTATTTGACTCTTCACTCCTTAACCTCTTCTGCCTTCAGACTCAGCATCTCATTCTATTGCTCTGCTGACTCTATGTCTCTCACACTACCCTACTTTTTGGTAAGATGTTATTTTTGGGAGGGGAGAGCAAGCTAGGACAAACTGGGAAGTACAGGAGATATTTGGCTGCAACTATGGCAGAAATGTCTCCTTAAGAAAAAGTTCCTGCCATTTGCTGAAGATACTCAGAAAAAAAACTAATTTCTCTGGTTGCATAAGGTAGGGGCTTCTCAAGTTAGAGCTCTCAGCCAAGAAGGCTTTTGTCCACGTTTCATACACTTGATCACTGTGACATGGAATGAAGTTACTATGGGAGATTACAGACTGATGTGACATCCTGATCTTTATCTGGAATTTGGCCTATTCTTTGCTTTGGAAAAATAGATTTAATGACTTCAGATGGTACCAGAGGCTAGGTGAGATGTGCTCACAACAGATAAAGCCTGCAGAAAGAGGGCAGCTGTTTTCTGTCCCCAGCTGGAATCTGCACAGCTTAACTCTGCCAGCCCAGAGAGTGGTGAGATTCACAGGAATTAAAGGGTTAATTCTCCCTTAACCCCCCATTTATTTTTGGAGATAGACACTAGTTAGTCAGGCTTGGCAAGGAGTACACAAAATGCCCTACACTGCCTCCCTTGGTCCTCGATTTTCTTTTCCACCTCTTCTCTTTGATCTGGTGAGCTGCTCCCAAATGCTGACAATCATACTCAGACCTTAACTGTTCAAAATTCAGTCTCAGTCTCACAAAGAACACCAGAACATTTCTGGAAAATCTTTTGTAAAGGCTTGAAAAATCTTATGTAAAGCCTCAAGCCAGTTTGGCCCTTCACGTTTTGAACAATAGTGCCACTTCATAGCCCTGAATCTCTCAATATTCCCAATGCTGTTCAATTAAACTCTGATGTGGGTGGCACTTGTATCCTCAGTTGCCTGAAAATGGAGATACTGATGAAATAACCATTTCTTTCTCAAGCTGCATCAGTATCTGCTCTGCCAGCAGATGTGCACAGGGAACACGAGGATCTGGCCCAGCAGTTCCTAAAGTAGGAGCCTTCTGTCCCTACGGGATCCTGACATTCCCAAGTGAGCTCAAGGGTCTGTGCAAACGTGAAAAAAAAGCAAAATGAAGCTTGCAGTCAGGGTCAGGGGTTTCAGCATCGAAATGGGCTCAAAGAAAACAAATCTGGGAACTGCTGGTCTCACAAACGTGCCTGCAGTTCAAGTGTGACCTTCATTCTTCTTTCTGATCCTACCCTTAACATTCAAGGGCTATTTCTGTAAGCCTCATCCAGAAAAGCAGCCTCTCCCAGTGCCAGTGCAGCAATGAGAAGACCTGGCCCATATTCTGCCAAAACTGCAGAAAGAGCATGAAATATCCTTGAGGCAATCTGAAAACAAGTGAACATGACTGGAAACTTCCAGGTCTCCAGTGTCATGCAGGCGCTCCCTTTTTGCCTCCCACGCTGCGTCTGGGAGCACTTAGAAATTCGGAGGTTCAGAAATGGACAAAAAGAAATGATTCTTCATTTGATGTTTGATGCTTCTGGTGACAGAGCTACACTGGTAATTAGTCACTGCAAAAAAACTTTCCCAGGATTACAGGCTAAACATCTACAACTCATATCAAAGGACTAAGAAGAAATTTTCACAAGAGTGAAAGGGCTCTAAAATTTCTTAAACCCATAAATCCCCTGCTAGGATCTGTCATAAAGACATGTC
Organism: Heliornis fulica; assembly: GCA_013399135.1. NCBI lineage: Eukaryota > Metazoa > Chordata > Aves > Gruiformes > Heliornithidae > Heliornis > Heliornis fulica. The sequence goes on along the minus strand of VXBZ01005653.1, from coordinate 280,945 downwards.
CTCTCCAAGTTGGACACATGTTAACTGTGAGGTCCTCTGAAGACTGTTCTCAGCAATGTGTCATCTTTAAGTCCATTCTCCACAAAAATGAAAAAGACCTCTGCCTGCCACGGATTTTCTCCTTCAGTCACTAGACTGCCACAGAAGAACCACCTGTCTTCATGTGCTTCTGGAGTGCATGTGAAAATGCCCAACTGTCTTTATTTGATGTCTGGAGTCAGACAAGCAATCAAAATGAACTGTGTTCCTCCCCATGAAAGGCATGGTATTTCCAAGCTGAATGAAATGATAAACTCATTGGAAAGATGAGGTTGGTCCTCATACACTCTTGCCAAAACTAGGAGAGCAGTGTTTGAATGCAGGAGGAAGTGCCCTCTGCTCTCCATCTCCAACTGCTGTTGATCACATTCTATATTAAAAGAAACCTACTTCAAGTTATAAAGAGGAATTAGCATAAAAGAAGGAAAAGTAGTACAAGCTTTGTGCATGACTTACATTTATCTTGCAATGAATCATGGGGGACTTCTCCCTGGGGACTTTCTTCCAAGTCTCCGTAGTGCAAGACCTTGTGATTAGGTGAAAGTCGGCAATACCAAAATTTGTCTGTTAAAATAAAATGCATTAAACAAGGTCACTCGTGAATCTTCCCAAGTGTCACCAATAGCATAGGAGAAAACTTACTCAAATGAGGCAGTACACAGGAGAGCTGTCTTTTTTTCTTTCAGAACAAAAAATGTCTGGGGTGTATGGAAAGTAGGACAGAAGTTTTGCTCAGCAATTTTACTTGATTAAATGAAGCTGGGACCCAGAGAGGTTGTGGAGTCTCCTTCTCTGGAGACATTCAAGACCAATCTGGATGCATTTCTGTGTGATCTACTCTAGATGATCCTGCTCAGGCAGGGGGGTTGGACTGAGTGATCTTTCAAGGTCTCTTCCAGCTCTTAATATTCTGTGATTCTGTAATATATAATTTTTGTATTGATTTAATCACTAGCTCCAAAAATAAATACTAGGAGGATACAACTGACTTTCTTTTACATGATATTACAGACTTATGGCCAGAATACTGGCTGAGTAGCCACTTCTTTGAGTGGCTAACTTTAATGTACCCATAAAAACTTCATTTTTAGCATCCACTATGTGAAAATTAAGCCCTGCCAGCTGCCTTATGTGGGACACCCATAAAACTGGTACATTTGAAATATCCCATACTTGAAAATTATGACTCATGTCTTTTTATAGAGATGGGAGAACACCCCCATGTTTATGGAGGGACTGGACATAACAAATGCACAAAGATTTAGAAAGCAGACGTTAACTCCCCTGTCCTGCAGATAACTCCGTGCTTTGCGTGGTCGCAAATACACACGTGACCATGCAGTCCCCCTCTGGTTTGCATTTCAGCCCTTCTGAGGAGATCCATGATTAGATCTCCTGCCACCTCTTGCTTTGCAGGGTGTAATTCCACTTTATCAATAATTTGTTAAAATCTGCTCCTGTGAAGAACGTCAGCTTTGCAGAGCCAGGGCACCCTGCTGCCTACCGTGCGAGGGTGGTGCTTGCCAACTCCCTTTCTGAGATGGCAAGAATGAGGTTACTCTTCCAGAGTGCTTTCTGTTTAATAAATAGATCACATAATGTTTAGCTGTCAAAAATACAATCTTGTTACATCCAAGCTCTAAATCTCCAAACGCTCAGAGCAATGTTAAAATGCCAGTGGAAGGGGCAGAGGGCTTTCTCTGGTTGCTGGCAGCGCTGATGCTGTGCCAGGCTGCAGCCTGAGGGACAGTTCAGAGGAAATGTCAGCACTGACACAGCCCTGTGGTGCTGCAGTCACCAGGAGTGGATGGAGATGGAACAAAACGTTGGTGGAGGTGTACAACCACCAGAGCCAGCATATGGGAGCTCGTCTGGAGCGTTAGCAAAGGAAGGACTTCTTGGCTCTGTTAGTAAGACACTGGCTTCACAGACCCAATGGCTTTCTAAAGGACCCTCTCCAGTCCCTTGGCCAGCCATTTAAAAACACAGTGGAGTAAAACACAGAGAAAGGCAAGTCAGCTTTGACTGCCAAAAGCAGGCTCCACGTGCCCTTTTAAATCTCTCTTGTCACAGTGAGTAACAATGTTTGGGGGAAACGACCCCCACACTTCAAACCACTTTCTGCCTTCTACAGAAAGGTTTCCAAAGACTTCACTAACAGCTGGCAAAGGTTCAGGACGATGGGAGAGATGCTGGTTATCCACTTCACAGGCCTGTAAAGCACGGAAAGATTTATGATGGAGAGCCTGAGGTTTTGTGTTGTGATGCACACAAAAAGTGCTCCTGAAACACAAGCATCCCTGGGCTGTAAGCATGATGTTGCACAGTATGGGGTCAAGAGGAGAACCTCACTGTTTGCAAAGCTTTTACAGGGATTTGAAACTAGAGACCTCATTCAGAAGAGTCTCATCTACACACACAACCAACTCAGCGGACAGTCTTGAAAGGGAGCACGTGAAACTTTCCCAGATTCATATCTTTTACACAGAACTCCATGAGAACCACATTGAAATCTGATGTTTAAAAAAATACACCTTGCTGAATCTGGCAGTGCACCCCTTGCCTACCTAAAGAAAAGCCTGTAGTAACTCACTACAGTAGCAGGAGGCTTTCACGTCTAGCTGCAACCTCACCGTTTATTAGGCTATACGAAGGAATGTACCTTTCCAACTCCAGATTAAAACAATAATTTTCTTCTAACAAAAGCCAACATAGTTTCATTACCTCCTCAATGACCTGGCCAGGAAGATAGTGTAACTGAAAGAAAAACAAACAAAAAAAAAAGCCCCATAAATTCCTTTCAACTTAGTGTAAACAGGGCTGGTGGTGTCAGCAAGGGTTTGAAAAGGTCCAGCTCTTTAACTTCCTAAGGGTTATAGTGCTGCAGTAACCCTGGTCCTGTTTTAACACTCTGCTTCAACAACTGAAGAGGGAAACCCCCCCTCAGTGAAAATCTCTTACTTCATTTTTAGACACGAGTGGTTTTATGGGAAGAAACCGTAGCTCTGAAGGCTTGTGGAGCCTTTTACAGCAATTCCCCATAACCTGAGGTTAATTAAAGGACTAATACCCGTAGACTGTCACTTGAACCGTGTCCAGCACAATTCTCCTGTGGGCTCACTAATAACTGCCATCGTGCCACAGCTTTGCCATCATGACAAAAACCCTTAAATGAAACCTACAAATGGAACTAATGAGGTTCCCCCAGCTGCAGCCACTGAACGACTGAGCCAGGCAGAGGAAGGTGATGGGCAGGTTACCTATGGGAAGTAAACCCTTGCTTTTACAACCACCTCAGCCATAGCCAGCTGGGGTGGTTTTTTTCAGCTGTACATGATGTTAAAAAGGGTTTATCAGACAATATCCCACTTCCATGAGATCTCAGTGCCTTGGAGGAGAACAGTTTTAAATGGGAGGCATGCTATTTTATTGTAGTGCTGGTTCTGAAAACAGTTTTATTGGAGGTGGAGTGTATAAAATAAAGCTGCAGTCAAAATAAAAATTATATTCCACTGACAAAAAAAAAGGGTGAAGAAAGCTTAATTACAGAACAGTTCATGGAAAGCAGCCAGCATTTACTTTCAGCTCTAAATTGATAAACAAAAAAATAAGCAAAAGAAAAAGCTCTTTTTCTACCATGATTAAAAAGTGGTGTTTCTAAAACAAAGGAAAACTATTGTCCAAACCCTGCAGAGTTCTTAAACCCAAGTCTGCTGGGTTGAAGTGCCAACAAGAGGTTTTAGAGACAGGACAGGCATTTCTCAACAGACCACACACTCCACAGCTGGCAGATCTGCACAGCTGGAGTGGGGTAACTGTCTGTTCAGGATGGAGTGCAGCTTGGTTTAGGTTTGGGTTTTTTTTTTTGTTATGAATTTGCCCCAAAGCCCCTTCTGTGAGCTGCATCTCTTATTTTGTATTTGGTGTTATTGCACCTGCCTACGTAAAACTCCTCCTCAGAGCAAGGAGCTGCAGGAAGGGCCGGCAGTTGCCAGTGAGTCCTTATGTCTTTCAGCTCACTGACCACTGATGCAAGCAAATTAAGGTGCTAGAGATTCCTCTTTGGGAAAGAGACTTAATCATTCCTGTTTTTTAACCTGAACAGGTTTCAAACAAATTGTTCTGATATTCAGATAATTGCTAGAGCAGGCAGGCAGTAGGTTAAATATATTGCAGGGGATTGTTAAAAATTACAGATGAGGTAAAAAAAAACCTCAAACCCAAATAACAAAAACGGCTACAATTTTGCTACAAGAGTAATACTCAAAACTGTGACCAAATAGTAGGGCCCAGAACATTTTGCTGATGGGCTACAGTGTGCTTGGCCATTCACATAGTGTGTTTCCAAGTGCATTAATGGCCCATGACTCATACGCCCTAACAATGCTATCCCAGGTAAAGAAGTGCTGTGGTTACTACAGAAGTGCTCTATAGTTAGAATCTGGGGAGAAAATAGCTCTGATACTCATGGACAGAAGTCTGGGAGTATACATTTTATCCCAAAATATGTTCCAGATTACTGGAGAAGTTTTTTGTGTTCAGAGAAAATCTCTGCAAATTTCAAATGCACCCGTGAAAACATACTTATTTGTGTAGATTTTAGATATATGTACATGGACTCACCCTTGTCCCTTCATTATGTTGTGCTTCTCAAAGACACTTACTGCACTGACAGATTTTTCACTCTTAACTGGTCTCAGCTGCTTAGATGAAAGCCAGCAAGCCCTGCAAATTGACTCGCGGCAGTGCTGGAGGCATATTTGGTTAACTGGATCTCCTCTGCAAGTCGTGCACTCCCAGAATATTATGTTTTTATGGAACTACAGAGGCTGGAATGGAGTAGCAGCACTAAAGGAGGCTTGGCAGGAAAAAGGCAAAGTGTTCTTGTTCAGAAGTGTGACTTACTTATCCTAGCAAGAGATTTTTATTTGGTTTAATGTAAGCTTTCTCCTTCCACGTTATTTCTAAGGTGCCTTGTGTACTGTGCCTTTAATCCAGTGGTGCATATCACCAGGTTTTCTTTCCCTTCCAAAAATCATTGTTCAAGAAACCTCATCTCTGGCTGCAAAACCACTTCAAAACCACACAATTTCTCTATAATCTTTATAAAGCTCAAAGGGAAATTTATTTCCAAGAGCGCACCCAGCAACATAAACTACAAATGTACTGGATGACAGCATCACAAGCATCTATTATCCTCAATAACATGACTTTATCTGCTACTTAACTCTACTGGAAATAATAACTTTTGGGGTTGTAAAGCGCTTTGCAGGCTTTTGCTTTAGTCTTCTGCCCCCTTTTTTTTTTTAGGAATTAACTAAGGAAGGAGAAAGCTAAAGAGGTCTATCTGTCAGCTGATGTCCACGGTGAAGGAACAAAGTGTGGATTTGCAGAGCTTCATGATCTGCTGTTGAACAGTGACCAAAAGGGCAGATCAGACTTTGCTGTTTCCAACTGATTAAGAATGCTTAATAAAAACGGGTGCTAGTGCTGCACTCCTCCTATGAAGCCTTGAGATGGAAAGGGCATGTAATCTTTGGAAGTGCTAAGGATCCTGCTAGGAGGACAATGACATTTCTGATTTTTAGCTACAAAGAGATCCTGCTGATACGATAATCCTGTACTGAAACACAAAAGGCAGAGATCTGACTACAGAGACCTCACAGCTTAATCTTCAGCATCCCTCCATGTATCACGTGGTGGATTGGAGGCTTTCCAATGCCAAGTATATATGAAAGTGTTTCACCTCTACTCAAAAGGCTGTTAGAGGCTGTAAGCTCCCTGCTCATTTGTTTTGTAAGTCAATTTTTTTCATCTTAATGGGACTAACCATGTGTGTCCTACCACATGTTCAAACAACAGTCTTAACAGAAGTTTGCTCTGGAGTCTTTATCATGGGATAATGCCTGTTAATTATTTTCTAAATGGGCAATTTAATGCTTTCAGTCCTCCTGTGTAGAGCATGCAGAGGTTCTTGTATGATCTGTAGATTTGTGACATTTGTTCCAGGATTGTCTCAAGGGAAAAAAGGAATCACAGGAAAGGCAAAAGAAGCAGCATGCATACTAAAGTAAAAGACCTACCTGATCTTACTACTCTTACAAGTAGGTTGCCATGTAACAGGCAAATCAGGATGCCTCTCAGCACTCCCCACTTCTGCTGCAGCTCCATATAAACCTGGATGGCCCTTTGAGGGCCTTGGTAATGCCCCATGGCAAGTGAACTTGGAGCAGTGGGCAGGTGAGGGTCTTCTGAACACCCAGGTAGCACAGGCCACATGTACACGGGGTGGCTTGGGGGACAGAAGATAGGGACTGTATAGCACCACACATACCTAAGAAAGGGTCCCAACTGAATGTCACCAAACATGCTCGTGTTTACAAACCAGACATTGCTGCTTCATTAGATTAGAGTTTAGTCCTGTAAGGGTTGGGCCTTCTTCCTCCTGGGGAGGATAATTTACACTTTTGTTTCAGGGAATACAGGAGTCTAACATACTCATGTGGAAACATGCCCTTCCAAATGGGCTTATATCTGACAAAACCCAATGCATTTCAGAGAAGATCAAGTTCTTTGAGGCACAGTCATGTGTTTTACTACCTTGTGAGGAATCGTGAACTTTTTTTGGCCCTGTATAAGTATGGTACCAAAACAAAGAATCAGGTGGCCTATATAATTTACTCCAAGGAGTAATACACATAGCAACCTGTTCAACTGTGGATCAGAAGATTATGTTGATTTTTTTTTTAATTTTTATTTCTTTTTTTAAACTTTGACTCCACTCATGTAAGTTGTGAGCCTTACACCCCCCAAGGCCTCTGATTCTACAAATCACGACCTAACAAAAGTTTAAGATAAAATAAACAGTCTTGAAGTCTCCTCTTGAAGACCTGTCAAAAGAAGAAGGTTTACCACAAACCTTGCTCCTTCCTTAGAATTTGAGTCATTCACATTAAGGCTCCAAGAGGAATAAAATAAAGAGCCATCACCACTGATAGTCAAACCAAACTACCCATTACTTCAGCTACTTTCACTCCGTGAATACGCTGCTGAAGGCAAAACACGTAAGGTGACTCCCTATGAAATCTGTAGAGAAACTCACAGTGGAATATCAATGCTTTTCCCTAAACTCTGTGCAGTGGGCTTCACAGGTGTTTGTAGGCTTGACAGAGAGGATGCATCGTGGTTTTCTGCAAGTCAACCGTTTCATAAAGGCTTTGACATTTTCCAAAACAACCTCCCTGTATTTAGGAAAATTGCCTGCTTGTCTCTAAGGAAGGAGGCATTGCAGGGATGCTTCTTGTGAAGAAGTATTCCCCAACTGATCTGAAGGTCTCAAATACTGATCTCTGTCAGTTCTTACTCTTAGCTTTTGTTATTTTCTAATCTGTATCGTATTTACGGCAGAAAACAAACGGCAATCTGAGTCCTCACAGAATGGGGCTTTTCAAGGGATATTTTTGGATACAACTTCTACTTAATCTGCTGAATTTACCCTATGTGCCCGATATTTTCTCCTGAGAAAGAAGTGTGCCATGGAGAGTTTAAAATGAGCTGTAAATCTAGCACTGAGCAGTGACTCATAGGATTGGAAAAATAATCTCCTTATGTCAATCAAGTATTCATCTGTAGGTACACAAATTACTGATCTAAGTGCTTTTTAAAAGGATTTTTAAACACCATAATATATTTAATGTATATGGTAATATAAGACAAAATGCAAGGACAGGCAGTACTAGACAGAGGGCTGCAGAATGAGCTCATCACACGTATAAAAGCAGTCCAAGTCTGAGAGATTTGAATTCTGGCTACACCAAGTTTCACGTTCTATTCCTACACAGGGAGAGAAATTTTGTTTAGAGATAAACTAGAAGCCTGGATGTGGCGCCAGAAATCAAAATACTCAGTTCAGAGGGCAAGACTGCTGCTTGACATTTTTGTCAAATACTGGACTTCTTCCAGATGATCTGTGTGATGAAGTCAAAGCCAGTTCCAGGAAACACAGGAAATTCTACAACTATAACTAGGAGATGCTTTCATATGCCCCCTGGTAAAAGCAGTCAAGACATCACTACAACCAAGGGTCTTGCCACAGCAGTATTTCTCATCTCAGATTTAGACAAAAGTGACAAAAAAAACTCCAGACCAGCCAGTCTGAGCTGTACCTTGCCGACGCCGACTGTTGAGTTTCCTAAAGCAGGTGCCCTCCACAAGTCGATTGAGACGTTGCTGCTTGATCAGTTCTAAGATCTCAGGTTGAATCTTCTCTTTTAGTTCCCTTGGGAAGAGAGAAAGTAGGCACTTGTCAAATTCAATCAAAGACCATGTTTTTTCCTCCAAGATGGAGTTTCACAAAATGTTTTTGCATGGAGTTTGAAGGAAATAAGAGTCACAGGCAAGCCCGGGATAGAATCTAGTCTGCTCCCAAAAAATACCATTTTTCTTACAACAAAGAATGGGAGCCAGAGTATTTCTGTTGAAGACATCTCCCTGCTACAGCTTCAGTGTCTGACTCACCCAAGTCATTTTTTTTGCTTCTTTTCCCATCTAAAACAACACTTGCTATGATGCATCAACAAGGTTTTTCTGCAACAATTATTGCTCTTTCATCGTAGGAGCACTGTGAAGCTTATTTGAGGTCTGTCACCTTTTGCTGCATGATCCTCTGTTGGTATGCCTTACTAGCACTATTATTTAAAACAACACAAGAAGGTTAAAACACAATTTCAAACAACAATAAAAAAATGCAAGTAATGCCAAAGAGCCAAAATAATGATCAGTGCTCTCTGCTTGTTCGCAACTTCACGGCATTCCGTCAATTCATTATCATCTGAATTTTTGTGGAAGACTAACCCAAGACTAGGGATTGCTCTAGGATCAAAATTTACCCTTGCCCAGGAGTGCAGAAACCCACAGAGCATTTAGAAATAATACTATAGATCCTTCAGAAAATCCATTTTCTACATCCTGCTTCGATAAGAGTTCAACATGTAAAGAACGAGGCAGAAAACGGATGCACATAATATTTAAAGTTTGATTTCATATACCATCACATGGATTCACAGATGCCTGAATTCATCAGTTATATCCTCACTTAGATTCATTAAGAATACATAAAAGACAGGTTGAAACATCAACTAGACAGCAAGCCTAGTAAGATTAAAAAATAACCGTGTAGAGGATTTCTAAAATATGAAGTGTGTCAGAACCATAATTTTGCATTGCTGTGCAAATTAGGTAATACCAAAAATCATTTTGTCTGGCAGTACATTCCAGCAATCAGCATCAAAAGGAAGCAAAGCTGTGGTATCCCATAGAGACAACAAAATTTTCTCTCTACTTGAAAACTTAGGGAGACCAGTCTCAGTTGGTTCCCACATTCATTTGGTTCCCAAACCTTGGATTTGCCAGACCCCCACTGAAAACAACTGGAAGTGCTCTGCACGAAAGACCAGGCCTTTAAAAAAAAAAGCCAAGAAAAGCCATCTTTCCCCCAGGTATCAGCAAAATGGTTGGAGTTCTTGATGTATAACCCACAGCATCTTTCCAAGCTGTGAAAATCTAGCTGGTCCAAAAAATGAAGGAAACATTGTAACTATAGAAACAGGCCAACTTTCGGAAATGTATTATTTTAGGATAATTTTCAGGCGCTGTTGTTTTCTCACTGGGAACTAAGATATGAATAAGATGAATGGTTAAGTACTGTGATTAAAAGAATTTTGTGCTTCAACAAGTGTCTTGCCTTTGCTGAGCTGATGAGCTTTCCTCAGGTGAGAGCTGGAAGCACGGGCTGAGAAGTGTTAAAACACAGTGTGGATTACTCAGCAGTTCAGGCTGCCGACTAAATCTCCAGCTGGACTGATTTCAAACACTCAAGGCTGCTATAAACATCAGCTAGATATTTAGGTAGCTTAATTCAAAAATTGGATGGTTGTTATTGAATAGGTGTTGAAGATATATCAAAGTTGTAAGACACTTCTGGAAAACCACAAACGAATGGGTCAGCCAGCACGTTAACATCAGACTGCTCATACTATTCTGTCTCTTCTGCCAAGTGACAGGTGACAGGACAAGGGGAAATGGCCTCAAGCTGCAGCAGGGCAGGTTCAGATTAGATGTTAGGAAGAAATCCTTCACTGAAAGAGTTGTTGGGGTGTGGAACAGGCTGCCCAGGGAGGGGGTTGAGCCACCATCCCTGGATGTATTTAAAAGACGGGTAGATGAGGTGTTTTAGGAGAGGACGGGTATGATCGGACTTGATCTTAAAGGCCTTTTCCAACCTAGTGATTTTGTCTTCCATCCTCTAAAGCCACATCTGCTCTTTACAAACCAGAGGAAGAGAATGACTTTTAACCAATCCAAAAATAAACAGGCCATCCTCTCTGAAGTACTTCGCTGTGTAAGGCAGACTTTCCACAGGAGGAAGGGAGGTTGGAAAGCAGAGACACCTCCTGCCTCTTTGCGGGTGTGCTGGACTCCTTCTACACCAGTACACATATTTCGTGTCAGAACTGTGCAGCTCAGAGGCAGTACTCTCTTCTGTCTTACAGTTCCCATATTTAAACACACAGAGCTTGTGGAGACAACTCACTACTCCATGGAGAGAAACACCCTTGAATGACTTCGGGCTTTAGTGACATCCTATAAATCCATCCATCCCTTGCCATGGTCAACTGCACTCACTGTCCTTAGCAGCTCATGCCAACCCTTGGTTACTCTGACTTGGATGGCTTTCAGCTGTTGTTCAGATACCCTGACTCTGGATACATTTTTGCAAGGTGATCCTGACACTTGGTGCTCCTCACTGCCAAGGTTTCTGTTCCACCGCTTCAAGGTGACAGAAATGGGGCAGAACAGTGAAAGCATGGCACACAGTCAAACAAAATATGTGCTGCTTTGAATCTTTGTATTTCCTTCAGCAAGTTATCTGAAGACAAGGGACTTCAGTTCCTCAGGGTCAATGTCAAAAAGACAGGAGGATTAGAAAAAAAAACCTCTGTACAAGAAAAAGGCCCTCCTGCCTAATTTTAAAATCAAACAGGAACAAGGAGCCAAAGGAAGATCGTAAAGGCAAATACATTTTGTGAAAATTTTATTTATTGTCCTTCAGATGACATCAGCTTAACAGTTTGTTCTTTGTGAAGAGAGAGAACAAACTCAGAAAGTCTAACAAGGCAGCAACTTTAAAAATTGCCATTAGTTTCCTACTGTGTTCCTGGGACACAGGAATGGCAAAAATTAGTAGGCTGGTAAGAGAGAGGGAACTACACAGTAACATATATAATTGCTAATCTTCTGATGTCACTGACCCTATGTGCAATGCTGACATCAGTTACTTGCTTTTAAAATAAGACCCAAATTGTCTGCAAATCTGGAAATCAACAAAAATTATTTTTAAATAATTCAAATGACACTAGTTCTTCAGCACCAGCAATATCTGTCCCCAGCTTTTACCTTTCCAGCTTATAGGTAAGACTTTTTTTGCTAGCTGTTTGTTTTCCTTCCAGGATGGGGAATATTACAGACATTTAAACCATTACAACACAACAGAAGGGTAATCCTGCTTTCCTGTGTCTTGTCCTTGCATCTTTCTGGCTTGTAGCTATGCCCTCTCCTAATCACTTCAACAAGTTCAGAGCTGGAATTAGTGACTCCTTCTAACATTGCAGACAAATCTGCAAGATAGAAAACCGAAAAGCATCCACATACCTCCCTCCATTTCTCTGTCTGCTGATTTTGACACAGATATTCCTTAGCAATGGCTCATTAGCTGACAGTAACACTCCTTTAACCAGCAACCTCTGCTTGGACATCAGATCTTTATCCAGCATCAACCCATCTCTGTGGCTATAGTGTGCCAAGGAAAGCTTTGGTCATCTACAGCCCCACAGGGTTCCTAGACACCTTCTTCCACAGCCATTCAAAATGCACCAGTGATATTTTACTCTCTCATGGTGGAATGGCAGTTCAGATGATCAATAACCATCTCAGGATCTTGAACTGATTCTGTTCTGAAGGACTTTTTATTTTCCCTAGTCCAAAATAGGAACAGAAAAAGCTTCATCTCTTGTAATACAATGCTCACTTAAAAGAAACAATCTTTGCAAAATGAGGCAGTTGTAGTCAGGAGAAGCTAAGGTAACACTTTCCAGCCTACATTCAAATCCAATTTAACTGAAGCTTCTCTCATCCAGTGGCTTGAAAATGTAAAACTTCAGTGCTTCTTTCCGAAGAACAGCAGAAGAAAGACTTCTATCATGTTCAAGGCAGGAAACACCATCATCTGATTGCCATATTCTCATGCAGAATTAAGGTCTGCAGGCTCTCCACTCAACCTCAATCTGTTTTAGCATATCTGCAAGGCTTTAAAATACCCAGCACAGCCATGATTGCTCTCTTCACTCACTCTCTTTCCCTACAATGAGGCTGTGATTCCATACTTCTATCAATTGTGCCATCTATGCAATCTGAGAGAGTTTGGTACAGGGAGTCAAATCAAAGGGGGGGGAAAATATGAAAGAACACTTCCTTTTCATAGTCAAGAATAAGTGATCATGGATGCAATCAAAATGCAAATGTGCAGAGTTAAATCTCTGCAAATGCACTTTTGATTGCTTAACCACCTTATCGATTTACATAGCCTCTATAGCCTTTAGGCTTAGCCTTTGTCCTGAATCCAAAACGAGTCTCTGGTAACACTTCAGCTCCTTTTAGCTATTTGTGTTGTCTGTGTCACTCATTCCATGATGGGGAGAGGAGACTCTGCTGTGGCAGCAACCAACCGGAGCGGCACTGGGAAGAAAGAGCTTGCAGAGGGCACTGGCAAGTTTCACTAGGCTGGGTGATGGGGCAAGAGAATGTAAACAGTCAACCTGTATCATACTTCAAACAGTTGGCTCATAGGAAAAGCAGGGAAAACGAGAAGCTTTGGTGGCAAGCTCAGCAGTAGCGAGTGGCTTTGGACCACTAAACGTTGAAAGGGATTGGCAGGGGATTTCTGAGCAGTGTAATGATGCAAAACTGACTGGAACCATTTGTAGCTATTTAATTGATGCATTACTATGAGTGACATCAGTTCTAATTGGGTGTTAGGTCCCATCTTCTAATACACTGAAACATAAAACAAGCACTCCCCCTTTAATCCACATTGGTATGATTAAAATTTAAGTGAGTAATTCTACTTAGCTTATGCTTCTGCTGTTGCCCTTCTGCCCCTGGAGGAATGTGTCCCCAGAGCTTGTACTGAGCTATCTCTATCCTTTAGAAACAAATAAAAAAATGAGCATGCTGCATGTGAATCCTGAAATGTCCAAACCCTTCTCTATGCTTTTGCCTTGGAAAGGACATTTGGAAAAATCACGAGCCATTCCACTGGAAACGTGGTCAGGATTTCATGACGTTTCAGCTGATGCTTCTGGAGCTGTCACCATCTCTCTGCTGATCTCAAAAGGTTCCTGCTATTCTCAGCACATCATTTGTACACCACGGAGTCTGCATCTGTCCTGTGCCATCAGTTCAATCAACCACAAGCCTGGACTTGGTCTAGAGCCAAGTACAGTGTCCATTTCTCATATTACAGAACAAAGGGTATTCTGAGAAATGGGAAAGACCTATGGTGGCAATATTAGCAACTGGCACTTTGCAGTGAGTGACAAGGAAATGAGAATCCCTGCCAGAACATTATCATTTGCAAATAAATGACTGCTTGTCTTTAACACCAAAGATAATGCCATAAACAAAGACAGTCAAACACAGCACCACTCTTTTGTGGAGCAAGTGTGCACTGGCTCCTTTTCTTCTGGGCTTCTCTCTGCCTCACTCACAGAAGTGAGGTTTGGAATTTTTAAAGGGCTTGGACAGAAGACAAAGTTGTGGTGGTTTGTTGCTTGTTTGTTTTAAGAAAAGCTACTGCCAGCACCAAAACCACACTTACATGCACAATCATGCAAAGCTGGAAAAAGTCAAAGCATTGCTTCATACAAATAAGCCCTGAGAGACTCTGGAGGGATTTGCTGAACCTGGTTTAACTGAACCCAAGTGAAAAGTTGTGATTCCCAGCAGAAGAAAACGCACGTGCTTCAAGCAGATGCTGCACTACTATTGAGTGCAGCTCCCTGGACAACTTTCCTCTTTGCCTTCCCTCTGACAAGCTTAAAAATGTCATTCATGTTTGCTAATCCTTCCAAGCAAAAAACGAAGGTGGTACTTACAGAATCGGACGAGACTGGAAGTCTTCCTGGTTCATTCTTTCAGACTGGCGTATTTTCAGTATTTCTGTGTAACTGAGATTCTGAAGTTTGCTCTTGAACTGGTCCAGGGAGCTAGGCTTGGTAGTGAGTGCTCTCATTATTTGTTCTTTCACCACCTGCATTACCTGTGGTTGACAAGGAAAGGAGAAGAAAACCCGTGTTAACACTTTCTGTGTTTTCCTTTCAAAGTTAATTCTGGTCGCAGTGATGTTTCTAGGTACAGAAGATGATTAGTACTGTGTGGTCTCAAGATAATTCCTCTGGAAAATAAGCCAACTTCTGACAGGGGATCCCAGCTTACAGCAAAAGCTCATTCATGTTGTTAACAGGAAAATTATTATTTTTGGGTGGTGGTGGGGAAGGTGTCATTTATTGCTTGGCCGTCTCCTTAGACAGCTAAATTACAATTGCTGGTTACAGGATTTATGTCCCACTCTGTGGCTTGTGGTCGCAGTAGCCTGGCTCTTCTGTGTTCTAAGATGATGCTCCTGTCATGCTGGGGTCAGGCACACATGCACCACCAGACATGTAATGGCAGGAAAACACTGTGAAGTCCTAAGGAGGCAACTGAGAGTGTGGATGTGCACCCTGGCTTCTGCCAGCTCAACTCCAGAGAAGTGTACAAGCCACAGGGGCAAGTCGAGCTGCCCACAGGAGAGACTGCAGAGAGGTTTTCAGGTCTTACAACTCTCCTGAGTGGTCTTAGAGGTGTTCTCCAACCAGAAGGCACTAGCACAAAGCTGCCAGCTGTGGCCCACTCCTTCCCTTACTCCTTATGCCCAGAGGTGATGCGCACATGCTGAAACACGGGAGGTTCCCTCAGAACATCATGAAACACTTTTTCACTGTAAGAGTGACCAAGCTCTGGCATTAAGTTGCAGAGGGAGGCTGTGGAGATCATCCCTGGAGATACTCAAAAGCCACCTGGACATGGTTCTGGGTAACTGGCTTTAGGTGACACTGTCTGAGCAGGGATGTTGGATCAAATGATCTCCAGAGGTCCCTTCCAGCCTCATGCATGCTGTGGCTCTGGGAGAGCCTCAAGCTGCAGGCACAGTGAATGAGGGAGAACTTGCTAAAGGAGATCATTAGTCAGAGGAAAAGGGAGATCAGTTTGCCAAGGATATGATAGGATTGGTTTTGAAGCAATGCCATTAACAATGCAAACCAAAAAAATGAGAATGAGAGAGGGCTGGGAAACAGCCATCTATCTGCATATTAATCATTTTATCAGGAGAAAACTGCTGAGACACAGTTAACTAAGGGGAATTACATGTCTCGAGTTCAAATAAACAGATATCACAGATTACTGTCTGTCTCTCCACAATCCTAGACTCATTTTCTTGATGCTGGTGTACATCAGACTCACACACTTTGAACTATTTATCTGATGCTGTGCTTAAGTTGGCTGAAAAAAAAAACAATCGATCAGATTTATATAAAGGCCCATCCCACCCAAATCTCTAACAGCTGAAAACCAGTCAGAAACGGTAACACTCCCCTGGCATCAAAGCAGGTGTGACAGAAACTAACAGCTACACAAACAGAAGGCAGAGGTTTTTTCTGCACTGTTATTTTTCCTCTATTCTTTCATCTTCACCATGTATCTTTAAACAGAAGCTGAGCTCCTCAGAGGTTCCTTAATCATTCTGAAAATTTGTCTTTTCATATGCATGTTTCATGGCTTCATGTGTGTTGCCTCAGTCTTCTAACTCATTGCCTGCACCATGTTTTCCATTTCTGCTTCCTGAGATGTAACTTCTGCCTCAGATATGATGCAAGCACTCATGTTGGCTGTGTCCAGCAGGTGAAACCAAGCAATCAAAAGAACTGAAGATAATCTACTTGTTGACTATAGGGACTACAACCATCCTGGAGATCTACTCAAGAGGAGCAAGATGCTCAGGTGGACACCAAAAGCCTTTGCAACGTTTCCATCCCCTGGGTGGGACAGCCTACCTACACTCACTTGGTTGGGGCTTTGCTTTGGATACATCCTTGCAGCTAAGACTCTACTCTTGGTAAATCATAGAATCATAGAATTCTTAAGGTTGGAAGAGACCCTTAAGATCATCCAGTCCAACCGTTAACCTACCACCACCGAGTCCACTGCTAGACCATGTCCTTGCAAACCTGGCCCACAAAGCTGAGCTCTGCTCCATTTGCTCCCACAAACCTTACAGGTACATTGCTATGTATTTTGAGGGAGTCTTACAAAACTCAGTTTGATGGTAGAAAGCAGCACTGAGCTCTGTACTCATACTCTTCATTTCATATACAGAATTACTTGTGCTCAGATGGCCATTTGCAGCTAAATCCCTGTGAAGAGTTACTTAGCTGGTCTGCCAGTGGGAGTCAGCTACTTCCCCCTCTGGAAGATCACCTCCTGCCCACTGTCCAACTGCTTGGAGGGATTACCACCTCCTTGACTGCACTAGACCACACCAAGTAAGAAACACGCTGCCATACCTTGGAGATGCCAGGCTGGAAGGCTGAACAACCATGACTCCTGAATGCTCACCATCCCTCCACCACCCCACAAGGCTGGTGGCATAGTCCTACTGATTTCACTGGGTCTTGGCTTCATGCCTTAAAGGGCTTGGGAAACGTGACGAAGGAAATGTCCTCAAATGAATGGTGGGGAAAACACGGAGCAGACAATCTCAGTGAGAAGTTTGATGTTTAAAAATACCTTCCATCACCGAGTTTCTGCCTTCCTGACAATGGCTGCTTATTGTTGCTAATTAATTTGAATTTATATTGTATATCTTTCTATAATATTAATTAGGACTAATTATTATTAACTACCAGGAATGTAGAAGAGAGACTGGAAACCAACCTTGCCTACTGAAAACATATTCAGCTATTGGTAGTTCCCAACACTACTGTCTAGTGTCCTAAGAAAACGGGCTTAACTTTTCACCCTTCCCCTTTACATGACACCCAGCTGCTCCCCTCACTTCTGCTTTCTTGGGCCCACTGAGAAGTTGTGCCAGACTATGTCATTACACGTGGTTTTACAGCCATCATCGCTGCATGTAGGCAGAAGAGGAATGACAGAAGAATGTGGCTTTAAATCTAACACATAAGCTCCATCACTGCTCACAGGATCAAATTCCCTGGCCATTAGAAAGCAACAAATTAATGCACTTTCAGACAGGCACAGTAGAAGCTCTAAACTAACCATACTACACCGATTTACTATCACTACCCTGATTTCTCAGCAGTAAACCAGAGTTGCAAGTAAATCCAGTCGTGGGATCACGCACGCCTGCATGAAGTTCCAGTTTCATGCATTCATTCAAGTAGCTGTACAGATCTGGTTCTCCAGTTGCTTACATATAGATTTAGTTTCCTAAATTCAGGCACTTACACTGGGGAAACTGCCTCTATGAGCTGGGTATTTATTTTTCCCATAAGATAAATGGACAAAAAAGAAGAAGTAAATACTGTACTGTTGGGAGTTGCACGTGTGTGAATCTGCTTCTCAGTCTGATCTCTGAACCACTATAGGAAGCAGTGCTCAATCTTGTCTAAAGAGTGCAAAGGAGGTTCAAGTTCAGTGGACTTAGGGCACTGCCATTTATGCTCAGTTACAAACTCCTGCATAAACCCTCACCTCCCTTCTCTCCTACTCACTGTTGTGGTTTACATACAAGCGGTGCAAATTCCTCTTCTTTGCTAGGATCTGGAAAGCTATTCCCAGGGTATCATCAAAGAACTCCTTGGTTTAGAGGCTCCCCTTGGTCCTGAGACAGAAGGCAGGAATCCTAAGACCCAGGCTCAGCACTTAAGGGGGTGATCACTTGCCATGTAGTGTTTATAGCCAACACTATTTAACTAGCTGGCCAAAACGTCAAAGCTGCTGATTGCGTTGAGCCTCCTGAGCATTTGGGAATCACTGCCAAGAACTTCTAATCTGTTCAATTTCCAAAGCTGAGTTGCCAGCCCTTGATTACTGCTGTCTGAGAGACAGCATCAACCCTTCCTCCCCCTGAGTCTGACCTTACAATGAAATTAAAGGTATTCTCTACTCAGTGGATTTGTATGTAAACACCGCGGACAGTTGTTTTAATTACATTATGCTTTGCTATTCTTACCAAGGAACGAGTGTTTCAGAGGGCACATTTGCTTTAAATCATGCCCTCTTTATCTGGCAACCTCTTGTATGGTAAGAGAATCCCAAGTTCTGCATTACAATTAAGGTAAATTCACAGATGACATGAAGAGAAAGATAGTAGGAAAAAAAAAAAGATCCCACATTTTTTTTTTCCCTGTTTAATCACATGGGACCTTATTCCCTGGTTGTTTTTTTTTAATATCCATCTAATGTGTCTTTTATTTCCACAATATCACTGTAACATTAAATGATGAATTATTCATTATGCTCTTTTAGTCATATCACATTCTGACTACTTTGCTTTTTCAACTTTTACCCCTTCTTATATTCTTCTTTCTCTCTCCTGCCACCACAACTTTCACCTACACAAATCAAGTCTCTTCCTTTCAGGATGGAGCAGAACACTTGGGCTGTACAACAAAGGGACAAAATAAAGAGTCAGTTGTTGTCAAGTGTCATAAAGAGTTTATCAGGGCCAAACTCTACAGCAACCTTCTCACTGACCACGCTTCAGAGCCTTCTTTGCAACTCCTGAAAGCACAAACCTCTCTACTCACCCCATACCAGTGCAGATCTTGTTCTGGCACTGACTAGAGAAGACACCTCAGATACCTAAACAATGCTGTCAACCTTCTGGAAATGTTACTCTGAGTCTTCTACTCACCAAACACGCTATTTCTATGTACTCAGAAACTTGCCCCAGAACAGCCCTGAAGGACTGGATGTTCACAACAACCCATCTGTGGAGCATCACACTGGAGACAAATCCTTATCATTTCCTTACAACATCAGTGTTTTTCTTAACAAGCACACCCTTTCACATGTAATGACCTCCTCACAGCTGCAGAAACACATCCAGAGACCATCAGTGAAGCCACTGTGTTGTACTTTGAGTATCATGGAGAACATGTTACACTGATCGCTGCTTGGTGACTGACTCAGGGGGTTGTGTCAGTGTTATGCTGACACTTACCATTACTCTTGACACTCCACCTTTCTTCTGCAGAGATGAGGATTGGGAGTAAATCCTGAGCCCACATTATAAATTATGTGCTCAGGTCAATGGTTTTCTGATTTGGCTCAAAATTAGCAAGTGCCACAAGGCATGATACCCCTGTCTCATCAAAGTGCATGATAAAAGAGCACCCACTGGTCTGTGCTACATCCAGAGACCCTCCCAACTACAACCAGACTTGAAGCATCTGAGACTTCAGAGGTTTTGAGGCTCCATCCACTAGCTTTGCAACATGACCAAAAACCAACAAGCCAACAAATAGACAACTGGAGGAAAGATATCTCTTTGCAAATTGGTTGTCAAGAAATTCATACCTAGTTTCCTTCCTATCTAAATGTTCTAGAAAAGAAGCAGCTTGGTTTATACAAAGGTAAAAAGTGAAGGAGTAAACATCACCTGGTGATTGGAATTGAGCTCGATCCTCTTAGTCACAAAGGGATTTCCTCCAGTTAAAACCACAGAACAGGCAAAAATAAGATTGTAGAATGAAATGGCCAAATCATTCTTGATGAACAACACTTACTGACAAAGAGGGCCATAAAGAAAATCTAATTCTGAAGGGAAAGGAAATTACTTCAGTTTACAAGCAACCTGTCAACCCCTTTGATGAAAACTACATGTTTAACCCACGATAAGACAATTTTTTGCACCATTCTGAAGGATAAATTGTCTTAACTACATCAATTGCTATACTGTCAGAGTACTCAGAAGAGTCATCCTGAGAGACTTCAAGATCCCCAGAAGATAATTCAGTGCTGTTTTGCCCCCTACCCCCACATATTGCAGTCTGTGAATTCACTACACCAGTCTCTTGGTCACAGCCTGTGCTGAGTCCTCACTCCACATTACTTTAGAATATTAATCCAAACACACCATACTATACAAGAAAATTTCCACTTGGTGCTGGCACAATCTAACCACTGACAAGAGACTCCAAAATTCCAGACCATTTCTTTTGTTACAGTCTGTGTAGTCTGGAATTACAACAAAAAAAAACCCCAAACCAACAAAAAACCAACCCAAAACAACCAGTTTTCAATCTTCTTGTGTTCCAGAACACAAGGACAGTTGCTGTACCCAGAGATAAAGAGCAACTCTAAGCTGTCTGGATGTACATAGCCACAGGAATAATTAAGCTGATTCATTTTCAGGCAGCAGGATGACAAAGTGGCTGTCAGAGGATTTAGCAGGTATAAGCTCTGATACATTTTATCTCTTCATTTTCTGCAGAACTTAATACTCATTGTGGAAAAAAAAAAAAGTGTCACTGGGGTTTTGGCTTTCTTTTTTTGGGAGCTCTTTGCTTGTGATTGTATTTTTCTGGTATGATCCAAGATACCTTTCAGCCCTCAGAGAAGTGACTTGAAACAGGGTTTTGATGAAGCCAAGCAGTCTTTTTCCATGCAGTATCAGTATCATCCTGTTCAGTGGTGGCTATCATTCTGCAGGCAGTCCTAACATGAGTAAATGAGCACACCTAGGAGCTGTGAAGATGGAGCTGAGAGGTAGGAGATGCGATGACAGTCCCACACAAAAGGTTTAAAAGGTCTGCAGAGCACATCTGAAAACTTATTGCTGTGGTAATGGATCTCTTCAAGGTGAAACCTCATCCAGAGCCTTGGGACTCAAATAAATTGCCTGCCCTCTGGTGAGGAAAAGAGGGAAGGGAACCTGAAGCAGCCTGACCTTGCGCTAGATCATGAGATCCAGAAAGTTGAGTGGTGATGAAAGACAAGGCTGAAGATGAAGCCACATCTGGCTTGTATTTCACAGTAGTTCTTGATTTTTTTCAGCTTTTTTATTAGAAATCCCAGGTGTGGGAAACCAGTTCCTGGGAACTGATGGTCTGAGGCTGTCAATCCAAGACTATGAGAGAGGGGACAGATATTCATTACATTCTTGTAAGGAAAGTGGAATAACAGCCCCAGGGCCACAAACAAAAGGCCATGAAATAAGGTGTGAAAGGGAGGCTGAGAAAAACCAAGAAGAGGTCTGAGGAGGGACTGCATCCCAAGGAACTGATGTAAAAAACATTCAATTCCCTGCAAAAGATTCCTGGCTCTTCCCACTACTGGATATGAACATTTTGTAAATTATATTCAGAAATGGACCTCTAATTGCTGCACCCTATTACAACCTGGGGCTATGCCACCACTGTAGGAAGAGCCCATGGCCACAGCTTGACCTGGTATTTTCCAGAGAAGCTCCCAGAATTTCGTTAGCTGCACTATTTTTCCCTTGGATACACAGATCCTGAGGGAGAAACACTGGATACCAGTGTTTTATTTTTCAATGTTACTATTTATTTGCTGGATTAAAGACAGGAACAGCAGAAGAAGCTTTACCTAGGAGCAAAGAACAGCTTTAACTTGATTAAGAAAAAGACAAAAGGTTACCAAAAAAAAAAGAATTTGCTGAAGGGTAGTATGGCTAAAAGGATGGGCAAGAAGATGATGTGTGCAATGAACATTAACAAACTGGACAAAGGAAAAAGAAAGGTAACTAGCAGGATGGATGGTGTCAGCACAGAGAAGTGACCAGAGCAGGAACAGAGCTTCCAGCAGGGAGTATCAGCACATGGAAGAACATGAACAACTGGTTGACATCTTGTAACAAAATAAATGAAAGGATGGAGAAGTTTGAAGGAAAAAGAGAGACTTTGGATCTGATAGATAAATTTAAATAGAAAATTAAGGCTGAAGAAAAATATATTTTGGTAGAAGAGCAGATAAAAGAAAATGGAAAGGGTAAAATTTTGGGGGGAAGTGGCATATTTATTATCTGATTATGATTCAGAAAGCAGCTGACTGAAGGGAAACCTTCCTTAAGGAATGGCCTGAGGAAGCTAAAGACAAATTGACAGTAATAGAAAGGGAAATGAAGAGCAGTCCTTTACATACTTGAAATGCATGTCAGTTTAGAATCATCCTCCAAGCAACATGCAAACGCTGACCATAACATTTTTAACCATTTTGGTAAAAGACAATGTGAGAGAATCCACTGGCTGCTTGCAGGGCTAAACCAGATGCTGCCCTTAAATCCAAAAGTGCTGTGGAAAACAATGTTTATCCAAACACACAAGTCCAGTATCACGTACTTGGGTTGTACTGGGCTGGGACAGGAGCGGCTGATGGACAGGAAACATCTTCCCCACATTTAACATTTGCAGAATACTGTTTGCATTAGTAATAAGAAATAAATTTCTTTCCTCTTTGTACATTCTACCTCAAGGTAAGCAAAGCAAGAAGTGCTGTGTGACAGTGTTTCTGCCCCAGTAAAATGATGTGCAAAGTTAATATGACAGTTCTGGTAAACTTCCTTGTTAGTTAATTGAAGTCTTAGGTCAGCCAACATTACATTATTTCCCCCAATCTCTGACAACCTCCTTTGGCAAAATAAAACATGCAGAAAATAATTTGTGGGTGGCATTTAATCCAGGGCTTTTCACAGACAAAATGTACTGAACTTCTCAAACAAAATGTTAAGTGAGGGGAGGGGGGAAATGAGGAGATATTTGTATCCTTAGTCATATACCAATGTAATAATTAGCATGTCAGATAACATGCTTGTGAGTTCTAGAGGAAAATAATATGATTAGGAGCATAGATTTGGGTGCTGCTTCCCTTAAAATACACAGTTACATTAAGTGGCATACAATAAATGAAATATATTGGCAAACTGCTGGTTCTACAGAAGGAAAGCAAGGACAAGATTCTAATTAGTAGTTTTTTCCCCAAAGGAAAGTGTAAAAATCAAATAACTCAAGTTCTGTGTATTAATAATGCAGAGAAAAAAAGGACTCTTTGAATCAGAAGAAAACCAGAAAAAGAGGGTGGGGGAGGGATTTTTTCTTTAAAAAGGGGAACGTTGCTTAGTACATCTGATAAGTGGATAAAAATGTGAGAACAACACATTGCCTTACAGCTTCACATCTCCCCATTTCCTTTAGCTGACACAAAACCAAAATAAAGGTGTGACCAGGTGCCTTTTGGAAAAGACCTCCAGGCTCTTTCACCACTGCAACCTGATGTATCGAGGTCCATCCTGTCTGAGGTACGAATGGCCACACGGAATTGCACGTTGTCCCAGCCCTCCCCACCTTTATGTGTCTCCTCCCTGCTAACCTTCTCCCAAACCAAACTTAATATCCATCTACCATGTCTAGAACGAACACCACTCATTTTCTATAGAAGATTCTGCAGCTCTATGGCCTACTTACTTCCATAATTCTGCTGGGTATATCGAAAACAGACGTGTGGGCCCCGAGATCAGGCACAGGGAATGCCTTGCAGGGCTTGGGTAGCTGCCCAGGACCGTGGGCTGTCGCTAAGGCATTGCTCCAGGTGGACACAATGGAGGTTGGAGGTAAAAACAGGCAGAAAAAGTGGGTTCACAGAGTTGCAAAGCCACATACAATTCTTCAGGAGCAGCTGATTTTGGTTTGGTAGAGTAAGAATTGCATGTGATGTAACAAATTTTCCATCCTACTTGTTCTCATGTTTACTTTTTCCCTGATATGGAAGAGAAGTTGAAATACTGAAAAATTCTATGAAATATAATTAACTGTTCAGGAATTCTTATGGCACCTGTGTATCTATCTGTTCACAAAGCCAAGAAATATTTCAATTTCACAGAATGTTAGGATTAGAAGGGACCTCAAAAGATCATCTAGCCCAACCCCCCTGCCCGAGCAGGGTCACCTAGACTAGATCACATGGGAACAAGTCTTGAATGTCTCCAGAGAAGGAGACTCCACAACCTCTCTGGGCAGCCTGTCCCAGTGCTCTGTCACCCTCACAGTGAAAAGGTTTTTCCTTCCACTCACAGGGAACTTCCTCTGCTCCAGTTTAGACCCATTGCTCCTTGTCCAGGCCACACCAATTTATCCCATGTACATTTTTCACAGAGGAAGAGATTTGTGCATGAGGAAAGTTCACCTTGACTAAACTGTACATGCAAAAGCTCTGTAATTTTGCCCAGCTTTGCTAACACTCACATATTTTTCCAGCAAGCCCAAAAGCTGGCCCACAACTCAAACAGTAAAATTCCTTGTCAGGTTGCTTAAAGTACCACCTCACTTTTTCTGTTGCTCACATGAACAAAGGGAAAGAAAATAATAAGTATAATTGGTAGCTTGAGATTTTCTCTGGACTTTAAATGACATTCACCATTCATGCTACCTTTTTCTTTTTTTTTTTTCATTCCATTTTACCAAAAAACCCCAAAAGATCCAAAGTTTCAATCTAAGAAAATGACCCAAATGACTGAAAACATGGTTTTGGACTCAGTTCTTTGAATTAGAGAACTAAATTATACACTTAGGTTTTTTTCTGATGACTTCATAACCCAAATGTTCAGTACACTGGTGCTGCAACTGCTTCATTCAATCCCATTATTTGTATGTTAATGCTTGGTCTGAACATCTAGAAGCTGCACAAAAAAAGCACCTGTGCAGACGTGCCGTGCTCCTGAATGGACCAATGTGTTATTATGCATCACAATTTATAACAAATAAGCTCTAATAATTTTTAGGTAAACCCTTTTTTTTCACATTCATGTCACTGAAGAAAGCAGAAAAACATGCCTACAGAAATACTTTTTTTTAAGGGTATCATGTATTAATAACAACAGTTTCAAGTGATGGTTGTATTGATATCAGAGTCCAGTCAGTGCCAGAAGAATCAAAACAGTTGTGTGAATGAACCAAATGATTCACAAATTTACACAAAGCAATGAAAAGATTAAATCCAGCATGACTTGTTAGATGCTAGCTATAAAAATTATTCTGTAAATCCAGAGCTCACCAATTACTGACTTGACAGATCACAGTGAGTGCTGTCAGGATTATTACAATCCAAGATCTGCTCAGAACTGCCAAACACACACAAAATGTTGATGTCCAAGAAAAAGGAAAAAAAAATGTTTTCATTTCCATATTTAAATGTTCTTAAATTATGGAATGACACCTCAGGGAATTTTGAATTTGTCCAGTGTAGTCCAATGAGACCTTTGTGTCAGGTAGTTATATTGTTACTTTGGTGCTCATATAAAAAAGAATAAGGCATATTATTTTTCTCCTTGAACTTCAGCACATAACCAAGGATATAAGCAACTCAACTAGACTATTCTTAGAAGAAGAAAAAGCACAGATGACATGTTTTGCCATACCTCATTCTAAAAACTGCAGTGGAGTGGTTGATGGCTTTGGAGTCCTATATATTTTTGATTGCTGCAAAGGAGCAATCTTTTCTCCCTCAGATCAAAAGGAAGCTTTTTGGGGATCTGTACACAGTACAGGAAAATAAACTTGTCCCCAGGAGAGACAGCAGTGATTTATCTGACACCTAATACTAACATCAACAATCCAAAAGCATTCAACCACCTCGCTTGGATTACAAAACTGACCTGCTGGCTACTGAAATTAGGAAAGGAATAAATAATTAGGCTACCCAATGCTTTGCTTCAGGAGCAGGACTTCCACAGGGGCAGGGAAAGCCAGCTGCAGCTGTATGAAATCCTAACTGAGGACACATCAGATCTGTGTAGACCGGATCCATTGCTCCACCACCTTCATTACCTGCATAGAAAGTCCCCGAGAAACTCACTTCATTCCCCTCCAATGAACAGTATTTCAGTACCACATTCTCAGTTTTCTTGTTTTTTACCCATGTTCTTTTTACTCACATTAAATCAGAGCCAAAAGAGATTTTCTCACAGAAGGATTAAGACAAGACTGCAGTATTTGGCTTCAAGTCTACTTCCCTCTATTGATTTGAAACTACCAATGACATACACGGAAACACATCTACAGAAACACATCGATCCTGCCTAGAAGGGTAAATAATGTCTTAAAATATTGCTATTTCCAATAACCAACTAGTGAGTTATGGATGATGGAGAAAGGCTTACAATCTTCTGGTGATGAAAGGCCCTTTCTCTGGTAACTTGAAAGCTACCACCGCCCTTCTCTCCACATTGTCATAAATCACCGCGCTACTTTCCATACTGTCATTAATCTACATTTCTAATAAGGCAGCAGACTCCTCCTTTCCTACAACTCCATGACTGTTCACTTTGTGTTTCGGGGAGCAGGGTATATTTGGAATTAAATACAAGCTATTTGTTTTGCTTTGAAAGGTTCAAGTCAAATCCTGTGCACTGCAGATTGCAGCTATCAGAAAAAAAAAAGGTATCAAACACGAGACATGTCATCATGTCACGCTGGAGTGAACGTGGTTGGGACATAGCAGTACATGGACACAGTGTGTCCAAGCACCCATTTCATATACTGGGCAGAAAGAGTCTAGAACTGAGGCAGAAGATCCAAGGGTGCTATTCCCCCTTTTCGAATCTTCTGCTGCAGTGTGCAGCAGGAGTATGGGAGACAATGAAATGACAAGTTTCTGTTCAAATCTACACTCTTACCCTACTGGAAGCCAGGCAGAAATGGGGGTGACATTCCTGTAAGGGAAAGATTGGTGGGAAGGATGCAACCTGTGACTCTGCAGATGATGTGCTCACAGAAACAACGTGATAAAGCCACAGGGAGAGGCATGGCACATCAGGTGGGAGTGGGCTGGTGTTACCCAGGCTGTGAAATCAGGGGAAGGTAATAAAGACTTGGGAGGGAAAGGTGATGGTGGTCTGACTTGGAAATAACTGTGTAAAACACATCTGGACTAAGATTCTGTCTTATTTTTAGGATAAAGGGTGGAAGCCTGGATGAACGTGGCACTGATACAGAGCAGGTATTCTCTGTAAAGTAAGATACACCCAAAATTTAAACACCAGGCTCTTTGGGAAACCTTGTATCAGGAATACACTGAGACCACAGATCACTGAGAGCAGTCAGCCACCTCTGTCATTTTCTCCAAACAGATAACCCTTAGCACTGGCTTTCCAAGGAAAAACTGAGATTTCCCAGTGTTTTCCGAGTTCTCCCACGTCTGCCCAGCAGGAGACACACACCTGCACTGCTGCTGCCCCACGCTGCCACACAGACACTTCAGCCAGAGCAATTTTCCCATACAAAACAACTTGTTTTTATCTTCTTCTGCCTCAATTCCTGCTACACACCAGGGTTTCACTGCCTTTCCTTTTTTTTTTTTTTCCCCCTTTTCTTTCCAGAGTCAAATTGTGCTCCCAGGAGCATACTAAATGAACCCAAAAAACACGGCAAGAGCCACACGAGGAAACATGGAACTGTCTATTGCAGAGGAGAGACAGGCTGGGAGAAGCCTCATAAGGATGCTATTATAGTAGGAGAGAGAGAAATTACAGCTCCCCACAGCAGCTGTGAACCGGGCGAGGTGCCCAGGGGCCCAGTGATGAGGGGCAGCGAGCATCGGACGTCTGGTTTCCATGGAGGAGAGAGCTGAGAGACAGCCCCGGGGGAGGCACCGCTGCTGGCCGCTGGCAGGGGGAGGAGAAATACCTCCTGTTCTTTCACCTTCCATCAGCACCCACGTCTGCAGGGAGCTCGGTTTAAATTTGCTGACAGCTTCAGCTTCCTCCATGCTATGTCTTCTAGGGGAGGGTCACAGCTCTGGATGCTCTGCTCTGTGTCCAGACATAGACATCTCCACGAATACATAAATCCAGCAAGGCAACACCAGCCCAACGCTGACTGACCTGTGGCTTCTGGCACCCTCACTCCTACCCTGAGGCCCTACAAGTGCCTTTTGCACACTGTGAGGTTTTTTGCCAAATTAAATGAGAACTTTGCAGAGTTGGTGCTGCAACGCCCAGCCGGTACCTGCCAAGCAGACAAAAGTGATGGTTGCTGGAGAGTCAGTCTGTAGAGAGCAAGGCTCAGCCAATCACCTCTATTTTTTGTACAAGTAAAAAGAAGCAACTGCTATCTTAGAATCATAGAATCAGAGAATGGCTAGAGTTAGAAGGGACCCCCAGAGGTCATCCAGTCCAACCCCCCTGCAAGAAGCAGGGACACCCCCAACTAGATCAGGTTGCTCAGGGCCTCATCCAACCTGGCCTTGAACGTCTCCAGGGATCCAGGGGCATCCACCATCTCCCTGGGCAACCTGTTCCAGTGCTCCACAACTCTCACAGGAAAGAACTTTTTTCTAATATCCAATCTAAATCTCCCTCCCTCTATTTTGAAACCATCACCCCTTGTCCTGTCACAACAGGCCCTACTGAACAGCCTCTCCCCATCTTTCTTGTAGGCCCCTTGAGGTCCTGGCAGACCGCTAGAAGGTCTCCCTGGAGCCTCCTCTTCTCCAGGCTCAACAGCCCCAACTCTCTCAGCCTGTCCTCATAGGAAAGGTGCTCCAGCCCTCTTATCAGCCTTCTTATCAACATCACTGTATCCAAGTCCTGCACCAACACATGAGTGGGGCATGTATTTGCTACACATTAGAACATTATTGGGGTGAAATTAATTCTGACACACCCCACAAGGCTCCTCTGAACCACACAAACCAGTATTTGGTTTCATGAAAGCAGTGTGCACCTGCCCCACGTGTCACATTGTCTCTGCTGCAGAATGGTTAGAAAGGTATTTATTGTATTTAGCTCATGATAAGACTACAAGACCCTTCCAACATTTATAATACACACCTGAGTTCATCAGATAAATGGACTTATGTAGGTGCAAACACTGTTATTAGCTTTGTTCCCACTCCTGAAAGTTGTCAGAAGGAAATGAGGAGGAAAAGCTACCCATTAGAGCTCCTTGGGAAGGCAGTTAGCTATTCCAACAGAAATCTGGACTAAGTAGCATCATTTTTAAAAGAAAGGTGGAAGTACAAAGGTCAGCAAATCACTTCTTGCCATCCCCATAAACCCAAGTCCTCAAAATTGCCATCTGACACAGACATCTCCACTAAGAGCAGGGCAGAACTCAAATACAGGTAAATAATTCCCAATGAAAACAAAATTACTGGGTTTTTTATTGGTCATCCACAGCAAATACACTTAGGGTAGCTCTTGATAAAGATTCAGGCCTGCACTGCAACGAGGACAACTGATGAGGGTCCTTTAGTTCCTGGGTGCAACACAAAGGTCCTTCCCTTCCTAAAAAACACATCACCTGCCCTCCCTGAAGCAGTGTTCTTCAGGTGTCTGCAGTACATTGCTCACATACCTCAGAGATCCCAAGTTGGTGGCATCCACCTACAAAACACCAAGCGAGAGAACAACCCAGCTCCCCGCGCGCACCAAGGGACATCACCTGGGCCTGGGTTCACATACATCCTCTGTCAGTAAAAATGGTGTAGTTTGTATCCATTTTCAGGACTGCTTTCCATTGCTGTAGGGAGACTGTCATAAAATGATTTTAAAAAAAAAAAGAAAGAGAAGATGGGAGCCAAAACTGTCTCTGGCGTCACTGTAATCAAGCTGAGTAATACTCAGGTTCCTCAAAATTTAAGCTCTTCCTGCCCCCTCCACACGGTAGGATAAAACTTGAGGAGACAGAAACAGATCAAAGAACTGAAAAGAAGTACTTATGTCTGGAGAGAAACATCTGAGAAGTCACACTGAACACCAGACTCTACTTACTGCTCTTTTTCCAAAAATGTAGCTCAAAATACATCTTAGAGTGTATTCTGAGAGACAGCAGGCAGTGGCTGAAAAGCCATCAATCAGCAGGAGCAACTGCAAACACGACTTTCCACGTGTATGAATAGGTCTAGTGTGCAAGAGGCTTGAATCTGGATTGTTACTGCAATATGTATCTACCACTGGTATTATCTGGATTATTACAAAATTAATTTGTTGGGTTTTTTTTTTTCCTGTATCACAACATCCCTTCACAAGATTAGTCTGATAAATTCTATTTTGAAGTACCTTTATTAACATGGGTGAGATTATAGGACATTTAAAACATTTGGATAAACAAGTTAGAGATCTCACTTTGAAAAAAAATAGATTACAAAATTTCATCAACCTCCTCCTCAAAGCACTTTAACAGAAGCTTTATTTATTCTTGGATTTTTGGAAGACTGCAGCCCACATAATATTTGTTATTTCATCTTTTTGGTCAATTTTGTCATTTTAATCCTTTTTTCTTTCCTGCTTGTGCCTCCAGATCCACTTCTTAGAATAAAGGAAGCCACGAACAAGGAATCATGAGTAAAAAGAAGGTGTTGGGAATATTTCCTCATCTGGAGACTACAGATTCCAAGTATCTGCAGTGAGTAACAAATTCTAAGTATCTGTAACAAATTCTAAGTATCTGTAGTCAGTAACAAATAAATAATAGAACATCAGATATGGCATGGCCTGGAAAAAAACTAATAACTCAAATTATCAGTTTCAAATGATCAGTTTCTAATGGTTTTTATATGGCAGTCAGCAGAGACCTGCCAATGACAACACTTTCATGCATATCCTATTTATTATTAATTGTGGCAAGCAGTGAAAAAAGAGGTAAAACTGAACAGTAAAATCTGGGAATGGGTAAGAGACTTCCTATAGTAGAAAACAGGTCCAGATTGGCAGATGATACCCACCAACTGTATCCATGATGTGCAAACCCATGAAGTTAAAATGCTCTCAGCTTCCTACAGACATTAGGGTGTGGGGGCACTCAAGTGTTGGCTTGGAGTAGGTGGGGATGGGGATGACCCAAATGACAATCTGACAGGAGAGTGGATGTGGCCCCTGGTACCAGGGATGGAGGCCATCATCAATCATACAAATGTCTCACCCCACCAAGAAGATCCTTCTGCTTTCAGCTTCCCTTAGTTTAGGCATCAGTCAACACACCCTGAACGGTGACCTCGGTGCTGAGGAGGGAGCACAACTCAGTAGCCAAACGCTGCTAAAGAAAGAGGCTGGGAAGGGTGGGGTGTGTGTGGGGAGGGTGGAATTAAAAAAATTATCACAACAGACAACTTAAAAATCAACCTTTGAGCCCAGCACCCGGAGCAGCCTTTGCATGGAAGCAGCAGCTGAAGCTCTGGCAGCGAGACTCGTGTGGGAGTTGCGCTCCCGCTCGCTGAAGGGCTGTGGGCAGGTGGGAGGAACCTCTCTCTGCTCAAGGAAGGGAAGCAACAGAGGGAACAGGAGCACTATTGTCATGTGCTATGGTGGGGAGTATAGAGGATGTAAACTACCATACTTTTCCCTCTACATTCTTTGTGTCTGATGGTGGAGGGTACAACTGGGTAAGACTAATCTTGGGCTCTGAGTACATAAAGTGAGTGCCAGCATTTCTAGGGAGGTGCCTGGCAACAACTCCCCTTCAGTCAGAGATAAAACCCAGGGTGAAACCTTCTCCTGCCACAACTCAGCCTGCCTGATCAAATGGCCTCAACTGCTTCTCTCCCACTCCCAAATCCTTCCTCCCACCCCAAGGATATTAGGGTAAGCACCTTCAGCACCTACGTCAAACTCGGTCTTCCCAGATTTTTATGGTTTTATTGCAACTGCCTAATAAAACTCCATTACCTCAGCCCCTTCTCCTAGCTGGGAAAAGAGGGATAAGGACTTTTCTGCTCTTCACAAGGATGCTGAAGGACTCAGGGGTGAAAGGGATGGATGTCAGCTCGAGCAGAGGGATCACCACATGCAATGGAGACTCTGGCTCAAAGGAATGGAAAAGCTCCTGTGCTCCCACTCACACACAGAGAGTGTGGTGGCACTGTGGGTCAACCTCTGCCAGTGGGGCCAAGGCAGTCTCTCAACCACGTGCTCCCACAAACAGCCCTCCCTGGTGCAGGCCAGCATACCATCACCCATTTTCTAAAGCCAGCTGTTTCTGGACTCTTTTACTTGCCTTGCCCTCCTTAGGCACTGCTCTTTTGCAGAGGCACTGGTATTATCCTCAAGTGACAGCCATCCGTGTAATAACGGTGCCCCTGTGAGTCTCATTCCCGTTGCTCTCTTCTCCTGTAGTATCAGGAAAGGCAAGCTGCTACTCTGAATGCCTGTAGCACAAGTAGATGTGACAAGGATGTGCAATCTTTTCCCTCCTAAACCACCAAGAAGCCCCTTTTCAAGTGCAAAACTCAAGGCTCGGTGCACACACTGGCTGTATGGAACAAACACAGCTGCAGCACTAACACCTCTGATGGGGACGCCCTGATGGGGACCCCCTGTTTGAAAAGGAGGTTCTCTTTGGTGTATAGAGAAGATTTCGTTCCCAAGGACTGCAAAACATCTTATCCTAACAAATGAGCTCAGCAGAGTGTGCTGCAGATTATTCTCCTTCATTTTACATTTCCCTGGCAGAGTAAAACAAGTTTTAGGCTCCACTGGACAGAAAACAGAATGCTAGACAAGACAGACAGCTTTCCATTTCAAAGAGGAGATAAACCTGCATATCTAAAGACACCTCTTTCAGACTTATTAAATTCACTCATTGGAAGGAGCAGATGTTAAATTTCCAGTTTCCATCTTATCAAAAGCAAGAAGGGAGGAAAGCTTTTCCCCTCCTGAGATGCTCAAAGATTTGGCCAGCTGAGACCACTTCTTGCTTTAGACTTCTCAGTACAATGCAAATGTGTCTAAGTAGAGCTGAGAGGGAAATCTGTTCTGTGGGAGCACACTGCTCTCTGCATTTGTAGCTGTTCCCTACAGAAGCCATGATGGTAGCTATGTGAGAGGCACAAGAAAAATCAGCTTTGATGCTATCACTTGTCCCCATTCATAAATCCATCCATCCCAATTCCCCCAGTACAGCAGCAATCCGCTCGTGTTTTATGAAGACAACTGATGAATCAAAATTCCCAGGATTTTTACCAAAAAAAAATAATTTGTTTACTGAAACAATATTTTCTTTCATTTCCACTAGAAAGGAGTGAAACTTCCAAACAAACACAATTGGACAGCAAGCCTAACTCCATCCCAAGAGAGACAAAGACTCAGTCTCAGGCTAGGAACAGGTATCCTGGATAACAGAGTATCAGAGCTTTAAGGTTCCCTCTTATCTCCCTGCTGCACAGGCCTAGAGTGAAGGAAGTCAAGGGCATCCAAGAGTGACATTTTACCTTTTAAGGGCTGCTGGTGCTTACCTCAAGTCAGGCAGAGTCAAAAGGTGTTAAAATGACAACAGTTTCACCGCTATGAATGAGAAGTCATTCTTGTAGCTGCTTTACATCAGTCAGAATTAATCTTTCTTGGACCATGAGCCCTGGACATTTGGACTAAAGGTTAATCAGGCAGGCTGCCTTTTAGTTGCAAGAATGTATTCTTAAACTTCCTAATTCACTGCAGAAATAAGATTTTTATAATACTCATGCTCTTCAAAGACTGGCATTAAAATTTTATAATCGCTCCCACGAGTAGCCTGCATAATTAAACTGTGCCTTTATCCCTCCTGGGCAGTGGGGCCATTGCAAGCTCACACAGACCACTTATTTGCTGTGCTCTCACTTATCTTTTATGTCCACAGCACACACACACTGGAAGGTAGAATCATGTAGAATGTGTAAGAAAAGAAGAAAGGAAAATGGCAAAGTGAGCTCAGATAAACCAGGTGCTGATCTGCTTCCTCATCCACAGCCACACCACTGCAATGGGGTTCGTTCAGCCACTGTGTATCCTGAGAACAAAAGTCAATAAATCTGGGCAGTTCTGTACCTTGCAGGACACAGTAATCCTTTCACTGCTTTTCCATGGGCTTAGGAAGTTAAAAAAATGCCACGTGGAAAATGTGTGTCTATCTTCATCTGTGCTGGAGCTTTCCTTCACAGCTCTGCTGTTTTGTGCCCAAGGCCCCTGAAGTTGCACAAGGGTGAACTGAAAAGGTCATTAAAAGGGATAATTACTGTTAAAAGGTGATTAAAAACACAGGTAAACCTTAATTAGGCAAACAGGTGAAACACAGACAACCCAGCCTGTATGCCAGATCTCATGTGGGATATTATCAATGCTTATAAATACTTGAGGGATGGGGGAGTCAGTCTTTTTTTCATTGCACCTAGTGACAGGACAAGATGCAATGGGCATAAACTTCAATACAGGAAGTTCCACCTAAACATGAGGAGGAACTTCTTTACTGTGAGGGTGGCAGAACACTGGGACAGGCTGCCCAGAGAGGTTTTGGAGTCTCCATCTCTAGAGACATTCAAAATCTGCCTGGATGCTGTCCTGCACAGCCTGCTCTAGGTGAGCCTGCTCTGGAAGAGAGGCTAGACCAGATGATCTCCAAAGGTCCTTCCTTCCAATCCCTAACATTCTCTGATTCAGTACTGTTACATCTATGCTGGCCATGCAGCTCCTGCCCAGACACCATGCACCCTTCTTAAAAGCAAGGTATTTCTTTCTTGGCTCTTTCAGTTCTCATTTACACGAGGTAGCATCAGCAGTGAAATCATTTCCCCAGTCACAACAGGGCAGAACCTAACCTCTTCCAGCACACTTTGTTGTGCACAAGAGCAGTCCTTGCATCAGTCCTGTGGGTCACTCCTTCTGGCCTTCTCCCTCAGGGCTCCATAGTCAACTTAACAATTGTCATACATCACTATTTGTGGTCATCATTTACCTGACCTGAGCCCATCAACAGCAAATCCCCATCCAAAGGGAAGCAGGTGGCATTACCTCAGGCACAGAAGGAAATTTGGGAAATAACAGCTGTTCCCAGAAGAAGTGTCTCCATCATGACTGTGCCACCGAGCCACCTCACTCATTGCAGCAGACAAATTACCTCCTGATTAATTCTGTCCCAACAAACGTCTTCAAGGGCTGCCAGGCAGCAGCAACATTAGTTTAATCAGAGCCTCTGGAAAATTAAACCCTTTTGGTGCCTGTGCTAGGTATCACCTTCCTCCCCCTCTCTTGCTCTGTTCCCCAACCACAGTGCCAGAGCCTCTCTCCCCCTCTGCAGCACAGTGAAGACTGGAATACAGATGAACGATTCAGAGCCGATAAATCAATCTTGTTTTACTTATTCTTGCTTCCTCCTCAGCTTTCCTCCCACTGCTGTCCCCTGCCACACAAATGCACACACACATATCTACTGCCTTAGCTAGGTCAGCATGAATTTTTTTTTCCTCCTTTTGCCCCACACTACGTAACAAATTGACCTCATCGATACCAAGAGACCCACCATACCTTCTGCACACTGGCTGACACGACATCATCTGCATTACTGGCCTCTTCTGAGCTAACCTCTCACTTGAATGCTATGAGTTTTANTATATTATATTATATTATATACCATGTATTATGTATTATTTACTATATATTTTAGTATATTTATTACATAGTATATAAAGCAGAGAACAGATTTTTCTCTCTCAAACATGATATTCAGATACTACTCAAGGAAGACCTGCTCAGGGAAAAGCTAATTAAATGTTGGGGTTTTTTTTTTTTCCCATACTCTTTGGGATACTCATTTGGCAATAGATCTGGGGAGCATGAGAAGTGGCTAATTTGATTGCAGAATACTCCCTGAAAGGCACTGCTACACAAAACTATCACAGTGAGATTGGTTATGGATTCTGCTTGACTTCTAGTTGCTGGCAACATAAATATTTTGCTGCTAAACGAGAAACAGACTTTTGCTCTGTCACTGGATATGAAAAAAAGTGTTAGCAAAAAGATGTATCCTCTTCAGTCCTCCCAATAACAGTGTCTGGGCAGAGAGGGTCACACAGCTCAGAAATGAAAGGTTTTTGCTTTTTTAATTTATTTTTTTTTTTTATCTGAGTGAGGAAGATGAGGTTTGTACAACTTGCTAAATAGCTGCTCACTGGCAATGGTTGGAATAGGGATGCTTGTTTCTGTCAGAAGAGAACCCATCATGTGGGCTTTTACAATGTTCATCTGCCAGCTTGCTGTGCCTCTATCTTTGCTTTTTTATAAGTACTGAAGTGCTATTATCTTTCACACGACTATCATTTAAATGAAAATGAGGTATTTTTCAGCCATGTACAGAGCACTCTGATTCAAAGAGGATTTTACAGCCATTTTTTACTGTGAGAAAGCTGTTAAGAGTTCCTCAGGAAGAAAAGGAATCCGTGCATCAGTTCTTCCCTCAAATGTGTCAGAGCAATGAAACAAATGATGCTATTTCAGGCATAATGTGTTGTATTATTTTTGGTAGTTCCCAGCAGTTTGGTAAAATAGGAAATGCAAACCACCATCATGAAAGGTTCTGTTACACTTTCTATAACCGGTAGCACACGTGGATTTGTGCTCAGTGATGAAGGTATTTGAAGAGCAAAACAGTTCCATTCAAACAGGAGCTAATCTGGAACTTGTGAACTTTGTAAAGCCGAAAGACTTTGGAAGTTTGCATCAGTTTTATCATCATAAAGGTCATATTAACAAACCTATCCGTGAGCACTGGTAGGGTCACTTAGCTCTGGCTGATTCCCTTGCTTTCATGCTCAGAGATCTCTCCTAAGAGGAGCAGACTTGCTACTGGGACTCACTGACAGCTACACACACTATGTAAAAACCAGAACTGTGCACTCTTCTCACCCATAAGCACAGAAACAGGAGTAAAAAGTAAAGGAAAATCACACTGGTTAACAAGTAAACACAGCAGTGACATGCTGACTGGGTGCAATGCAATGTTAAAGCATATTTTAGAGGAGTACTGCCCTAATAGCAAATACTTTCTTCTGCAACTGCTGTAACACATCTGTCAAAACACTCCTCTGCAGTAAATAACCTTAGCTCCATTCATGGCATTAATTTATTCCAAGAAATTTTTGGCCAGTTTATGTCTGGATGAGCTGAGGGTTATATGCAATCTACCTTGGAGGGGTTTTGTTGCTTTATGAGTAACGATGTTATAGGAAAACTCTAGGGAATAGGCCTCAGAACTATGTTTTCTCTTGATGTTTTTAACAGGAATGCCACATCAAATACAGTTCATTTTTCTCTTGTCCTCATCTGAACTAAGATTGCCCCTGATTGATTAATGAATTAAATTAACATCTCCTTTTTGCAGCTACTACTATTGTCCAGCTATGGCCAATATTGCAGAGTGCTGTGGCCAAAGAACTATTGTCCACCTCTATTACAGGACAGTAATAGAATAAGTTTCTCTCTAGCTTGAGAAAAAACAGTGAAATGCTCAATAAACCTTTTTAACTTTTTTTTTTTTTAGGTACTATTACAGCTGATATAACCTCATTTCATTTTCCTCTTAGCAATTTGACATGCAAGATTCAGAGCCTTTCAGTTCAGATGGGACCATCAGATCAACTTGTCTGAACTGCCCTCCAGCAAAGTGCAGAATATAGTGACGAGTTACGTGTGCACCAGTCTCAGTAAGTTACAGATCTCTGAACCACCTCAGACTAGTGTCTGGCTACTGGAAACAGAGACAGCAAATTCTTCTTTCAAGGGGACTAATTTATCAGTCTTCAACCATTTGATTTTAAAATAACCCTTAACGACCCATAATGGGTCTTCAACAGCCTTATTCAACAGAAGCAAATTGCCAAAAATGCATGAAAATTGGGGAAATTATAACAAAACAGAACAAATTTCACATTCTCGCTGAAGGACTGGGGAAAAGGTCTAATGCTCCTAACCAAAATTTCCTTTCTCTGTTCAAAATCCATCTCTCATCCATATATATCTACAGATGGACTCATATCCTCGACAAGTTCAAGACAACAGCTGCTGTATCTTATAGCTGGCTCTGTGTCTTAATGTGCATCATTTTGTGGTGACATAATTGCAACAGGACTTACTTACAATATCTCTTATCATATGTGGAATAGTATGACTAAATTATCTGAAATAATCTTAAAAGTGATTATTGGGCCAAGGTTGTTTTTTTTATTAAAGACAACTAATGCCAGACTACACCTTTGGCTATTAAAAATCACTAATTTTTGTTCTGAATGTAGGATATACATCCAGATAAAGACATTTACCTACAACACAAATTATAGAAATGATCATTCAAAAGGAATTAATACATACCTAGACACATGCATGTATAATATACAGGGCCCAATTTAGATGCTTTTAAGTCTTGGGCAAAGGTGGGAGTGCATCCATGCTGCTGGAAGAGTGGTATCACTGTAGGAACATACTCAAGATACAGATGCTGCCTCAGGCAGCTCTTCTTCCCATGCAAATCCTTTGCCAACACTTGGATCAATCTGCATGGATGTATGGTGCTGAGATAGAGTAAAGCAGGCTCACACAAGATTCTTCTCCTTAGCCTTTGCCATACAAGTGTCAAGGTGTGTTTGCTCAGGTTAACCATCTGCTGGGGTTTTGGAGGACTGTAAAATGATCTTCAGTATCTGTAAATTGATCTTCAATATCTTCAATTCCAAACCGAGCTAGCAACACTTCACTACTACCCATCTGCAAATGCAGTAAGTGGTGGTGTGAGCCAAGTCAGAGAGTGCTGATACCACAACTGGCAGAGGACATTTATGATTGCATATGGAATCATGTAGGTCCTGAGCTTGATGGCATAATGATGTGCTTGAACTGCAGTGCTCTGTTTAGAAAGAGTCTGAATGAATGCTGACTTCCTTCCCTGTCAACTAAAAAGACAACAAAAATAGAAGGCTCTTGACAGTTCCCAGCCATCATCTGGCAAATGCTTAAGATGCCCAGAAACAAACAAACAAAAAAGGTGCATGCATAGCTGTATTCCCTAATGGAGGTGTGATGTCCAATCTGCCACATTAAAATATGCTGTTCTTGCATCTACTTTTGCCATACTTACTTTAGATGTCTTTTGTTTTTCCTTTTGCTATTACTTCTGCAACGTGATTTTCACTCTTCAGATATCAAACCAACTATCTATAAACTCAGCCTTTCATCCTCATTTGAGCTTTCCAAGGCTTGTTTCTCATGCTCATGAGGAAAGAGAATTCACAAGGCTGTGCAGAAGCTCCAAGGAACTTGGACTTGACTGCCCCTAAGTCCTTGGTTCTGACCTCTTGACTGTTATGACTACTACATACAGAATATTATAGAAGCTGCTTTTTTCTCATAGTATAAATGGAGCTCAGGAAATGTGCAATTACTCAGAAGACTGAATTTTGTGGAGTCTTGCTAGTTCTGAGCATAAACTCATTATAAACATTAAAGAGACTATGTTTCAGTTTATGAAAATATGGGAACTACAGAACACCAGCTATCAAGAAGGTATATATTTGGGCAAACAGGTGAGGAGAGCCTCTGAACCACACTGTTCTTGCCCACACTCAGTGTGGCACATGCTGCCTCCCATCAATCACTACTGTACAGCTTCACCTCATACCTTTCAAGGCCAAGAACCAGCCTTTCAAATGGATAACTTCCCAAACTGCTATGAAGGATTAAAATTCAGTACTGAGGGAAGATGAGATGCAAAGAAATCTTTCCTATTTTATCTTCTCAAGGAATTCTTGCTTACTAAACTTGTGTTTACTTTCTGTTTCACTAGGGAAGATCCCTACTGTCATACTCCAGAAACCAACTAAGCATCACTCTTTTCTTGCTACTCTTGATAAGATTTTGTGGACTGAGTTTACAACTGACATGGATTGCATATGATGGTTTTCTATTGTATAGCTCTCAGTTTTAAGATCCCAGGGAACACCTGTTGACTCCTCTTCAAAGAGGATGGATGGAAAGTACGTGCTGCTTCTGTAGCTGGTAGCTATATTTCTTTCTTATCAACTAGGGTACAAGTGGCTTGAGAACTTTCAGCTTCCTTCTAGGGCAAAGTTCTCCTATTCAAAGTCATCTACATAGCCTGGTATCAATCCAGTGCTCCACACTGCCCATCTTTTCTGGCATATGAAGCAGATAAGCAAACACTCCTTATATTCCAATTTGAGGAGTTCTGCCCTGTGGCTTTCTGGGCTCTAAGTCATTTGTGTAGTTCACCATGACTTCACAGCCTGCAGTCAAATGTGTGAACAGTTGTAAGCACTGGCTTACAAAATCCAATCAACAGAACTTTGGAAGATCTAAACCTTTGTCCCTAAAAGCATCATCATTATAATTCACCCTATTACTACACGAGTTACAACCAATATCAGCCTGCTGGGAAATGTAGTATTTTTCACATCCAGGTTATTCAACATTCTGATCTTCTTGAAATGTCACTGAACACAGACTAAATGCATCATGATGGAGTGTTCTGGTTTTAGCAAGACTATCTGGATAAATAAAAGTGTTTATTTCAATGTGTTGGTGCCCAAATGCTCTAGGCTTGTAAGCAATCTGTGAGGAGAATAATTGGGAGAATATAAATGACAACAGGAGAAATCAAGGTTTTGGCTAAATGTCAGAAAAATAATGTCAGGCTGTGGAATCCCCTTCCAACAGAAATGGAAGGAATAGCCCAGGCTCTTTAAAAATTTACTGGACAAATCACACAGTGAGTTCCATGCTCACTAAGGACTGGACAACACGACCCAAGAAGCCTTTTGTCATCCACAGTGCATATAATTCTGTCCTGATTACAGATGTAAAACATATTAAGTTTAAGTAGAAATGTAATTCATTATATTCCACTTTGGGTGCACTGGTTATTTAACGGGATGTCTCCTAGGAAAGCAATTTAGTAGTGCAGCCAATAACATTGTCTGCTCTTTAACTGGGACAGAATTAGCATAAATTCAACTTAATAGGGACACATTTAGTTAAGACCAAGTAATTGTGCTACATCACAGCAAAATTCTACAATCCTGAATTTTTATAACCACTAAATGAGACTACAGGAGAAGTGCATATATGAAATACCTGACCAAGGGGATGGGTGGTTTTAAGCACAGTGGTGCATTTTTCATTGTTATTTTGCCACCATTTAAGGTTTGGGTTATTTTTAAATCTTGTTTTTAATGGTCTCTTTACTTAGTTGGTAGGGGTACTTACCAGAATGAGCAACTCTCCTTTTAAGCACTGTTTCACTACAATACAGAAACCCATGCCTTGTTTTCACCTTGGACTAGAAAAGAGGTGGTGGATGGCCATTGACAACCTCCCAGAAAGCATTTAGATTCTGACTCAATTACTCCTATTAATCCTCACTAAATTATAGAAAATGGCCCTATCACATTTTCCAGATTTTCCAGCTCCGCAACAAGATGAAAGAGCCATCCAAAAATTAATGTCAGCCTAGAGATCTGGACAAATGCTATTGTTTTCTGTAGGTGAAAGGCAAGGTCCAAGCTTTGATAAAGGGTCTGAGCAGCCTGTTAAGAATTGATGATCTAGAACATGCAGGAGCACGTTACTGCAAGAATGACTCAGGCAGTAATCATCACATCTTATAAATAGCACAGCAAAGCACTAATTCAAAAGGACTTCTCACCTCATAAAGTCACCATACAGAGCAAGGAGGAGCCTGTGTAGTCTGTTACCTGGCTCCTAATGCCAATCCTTGATAGAAAAGTTCATCACACTCTGTAATTACAGGACAGTTTTCTTCTCATCTTAAACGTGGACAACTAATTCTCTGCAGCCTGGCAGTGACAG
Organism: Heliornis fulica; assembly: GCA_013399135.1. Classification (NCBI taxonomy): domain Eukaryota; kingdom Metazoa; phylum Chordata; class Aves; order Gruiformes; family Heliornithidae; genus Heliornis; species Heliornis fulica. Next base: position 239,154 of record VXBZ01005653.1, on the reverse strand, counting down.
ATTACCTACAGTTAACTTTTAGTGGTCAACATGTCAGTTGTTAATCTAATTTTGGTACTACTTCTTCTTCCTCAAGAATATGACAGCCAGCAGGTCATGTATGACTAAAGGAGACAACAATCTCCAATATCTCTTGAGTTTACTATTTAATAAACCTTTGTTTGCCCTCCAGAATAAACACAGCAATTAAGTGGTATGAAAAGAAAGCAGTAGTAATAGTGCTCCAGAGATGCTCTTACTCATGATAATGTCAGGTGAGTCTGGAGACTAGGTAGGCTAAGGACATCATAAACAAATACTCAAGTTGCCAAGAGTATGTATCTCTCTGGGGAAAATACACAAAATATATCACTCAGCTTTTCCCCTCACCAATGCAGGAGATATTGTTAAATGGGGTTAGGTTTCAAGAGTGTTTAGGACTCATGTTACCTGACTGTGACTTTTGGCTGCCATCATGGGTGGAGCTGGAGCACCTGCAGAACCTGTCAGATCTGCCAGACCTGTGAAGATGCTGTGGGTTTCCTGTGGATGCTGGACACCAGTTTAGGCACCTGAGTAGCTCCCAAAATTACTCCAACAGTCCTCAGGGGGGTCTAGAAATGAGTCTCATCCTCAGCAACAAAAGTGGCTTTCACAGAAGCCTGCCAGCCCTTTGAAAAACCAGAACCAAAGCAGAGTGTGGTGGTATGATACAGAACTACAGATTTCCTCATCTTATAAAAGTAGGATACAAACACTCTCACTTGAAAGTAACCCTGAAAAAAAAAGAATCCCACTGCTCATGAAATATCCTGCAAAAATATAAACATCTTCAAAAAAATCCTGGGATCACATTCCAAGAGTTGTCTTATTCTGGGATTTTTCTATCCACCAGATACTATAGCATTTCAAGCACCTCCTTGCACTAGGTGATTGAAAAGAAATCTTGTCTACCTTGGTTACTCACAGACTGGAGTGCCACCACATTCCTAAAGAAGAAGAGGTATAATGAGTAGGATAAGTGAGGGGGAGGGTATACAGATATAAAGCAAATCTGTAGCAGTAATTCAATAGCCTCCCACATGGGACTAGGATTTGTAGTATCAGTGTATACCATTTAAAAGTTGAAGGAAAGAACTGGAACCACTTAACCAAATCAGCAGACAATCACAGCAACTGAATAATTAATTTGGCACAAGTGTGTACAGGCTCCACTCCAGCCCAGTTTACAAGGGCTGAAGTGAGTATTTGTTGAGTACTAAAACTCTGTATTCACCTGTTTCTTTCCATGCATGAAATTTTTAACTTGCAGCACACAGTAATAGGTCAGAGGCAACAGATGTCAGGTGTCCCAGCCCCTGCTCCCCAATCCATTCTAGAAATATATGTAAAAAACATGTCTCAGTTTACCAGGGAAGCTGAGCAGTTCATTGGTCAGCATCCCTGGTAAACTGAGTTTGATGCTCGGCTGCAACAAACCATTTTAATTCAGGCAACTCAGTTCATACTTAAAAGCTTAACCTTAGTTAATTTCATTTAATTAAACCTAGGAAAAACTGAATTTTGCTTTAGTGCTATAAACTACTGTCCTAGTATACTTTTATACCAGCCAGCTTCTGACACATTTCTGTCTGCTGAGTTTCCATTGTCACTTCAGCATTTCATTTTTCACAATTATTTTCCAAAGCCAGATTATCAATCTTTAATAGTGTATTTGTATAAATATTAAATCAGCTCATGATACTTGAGATCATGTGGTTTAGGACATAACTTCTGGTAAGCATTTAATTCTTTCAAATCTTATTAAATTTTAATCAAAGACTATGTCTGAAAGATCAGGAGAATATCCAGGTGTGATTAAAACAACTGAAAACAACTGCCTTTGAAACTGTAATAATGAAATGCTTTTATAATTACCTTGTAAGGAGGGAGAAAATAAAGTGTGCACATTCATGTCTGTGTGTGTGGTCATATCTGTGTGAAATGAGAGAATATTTAAACCCCCTGCCATGAGAACCCCGAACACATTATTTACTCATCCCTCAAAAAAAATCACATATCCTGGTAAATAGGGAGTTAGTCACTCCAGAGAGGAACATGAGGAACCATACTGTGAGGTGTATTTAAAATAAACTGAAATGGTTTCAACTGTTTCTATTATAAACCTGTTTCCATTACATTACCGTCAGTATCTTGGCAAAAGTAATTTAAATGGGTGAAGCAGAACTGGAAACAGGACTTGGAATTATTATTTGAAATCAAATAATTTAACCTGCCTGCTGGCTTTATCCATGACCCTCCTATTTAAACTTTGAATAAAACCAAATATTCATATCTCTACTTTCAAAAATGTTGTGCAGAGTTCCCCCCATCCAGGCCTCCCTTAGGCTTAAAGCAATTGCAGTCAACACAGAAATAAGGTATGTTCTCGTGAAAATCCCACACATTTCTTGCCTTGAGCTTCCAAGCACGCCAAGTTCAATCAAGAAAATTAATACAGAATGGTGATTTTTTTCCATTTCCAATTATTTCGCAGAAAAGCAGTGTTAATAAAAGAAAAAAAAAAAGGTAAAAAGGAGGTGGGAAGGAAGGATCACCTCTACTTTCCACCAATATAAGGAAGAAATGACTATTAAATTTGTGTACTATTCACCTGGCTTCTCAATGAGGCTGGTAGACAAGAATCAACTGAATGCTCTCAGCTCCTGATTTAAACATTCAGCCACTTGAAATCCTGGTCCTGGTAGTTCAAACCCTTTTAATGTTAGGACCTAACTTCTGAAAGACCAATCTACAAGACCTCATGCTTCACAACGTGTATGATCAAGCGATGCCAGAGAACACCGGACGCAGTCATCCATCCAGAGGGGTTATTGAACACAGCAGGTTGTTCAGGATGTCCTAAAAATTCATGTATTAGCACACAAGTGCCTTGACAAAGGCTGTACTAGAAACAAACAGGAAAAGAAAAGCTGAAAGAAATGTCTGCTGGCCTCCCCGTGCTGCAGCACAAGAAAAAGGCCTTTGTGACTTACTTGCTCTATAATTTACCGTTCAAGGAGTTTTGCAAACACGGTACTAAAAATTGAATCACATGTTCTCCTGTGAACAAAGGGACAGAAGTGTTCTGACACCTGGATGATAATTTACACTGGCCTCCAGTCATGCTAAAATTCCTATTAGCTGCCTCTCACCTGAAATTGGTATTAAATAACCTTTCCTGAGGTCCCACGTTGCCACCCAAATATGCATTTCCCACTGCCTTGCCCTAATGCTTTTAGTCTTCAGCTGAAGCCCTTCAAGGCACTTTCCTCTTCAAGTATAAAATCCTCCCTGAAAGCCTTCAAATGCCATACAAATGACTTGAGATTAAAAAGAAGTAAAGCTGATGAACATACCTATGAAAACAGATCCATGACACACAAATTCAAACAAACATAAACTTGAGCAGATGAACGAAAATTCAAAGGGAAGCGAGATTTGTTTTTGCCAGCTTATCAATTTGTTGAAAAAGTGACCTTTTAGTTCAGTTTTCCAGAGGTGTGAACGTTTTTTGTTGTTTTTTTTTTCCATGCTGTTGATATATGTGCTAATTTAGAGTAAGTTATACACAGTAGGTGTTTCTGGAAATATTGAAACCTCAGAGCTTGAACAGCCATGTGGAAACAGATTGCTAAAGGACAAAGGGACGTTGTTAGTTCCTCCTCCAGAAGGGCACCCTCTTTAAATTTTTATTTTTTAGTTATGTATCACTATTGACATCAGACTTTCAAAGAAATAACGGATTTAAAGAATTATATTGGTTTCAATGCTAAATATCTTAAATATTTTTTGTTGCATGTTGTGCTTACAGTGCCTAGACCTACCGTGTAACCAACTACTTCAAAATAATCACAAGTGAGTCATTTATTTTAGTTTTTGGCAAGTTTTTCTCCAATATCTGTTTACCTGGTCAGTACTTTTCAATGGGAGAAATGGGTAGTTTTGACAATAATATCCACGAGGCAAATTATGCCACTGAAACCTACAGGCTTATATACTCCTATTGAACTGTGAAGACCATTACTATTAATAGACCCCACATGCCTACGTGTCCATAACCACATCAACACAGCATCACTGACAGGGAATGGAAGGACATCGTGAAGGTGCACATGTTTTTGCATGTTTCTTGGAGGTCAAGGCTTTCAGAAGACTAATAGGCTGAAGACTCAAGCACAGAGCTTGAGCATAATTTTCTCTGGAACATCCAGAGAAAGTCAGCATCTCAGCTCAATTTTGATAAAAACACCTTTTGAAATAGACAGTAGGATGCAACTTGTAGTTGCATAACCTTGTCCACAAGCATCTATTACATAAAAATCCAAACCAAGTGACTTAAAAGCAGACTCTAAATTTGACCTTTACATACTTTCCAAATAACTACATAACTGACATTGTGCCTAAATCTTTTCTTTGGTGGTTTTTTATTTTGGATTTTGTTAGGATTCAACTGAAGGTTTGTATATCAGTATTTCCCTTACATATGAAAAAAAAACAGACCAAAAAGTATGTCACAGAGAGGTCAACCCACTCCAATGTTTCTGTCATTCATTATCCTGATATAGGGCAAGAGCACACCACATGCCAGAAATGTAGGTCAAAGACTCATCACCACACATTCTAACAAAATAAACCATAATGATGTTCCATTTACATGGTTTAATCCTCTTGCTTTCAAAAAAAAAAAAAAAGCAAATAAGGGACAAGAGTGCCTGGGTTTTAAATCTGAACAACTAATTTATTATGCAGCACTCTAGAAGCACAGTGTACTTTAGGGAAGGAATTAAATGTTAAATAATGGGACTTGGCAACACCCAAAACGGGTGCTGATCATGTTGGAGTGAGGAGAGGTATGTGATTTCTTCTTGCTGATCATATGTAGGAGACTGTACAACAATCTGGTGAAGAAATGCAAAGCCCAACAAAAAAAAAAAACAGAGCTTCTTCCAAACACTCTAAGTAATGAACATATAGTAAATATTATCTGCATATTGAGAAGTACATATGAGAAACGTTTCTATAATTAAATTTTAACGAGGCGTCAGAACGTGCTTCTCTATCCTCTTATCCTCGTTTCTGATTGAGCAAGTGGGTATCTAAAGTAAAACCAGGCATTTTCCAGCTCCAACCATCTCTCAGTTCTGCTATTACAGTGCCCATGGCAACATATTTACCGACACACAGGCAGATCAGTGATTAACCTAGGAAAACATTAGCTTACTGCAACGCATGACATGTTTTGACAGAGAGAGATGAAAACTGGTTGTGCCAGGAGGATACTACAGAGGATGTGCAGGTCTGTTGCTAATGTATGTACGTGCTCACCAGTGCACACACGTGTAGACCCCCGTACACGCTGCGATTGAAGCGCTCACTCGTGCACCACGCTCGGTTGTATTACGGAGGGATAATAGTTGGGGTTTTTTTTAATTGGCAATTTAGACATTCCTTTTAATTCTGAAAGTTTGACTTCAAATTAATCACAATATTAGCCACTTTTTCCTCCTTTAGCTATTCTGATCTCACAATCATGATCTAGGAGCGACTTCAGCCGTTTAAAAAAGGAACTTAATGCCAAAAGAAACAGTGACATTAATTCATAATCTAATAACTGCTCCGCATTCATGTAGGCACATATATTGCTGACAGGCCCTAAAGATTCTTCAGGTGACTGCATGTATTAAAAAGAATCTCTTTCAATCCTTCAGCTCTATTTAATGCTCTTGAACAACATCTCCAAGGCTCCTACCAACTTACTAATGTAATTCCAAATGACCTCTGATGTAGCTATTGTAATAACAGCACGTTCAATATTGTTGGCTCTCTGTTGATGACTAACATCTACCAGAACATATAAACACATCTCCTAAAGAAAAAAAAATAAATGTTGCTTTCTTTGAATACACAACTCTTCCCTCTCTCCCCCCAGGTCAGGTATAAGATGACTGCAGTAACATTACAATGAAGATACCATGAACTGTGTTTTAAATGAGAGAGCAAGGAAACGGCAGCTCACAAGTCACTGAACCTCTAAGCAGTTCAAGGCAGTGGCATCTGGCATCACATTGCATTACACTCTTACAGGATGCCCTTTTTTCCCCTCCTCCTTCTCTGAGCAGACACAAATTGGTATTTTATTCCTCTGTTCAATCTGTGACATGAGAAATGAGATTTCAAAATAGACACTGGACTTTGTTTTATCATAAATACTTCATCTCAAGCTGCCCTTGAAATCAATCTATATAACATGAGAGAAAAGAAGTCTTATGAGGTACCAGAAATGTATTCAGCATTGAAACCTCTTCAAATCAGTTTGTAGTTAGCACACCTACCTACACACATCCAGCTGTGAAAGATGTAGAATGCAGCAAGGTCTGGAGAAGCTGGTAGTAGGATGGTAGTATTTTTGTGTCATCAGCTGGAGTTGTGTGGGGCTCAGTTACAACCATAGCGGGCAACAGCACGCACACGCACTCCCCACCCCTTGTTGACCTGTCTTTGTTATCTGTGAATTTATTGCCCTACAACTCAGAAGTTAAGAGTCTTTCTGCCTGCTTTTTTTAGCAAATCAAGGTAGAAATTCAGTAGGGGAAAAGAACAGCTCTGGATGGAACAAAAAACTTCTACAAAACACAGAGGAGACTTCTTACTCAACACTTAAAAGTGCTTGGTTGTTGGTTGGTTGGTTTTCTTGTTTGGTTTTTTTTGTTTTGTTTTGGTTTGGGTTTTTTTTGTTTTTTTTTTTAAATACAATAGACATGCAGCCTTTCCAGAAATGGACAGCATCTATAGCTTCTTCAGCCCAGTAACATTCTTTCACCCAGACAGAAGTCTACTCCTGACAACTTCTTATGCCCTAATAAACGATGAATTGTCTCATTTGCACAGTAATTACTTTGAATAATAAAGTAATGCCAAATACTTTAAAGAAATAAAAATCTAAGGTATTTGCATGGTCCTTTTCTCAGCCCTGTTTATGTTCTTCTCCCATAAGAGATTTTGGCCTATTTTGAGAAAAATCTTTTCTTGTTTGGCAACTCTTTTTTTTTTTTTAATTGAGACAGAATTGCATTAAGTTTGAATTTTATGTAAGCATGTAACTCTTGATTTATATCTTTTTTTTTTAATTGAATTGTCTTTTCCTGTAATCATTTAATGCCTAAGCAGAAATAGGACAACTGAAACGATTGAGGCCCCCATCCAGTCAAGCACTTAAAGGTGCCGTTAACTGCACACACCAAGAGGAACCTTGTGGAAAACCACTGGGCAACTCTCTGCAGTTCACAGCAAGTTCAGCAGGAGAACTGAAATCCACCTCTCACCACCCAAACTTAAATCCCTAAAATGAATACAAATATTAAAAATAACCCCAACCAACCCATAAATATACCCCCAGCACGATGTAACCATCAGTGCAAACTGGTTCAGATCTCTACTTAAGTTTTTGCCATTTTAGTTACAAACCTAACTCTAAGAAAAAAACCCCAAACCCCCAAACAAACAGACCCCCAAACTTAAGAAATCAAACAAAAAAAAAGCCCAAAGCCACCAAGACAAAATGAGAACCAAAAGTTGCACTCAGTAATTCTAGGCAAAATCCCGGATGCGGATGAAGCTGGAACGACAGAGAAACTTTCATTGTCTGGGTTGATTGTGTAATTACACAGAAATGACACAGAAAACCTGCAGAAAAATGCCTACAAATGGCTGTGTCTACCCCAGGAGATAGGCAGTTCCGCTACTGATGAACCCTTAAGAGCGAAACCGCGCCGCAGGCAAACACTTTTATGGAACTGAGATTATGAAGTCTTATCAAAGACGGTCCTTTAAAAAGCAATTCCAGATATTATGCCTGTAAATCAACATTTTTGTTAATGAGACAGTGGTTGCAGTGGCTGACTCTACTGCCTGAAAAATCATAATCCTGAGATTTAGACTACCCTCAAATGGGTCATACAAGCCAAAACCCTAATCACGACAATTTTAAGCAATCGCTTACTTGGCTGACATTTCTTTAGAAGTCACCTCCAGCTGCTAGGGAATTTTGACAGAAACTCCATCAGCATGTAAGTCCTCCCCAAAGGCAGCACCAAGTTCTACTCCTTACCTCTAACCTCTACCTGCTACACCCCATGATGTACAAACTCTTTATTGTTCCCTCCTTGCCCTTCAAGCCCCCTGTGGTCTGCTGGACCTCTACAGAGGACTCATGTGAACTGTATTAAATTATCTGATACAGACTGAGCCAGAGAGACAGGTTCTCACTGGCTTTTGCTGTGTGGAATACATACATACAACATTCTCTGCAGCTACTTTCTGCTCTGCACTCGTTCATTCGCTCTTCGTTGTTTTGGCAGGTTCTTTCTTTCAAATTCTTTCTTTTGGGCTCTTAATCTTCATCCCTACTTGCCAAAGAAAAATGGTGAACAAGGCACGGAGCTCTCAGCAGGAGCAGAAGCAAGGCTCAGAACGAGAAGAACAGCAAAGCTGACAGCTGTGCTTTTCTGCACTGAGCACAGTGGGTAAATCAATACCCCGGCAGCCCCGCTGCCATCTGCGGAGTTTCTGGAGCAGACGGGTTATTTATAGAAACTTGTTTGCACAAAGCCAATATTTACCTGTCGGTGCTGTCAAAATTTGCAATCCATCTTTGCTGTTCCCCTGCTGGTTTTTCATGTCAATAGTGGAATTTTCCAAAAGAAAATCCTGTAATGGGTTTTTTTTCCCCCCCCCCTCCCTCTATAAACGTTCCCTTTCCTGCAAGGGTCGCGTTACGCTAATCGTTGCGGCGCGAACGCATCTGGTTTCCATGGGGCTTTGGGGATCCTCCAGAACGCTGGAAAGCTAAAGGGATGTCAAACCTAAAGAGCCCATTTCTCTGTCTTGTTCCAGCAACAGCAGCATGGCATTTTCCCTGCCAAAGCCAAGCTGAGATTTAATGTTACAAAAAAAACCCATCATTCCCTTCCCCCCAAAACAACATAAAAGGTTTCCTTTTTTTGAAAACTTGGCTGCTGGTCTTACTGTTGTAAGCCTAACCATTATGTTCAAGCAGGGGAAAGGTTTGAACATGAAATTTCAGTGTATTTGCCTTTAAAAGTGAACTCTGATTCTTCAGCTAAGTCCCAGGAATGAAATGCGTGGTGATCTCAAGCCTGGCTCCTTGCAGACTGACGTTTACATCACCAAACTACAGGCACACCTGAAGGAGGTGGGAAGGAGGCACTAACTGTCCCAGTTTCTTCAGGTCAGAGGCTGGGCTGAACTGCTAGGAAAGCACAAGGTATTGGGACTGACTTCTGTCAGAATCTCTGGGTGGATACTCAGAGGCTGTCTATTCTCACAGAGCTTTTTGATGGTCAATTTTCTGAAAATAACAGTTCTTCTGTAATCAGAGATAAAGTCCTGCCGAAAGTGGCAATCAAGCCCAGCATCATAAATCTGTATCACTTTCCATTTCAACTAATGAAAAGACTGCTGCTGTAAATCACAGAGAGGCTTGGGGTTCAAAACCAGCTCCTGAGAGCACCTTGCATTCAACTCCAAGTGAGCTACCCATTCCCAGTAGGTCCACACTCCCCCAGTAGGTGCATACTCCACCAAATCACCGGCCAGAAACCTCATGCATCCCACAAGCTCACAGGACAAGGCTGAAGAAAGCAGAGCAGAGCTAAAGCAGGAACAGTAGAAGTGTTTTTCAATAAGTCATTTAAAGAACAAGGATGAGATTATTCCCTCAGATGAGGAATGTATTCTGTGATGTGTACAGCAAATACCAGTGGAAGTAGGGCATCGCTTAAATACACGCCAGGCTGGGAGCCATCTAATCACTGGGGGAAACAGGTGAATAAGGACACTGAGGAGCAGCAGAAAGTCTTTTTGATTTGCTTTTGTTTGTTTTGATATTAATTACTGAGCCCTATGACTTAAACAGCTTCCTAGCCCTTGGCTAGGAAACAGAGTAAAACCAGAAAATGGAACAGGGAAATTTCTCACTGTTGTTTTCTCCACTGAGACTCACAAAAAGGATCCTCTTTATATAACGTGGTTTCAGATGGTTTTTGAATATTGTTTAAAGAGCATGTCAAAGCCACAAGAAAGTAATTCCTCCTCTTAGATAAGTGCTACAAACTCCCCCCAGGGTAAGTATTAGAGAGCCTGCAGGAAAACTGCCTGTTAGACAAATGGAGCCACAGATGTGGCTTTCATCTGGTGTGCAAAGCAGGGATGCTACACGCAAAGCAGATACCCAGTTGTGAAAAGTAACCTTTTCACTTTGTTAAGCTCAAAAGTCTCCCAGCTTTTCTTTTTTTAAAAAAAGTATTTTATGGAGCAGAATTTTCTGGTTTTGTCTCCCGCACTAGAAGTCCATTTTTATTCTTTACAACTGGCAACAAAAGTGTTGAGAGCTGATAATGCTCAGGATCCCACAGGATCAATCTACTGGTGAAAAAGGCCTTTGTCAAATGTGCACTAAATCCACGACTGCATAATTCTTCTTTTCTTTTAACACATACATCTGGAGCATACTATGAGGCCTCTGGGACTCTGCAGTTCTTCCACACTCAGATCAATCCGTAGCCAGAACATGGTACTTTTCGTTCTGCTTTATTATGAATCAAGTTTTATATTTGCAATATAAAAGCTTTTATTAACAGAATCACAGAATGTCAGGAGTTAGAAGGGACCTTGAAAGATCATCTAGTCCAACCCCACTGCCAGAGCAGGATCACCTAGATTAAATCACACAGGAACACATCCAGACTGGTCTTGAATGTCTCCAGAGAAGGAGACTCCACAACCTCTCTGGGCAGCCTGTGCCAGTGCTCTGTCACCCTCATGGTGAAAAAGTTTTTCCTATATTAAGATGGAACTTCCTACGCTCCAGCTTGGACCCATTGCCCTTGTCCTGTCACTGGCCATCACTGAGAAGAGCCTGGATCCATCCTCCTGACACTCACCTTTAACTTATTTATAGACATTAATGAGGTCACTCCTCAGTCTCCTCTTACCAAGCTGAAGAGGCTCCCTCAGTCTGTCCTCAGAAGGAAGATGTTCCACACCATCATATTGGCAGACCTGTGCTGGACTCTTTCAAGGAGCTCTCTGTCCTTCTTGAACTGAGAGGCCCAGAACTGGACACAGTATTCCAGATGCAGTTTCACCAGGTTAGAGTAGAGAGGGAGAAGGACTGCATATTGGGCTTTTTCCAGATCTGGTCTAGCTGTCACTGCATTATTGCTCTGTAAAGGTCAGCTAAATGTTTGTCCTGTCCTACCAGAAAGTGAACAGTGCCCCTATCCCCAACCTTTGCTGGTGAAGCCATGCATTCATTTGTTAAGCTTTGACAGAGGTCTCAGCAATAAGAACAATCCTTAAAAAAGAAGCAAACCCCCATGGAAATAATAATGAGAATATAAAGGCCAAGTTTAAGTCCTAGACTGGAGTTTGACATGTTCATGGACACCCAGAAATGGTGCCTAAGTACAGATGGCACAATATTATCAATTTGCACTGCTTAATAAAGGTGAGTTAAAAATCTGGCAAGGTCCATAATCTGGATACTACCTGAAGGTCCTTTCTCAATTAAAACACAAAAAAAACAACCCCTCAAAAAAAAAACAACCAAAGGAAGGCCATCCCTGTAATCCATTGGCCATGTTAATATCTAGGTTGCATAGATCTAATTGATGACTGCCACAGTTGACTCTGTGTGATGGCAAACACATCCTTTAATCCTTCCATACATCCACTTTCCTTTTGTCTTACTCTCCAGCACTGAAGACTGGCAGCTACTTTATCTAAGACAAGTGAAGAGGAGAAGCTATTAGTATCTCTCTGGTTCTCAGTGATGGGCCTGGTTGGTTTAAACCAATGCCACTTCGGGCCAAGAGGAAAGTTTCATTAGGGCAACTGAAAGTGGTGGGTATTTCTGCTTTCCACAGCATTACACAGGATGTTCATCTAAGAAATGTAAATTTCAGGTACAAGACTACTTCATTTAAAAAATGAAATCCTGAGATAAGCAGTCCCCTTGATCTATCTGTGGCACATCACACAGGACACTTGGCTCTCCATGTCAATTTACACAGCTTAAAGGGCACTGTGAAGTGTTGTGTCCTGAAGCATGCAAGAAGACAGTGGAAGAGAAGTTTAATGGTCTCCTCTGCTCTAATGTCTATTACTGATGAGTTCCAGGAACGGGACCTGGATGACCCAAGTGATCCTTTTCAGTTCAGTGTTCATTAATCTTTTCCCTTCTTGTGCCTGATTTAAAAGAAGAAAAAAAAAAAAAAAGAAGGAAAAAAGCTGATTGCAGCCTTCAGCATACTTATGTGATTAGGGTAATGAGGAAGAGACCATTTTGTAAAGCAATTCACAGATCCTTTCTTTCAAATTTCAGAATGCAGCTGGTTTCAACCTTCCAGCTGGCCAAGAGGGGACTCCTCACCGTAAGCACTTGCTTAATCTGGGGACTTCTCAATCAGACACAGCTGAAGTAGCAGCATGATTATAGGCCTTGGTCAAGTGTCGCAATACAAGATGATTTATACTAATCAGCATTCTCTAGAATCAGTGCAAAACAAATCCAAGCCAACTAAGAACCTCAAAAGAAGCCTTTTCTAACCCACTAGTCCTTCCTTTGTCTGAAAACACCCTCTTGACAGATGGCAGCCAAGTAACGGTAGATTTACAGCAGCAGAGGACCAATACACTGCCTGGCCATCAGAAATGTCCCTGGAATGTTTTAGGCACCTCCTCTAAATTCCCTTTTGGTGTTCACAGGTTGGTTTTGACCCTAAGGAAAACATAACCTTTGTCACATTGCAGTGCAGTGGTGCTCTCAATACCACCAAAGAGTTCCAAGTTGTCAGAGACCATCCATTGTGATCTATGACCAAATAAAATCCCATTACTGAATGCTGAAGTGAAATGCTAAGACAGATGTGCCAAGTTTCCTGATTTGTGTAGGAACAAACTGATATATAGGGGCTATTTAAAACCCAGGTTAAACTCCAATTCACAGACAATTTAAAAGAAGGAAAAGGGGAGAGGAAGGGCAGATTTGGATGGTTCCACCTAGCTTTCATGGCACTGAGGTAAAGGAGCCACGTGCTTTCTTCCTCTGCTCTTGAAGGCAACCTCCCCCCCCTCAATGCTATTTTGCTTTTGATGCCTCACAGCAAAGCACCAGCCGCTGCTTGGCCACCACGTGGTACCTGCACACTAGAATGACAGAACGAAGGATGTGGGACTAAAGACAAGTAGAATAGTGCATCTATACAGCAGTCAAAAGTCTCAGAACACCTGGAAATTTTGGAGTAGATTCCAGTCTGTCTCTCACACTGGATAAAGCCAGATTTTGGACCCTAGTCCTATTTGAGGAAAGTGATGTATTTCAGCATTAAGAGACAAGCACATGTTTTGAAACCTTTTAAAAATCTAATACATAGAAACTGGAAGAGGCTGTTCAGTCTAGCTACTACCCTAGATGACCACATGGTTTAATGCCTCACTTTCACCTCCAGCAAACAAGACACTGCCTTACTGGCCAAACGCAAGCAATGCCTACAGGTCCAGAATCACAACCAACCACCTATAGGAACCCAAACTGTCCCTCTCATCATAACCAGCTCCATCAGAACATCAGCTCTATGAGAGCACGTGCCTTTTTGCTCACAAGCATGATCATTAAGTTCCTCTCATTAGCAGCATTTCCTACTATGTCCCTGCATAGGCCTGGAGAGAGGCCAGGCACCGGAACCTCCTTTATTCTGCACAGGAGAGCGTATAAGCCCGAGGAGCGGAGAGCGTGGTTTTAATTAATCCAATATAAACAAAACTGCCTGAAAACATAGTGAAGAATAGAGGCTCAGCCTTCTGTAGGTCAAACCCAAGGGCTACATTCATACCCCTGGGCAACTTCATTATCCTCAGCTGAGCTGCACGAGGGGTTAATTGAACCCTCAGAAAAGGGTGAAGAGAAACCAGGAGAGGAACCAAACGACACGTTAATAAGGGCTATAGGGATACATGCTCAAAGAGCTCAGCTCAAATTCCTCCCTTCAGTTGCTGTTTTTAGTGCAAGTGGGTACATATAGTAACATTACCATTTCTATTCTGCTCCCTCTGCTGTTGTCACAGCCCTTTCTTCTGTTATATATTCTCAACTGACTTTTAATTTAAATTTAAATCATTTATATTCTCAAAACCCGTAAGATCTGGTTAAGTACTCTGAGGCTTGTTCACCTGTCTACTTGAATTTTTTCTTTTGCTTTCTTTTAACAAATTCTTAAAACACATCTGTAAGCCAGAGAACACTTTTTTTTTTTTCCTTTTATGAAGCTGCTTTCTGTTTTATAGCTAATTGTTTCAGTTGTGGGCTGCAAGCAGCGTTCTGATTCCAGAAAGAGAACACTGTCAGGTTCTAAATGTGACTGTGTACCTTAGGTGTAAAATTGTGCAGAAGCCCATTATTGTATCAGCTGCCACTATTAAGCTAGAAAAAGAAAAAAAAAGGGGGTGGAGAGGCAAAGTATTAACAGCAGAAACATCCTAGGACTCAGCATTTTTTTTTATACACAGGGGCACATTTTTGGTAGCTTATTCTTGTACTTCCAATTTTTATTTTNTAGAGGCTCAGCCTTCTGTAGGTCAAACCCAAGGGCTACATTCATACCCCTGGGCAACTTCATTATCCTCAGCTGAGCTGCACGAGGGGTTAATTGAACCCTCAGAAAAGGGTGAAGAGAAACCAGGAGAGGAACCAAACGACACGTTAATAAGGGCTATAGGGATACATGCTCAAAGAGCTCAGCTCAAATTCCTCCCTTCAGTTGCTGTTTTTAGTGCAAGTGGGTACATATAGTAACATTACCATTTCTATTCTGCTCCCTCTGCTGTTGTCACAGCCCTTTCTTCTGTTATATATTCTCAACTGACTTTTAATTTAAATTTAAATCATTTATATTCTCAAAACCCGTAAGATCTGGTTAAGTACTCTGAGGCTTGTTCACCTGTCTACTTGAATTTTTTCTTTTGCTTTCTTTTAACAAATTCTTAAAACACATCTGTAAGCCAGAGAACACTTTTTTTTTTTTCCTTTTATGAAGCTGCTTTCTGTTTTATAGCTAATTGTTTCAGTTGTGGGCTGCAAGCAGCGTTCTGATTCCAGAAAGAGAACACTGTCAGGTTCTAAATGTGACTGTGTACCTTAGGTGTAAAATTGTGCAGAAGCCCATTATTGTATCAGCTGCCACTATTAAGCTAGAAAAAGAAAAAAAAAGGGGGTGGAGAGGCAAAGTATTAACAGCAGAAACATCCTAGGACTCAGCATTTTTTTTTATACACAGGGGCACATTTTTGGTAGCTTATTCTTGTACTTCCAATTTTTATTTTTTTTTCCTTGAAGATGACTATTATTTGGTCATCGTGGTGAAGATGCTACATTGTCTGTTTTGATGAATTAAAGCATCTCAGTGTAACTGGAAGCACTGGAAAATGTGACACAGAAATTACTCAAATACTTTTGCCCAACCCCATTACTTGTAGAAATAAGGTGCAAAAACCTCTGTAACAAACACCTAAGTGAAGGTGACCTACCTAGTGCTTCCAAACCAATTAATATGGCGTGTTCTCAATTTCTTCGTCACCTCCCTGTCTTTTTCTTGAGGGTTCCCTCATTCCTCCTTCCCCAAGAAGTCAACATGCAAGACTTCCCATGATGCAGCAGGCCTACATCTTGTACTGAGAAAGGATACATGCCCAGGAGGACACATTGGCTTGGGTCATGATGTGAGACTACCCCAATCGTGTAATAGCANCAAGAAGTCAACATGCAAGACTTCCCATGATGCAGCAGGCCTACATCTTGTACTGAGAAAGGATACATGCCCAGAAGGAGGACACATTGGCTTGGGTCATGATGTGAGACTACCCCAATCGTGTAATAGCAAAGCAGCCTACGACGAGGTGGAATGGCCTCAAGCTCCACCAGGGCAGGTTCAGATTAGATGTCAGGAAGATGTTTTAGATGACCTTTTTTTCCACCAGAAGAGTTGTCAGGATGTGGTACAGGCTGCACAGGGAGGTGCTTGAGTCTCCATCCCATGGATTTAGAAGACCTATAGATGAGGTGCTCAGGGATATGGTTTAGGAGAGGATAGTAACGACTGAACTTGATGATCTAAATGATCTTTTCCAACCTAGTCATTCTGTGACCTTGAGCTTTTACTTGACCCAGCACTGCTCAACTAACAACCAAACTGGCATCACTGGTCTAGTCTAAACATTAACAGTACCCAGCTATGGCTTATCTTACATTTTCACACATGTTATAACATACACTTATTCATATTTCAGCTCTTTCTGACTCACCTGTGGCCCTAAACACTAGCAAATTTCAGTTTTGAAGGAAGAAAGCCCTCAATGGACCCAGTGAGCCAGAAACACGTTTAACTGAACATCAGGAACAATTCTGGGGTTAGCACAGAGCACTGGTTATTCCTGCTTCTCTACAAAACCACTTTTGTTAAAGGAAATTTCCAATCTTCTTTAAGAAACTAGAATCATCGTGCTTTAATTAGAAAAGTGTCCCTGGTTAATAAAAAGGGTTTACAACTGTAGAATTTACTGCAGGCCCTTTGCAAGGAAATTTTAACTCTATGGACTCAAGTGTATTTTTGCTTGTTCTGAACCACAGCACTGAAGCTTCAGGATATTTTATACCTGCAACACCATAGAATCATAGAATAGTTAGAGTTGGAAGGGACCTCCAGAGGTCATCTAGTCCAACCCCCCTGCAAGAAGCAGGGACACCCTCAACTAGATCAGGTTGCTCAGGGCCTCATCCAACCAGGCCTTGAACTTCTCCAGGGATGGGGCATCCACCCCCTCCCTGGGCAACCTGTTCCAGTGCTCCACCACTCTTACAGGAAAGAACTTTTTCCTAATATCCAATCTAAATCTCCCTCCCTCTATTTTAAAACTATTATCCCTTGTCCTGTTAAGTCAGAACTATTTTATTGCTCACATATGTCAAAGGCAGATTGCCAGGGAGCAAGAGTGAAGGTTCTCTTGATTGGGTTCAGTATGGCACAACACATCTGTGGTGGATGGAGGAACCGAAGCAGACTGTGTCAGTCTGACTCAGTCACCAACCAGACTGTAAGACACTGCTTTCTCCCTTGCTGCTTCTCAGAGATAGCAGGCCTGTCAAATATGAAGAATACCTTGTCCAAGGTTGGCCTTGGTATTTCCATTCTGGAGACAGCATGAATGTTCTCTTCCCTTCACAACACAGACCGCCAGCTACAACAAATATTGGCTTCCAGCTCTGCTCTTCCCATTGTTAACTCTCCTTTGGCCTCACACACTGCAAGGACTTGCACCTTGCTTTGCTCTCTTAGGTTTTGCTGAGTCATCATTCTGAACTGGTAACACACAGAGAGACAAGCTCTGACCTCACCTTTAGAGAAAGGGGCTTCAGAGACAAGCCCCTTTTTCAGTTTTCTTGGTTTCAAGTGAGTAGACTGAAAACGCCGAGAAGACCTTCTTGCCACTCACTGTAATAAAAGAGAACAGAGGCTACATAGCCTGTATGTTAATTTAATATATAGACCCCATAGGTAGCCAGCCTGCTAGCTGGTATTATGTCTGCAGCTTATTCCTCCATTAGGCTTAGAGGGCAGCTTCTGACAGAAGATCGATTTGACCAATGTAGAATTTATATATATA
>VXBZ01005653.1:210004-221372 GCA_013399135.1 Heliornis fulica | reverse complement strand
ATATATATATATCCTCTCTAACACTAAGCTGGATCAAACCTCAGCTCCCACCAGTGTCAATGAAAAGCTACTGGATGGCATCTGTAAACATCTGCAGTCTAACTCCTCATACTTGTACTGCTAAAAGCAGGAGTGTGCATTTTAGAGCATTTTCCTGGTTTTTATGCTTCTAAATTCCTTTACCTTAGGAATGATTTTCTAAAATAAAATAGGGAGGAATGTGATTTAGTATTTAAAGAGAGATCCACCTGATTCTGAAGGTTCCCTGGCAGCATCTGGGGCGTGGGGTGTGTTTTGCACTGTGCTATACCTACAAACTGGCTTCCCTCTCCTTCGAACAGCGACCTAGAACACACAGGGTAGGGCAGCTACACTGAAGGTGTTGTAGCCAGCTTGAACCAACATTTCTACAAAATCTCTGGTAGTTACTGTCAGGTGTTCTCTCCTACTTCTGCTGTGCCAAGACAAGCCTTACTGCAGCAAAGCACTCTGGGAAACAGTGGACAGCCACATCAGTAGGCAAAGCAAACAGCCTGAACAGGAAAGCTCTTCTCCATGATGCTAACCAAAGTTTCACCAGAGGTGGGATTCCCAAGCAAGGATAATTTTCATTGTTAATGCAGCAAGGACATCCTCAAAAGACCCAAAGAGAAGAATAACATCTAAGCATTATGCTGAAACCAACTCCTAGGCCAGTGAAACTCATTTAAGAGAAAAATCCAACAATATTTAACTGTCAGCTGGGTTAAGCTCCTTTCAATTTAAAGACCTGGAAGTCCAGTGTGGCTCTCAATGAGAACACCACAACTGACTGCAGGGGGGTTGGATTATCATGTTTAGAAATCAGTGGTTAAAGGTTCCTGAATTACCACGGGATTAAGGGCTGAGCAGACAGAATCTCACTCAAGTGATCAAAGGCTGCTGTCAAACACACCCAGTTTAAGCCTCCTCTCTATCAAATCTGAAAATATGCATAAACCAGTAGAAATCTTTCAAACTCAATCTGAAAAACCTTTTTATGGAAAAATATTTTCAGAAGTCAATTCTTCCTCAAGACTGATACCAGCAGGAAAATTACTTGAATAGCAGGTAACATCTTGAGGCTGTTGTACAGCCTTGTTTGTCAGTATGGTATATGTATTAATTTAGCTACTTCTTTCGAAGATGCCTTTTAAGTCTGCCTAGAATCACAGCAAAAATTAAAAATAACCTGGCAATACAGAGATCTGGATGTTTTTCAGAAATCTACATTTCCAGTGATAAGCCTGTGAATTGCATTAGTAAGAAGTCTTCGAGGGCTACAGGGCAAGGCAAAAGGTGAAATATTCCTAGATTATTTATAGCATCAGAGCACACAGAGCAAACTGTTTTTCTCCTTACACTAGCAACACCATACATCCTGGTTATCTCCTACTTCATAAAACTGGATTTTCCAGTAATTTCTAATAATTAGGTTCTTGCAAGTTGGTGTCTTATTAAAAAAAAACAAACAAAAAATCCCCTTCTGTCCCCAAGACCAAAGGACTCAGCTTTTCTAAGAAACCTCCTCTACTTTTCCAAGTAGCTCAAAGCATGTTCAGATAGAATTTGCATATTAATCTCACTGAAATCCATAAAATGGCTCCTGTGACTAGTCCTGACTAGCACGAGGCAGAACTACAGAATTTCTTATTAAGCAACCTGTTCCTAGATATAATTTAAATGCACTATGCTTAATTATCTCCTCTCTCACAAGTACAGAGGAAAACAAATAGAAACTAAATTTTAATGACTATAAACAAGACCTTGTTTTTTAAAATAAATACAATAATCTAGAAGTCCCCTTTCCAGCCATTGTGACAAGACCTGCACCAGTCCACTGCTGAGTTAAATGCAAAATGTTTCAGCCAGAAGTGATGAGCTAAGCAGTTGCAGCAGGGCTTGAGTATCAACCTGTCATGACCTAAAACACACACTCTGCTGAGTCAACGTGGTTTTAAAAATAGGGGATTCTTTTTTTTTTGCAAAAAAGATTCCCTACTTCTTTAAGGCTGTTAGGGTTAGCACAGACTATCTATAGGCATCAATGAACAGGGGGAAGTTTTACTCTGCTCTCCTACTGTTCGCTGCAGGTGAGAGGAGCTTGCAGGTTTTCAGCAAAATCTCTGCCATCTCTTGACAAAACTGGAATTTATCAACAGGGGACAATTACATGGCAGCAGATAAATCAGTGCTATTAGAGAATGCCTTGGAATGATGAAACAATTTGATTGACTGTGCTGCTGGACTGTAGCAGCCAACTTGGCTACAAGTACTCTCTTTCTCTTCTTTCTGCCTGCATCCTGAGAGTAAAGCAAGTAACAAGCTGTTATCCCTGGTGGAACAAACATTCTTTTTTAATCTATCAGTAATCAAAATTGTTGCTTGTTTTGCCACTGACTCACACAGAGTTCTTTGACATCTTTCATTTTCCTCAGGAAAAGGTGCCTTCTGACTTACTTCTCACTGTAATTTGACCACTTCACTCCAGAAGAAAGACAACGTGATTCCAGGAACGAGCCTGAAACTGATGGGAATTTTAGCACAGCCAAGGTTTCTCCTTCCTTTTTAGCAGCTCCTGACTTTATACCCTAAGCACAATGTTCATATAAGCAACAAATACTGCTAAGGCAACTGGAGTTGCAAAACAGCACCTCCACACTCTTCACCAAAGCTCCCACTCAGCCTCCTGCATTTACCTTTCATGGCTGCTCTCTGGAATCAGCCAGGGATTGATGCTCCAACTGGGCTACGGCATCGGAGACATGCAATCCCCTTGTGAGGTTACATGGTTTGCCAGCAACAATGATGCAGATGCAGTGCTGGGGACACCAGATCAAGGGCATGGTCCAAATGGATCTGGATTCGGGCCCAGGTGTCTGCCTGTGCAGGAGATCATGATGAAATATGCACATTTCTTTACAATCACAAGAGCTGCACACTGTTATTATCTTTTGGCAGCCCACTATTGCAAACTGCAACAACCTCTGGGATTTCAGTACAATAAAACATTTAAATCACAGCTCAGGCAAACTTCTGGAGCAAGCAGCAAACCCAGCTCTGGTGTTCAAGTTTAAAATCATATAATTAGCTGTGGGACTTTCCTATACTTTTCACATTACGACTCTGTCACGTATCTCCTTGATGGGGGGAAAAAAATTTAAATAATTCAATTATCAATACCCAAAACCACTTAATAGAATTAGAAAGGTGACTATTTCCTTCTTGGTTTAAACCTGACAGCAAAGTGCTTTATAATCCAAAATATCTGACACACATCCAGCAGTTGTTTGTCCTACCAGATCAATGATAAATGATCAGATCTGCTCTTAAGATTTACCAACAAAAAATCTTGGTTAGAAGTTTCTAGTTTATATTGTAAGTATAGAATAAAAATTCAAAGCCTTAAAATTTGCTAGGATAGAACACTGTTGTGGCTTTGTGTGGTGGGGTTCTGGTGTGTGTGTTGTGGGGGGAGCAGTGCTGCAGGGGTGGCTTCTGCTGGAAGCAGCTAGAAGCTTTCCCTGGGCTCCACAGAGTAAATACCAGCTGGGTTCAAGGCTGGACCCGCCGCTGACCAAGGCCAAGCCCATTAGCAACGTTCACAGCACCTCTGGGAATCACATTTAAACAAACAAACAAACAAACAAAGCAAACAGCTGCTTTTTTCCACCAGAACCTTCCACCCCTTGCCTCATCCCAACAGAAATTCCCCACATTTAATACACTCCCCAGCCATTTTGAGTTTTGCCTGTGACACTGACTGCAGAATGATCTCTCCCTGTCCTTATCTCCACTCCAAAGCCTCTCAAAGTGTATTTTCTCCCCTGTCCAGCTAAGAGGGGAGTGACAGAGTGACTTTGGTGGGAGTCTGGCCTCCAGCCAGGGTCAAACCACCACAAACCTTTAGCAGTGAAAACTGGGATTGGTGCAAAATTGGCTCTGGAGTAGATGTCTGTGACTTTCAGATGATGGAAATCCTGCATGCAAAGATGTATTGATGCATATTTTCATGCATGAACAAGCAGAACTTACTCTGAGATTCACTTGTACCTTTTCTGTACGATTACAAATGAGCATAATTCCACTTGGAGTTGAAAATGGGACATTCTAAGCCTAACCCCCAAACACTGTGTTGCTGTTTGAGACAGGGTGCTAATTTGAACAGTGGATTTTAAAAGGTAAGTTGGGAAGTGATAATAAAATAATTTGTTTGTGAAACAACTGTGAATAGACTTTCCACTTCTGTATTAAAATTTTAAATGGGTTATAATAGCATTTAAAGGCAGAAAACTTCAAGATCAACTATTAACATATAAATATAATTCGATTTCTCATTGCAGTTACAAAGCACCAGAGGTACTTCTAACTCAAGCTCTTGCTTATTTATTTACAGCTAGTGGTGTAAAAGTGAGAGGTTTCACAGGCACCATGTACCTCTTTGCAGATGTAGCTATTTCAAAGCAGGACCCTAAGAGCTTCAACAGCTCCCTTTGGCATCTCACATCAGGGAGGTTGGCCCACCTTAAGGCTGAAAGGACCTTCTGTCAGCCAACTGGCTTAATTCCATGCTACAAAAGGTGAGTGTGGGGAGAAGGACTGGAGGAGGTCCCTTGTGAAGGCACGGAGAGAGTCAGAAGACAAGACTTGCTCAATCCTTTTTCCTGGATGCCTTCCCTGAAGCTAGTTTCACAGGTACATTTTAACCCCTTGTGTGGAACACAAGGACTGAATTAGCTTTTCCTGCAGATCAAGGTTGTTCCAGCCACATCACTCAGCATCATGCTGAATTATCAGATGCAGAATAACCCTGTGCAGGTGACAATAATTCAAACACGCCTCCCTTGGAGGTGGGTTCAGGGCAGAAGCTCCAGCACAATCTGGCTCATCCCAGCTAGCTCAAAGCCAAGGGCTGTGCCCTGGCTTCCTGTGCTGAGGCAAGGGCACAACACAACAAAACACACACCTTGACTCCCCTGTGTGCCTTGTGCTCACCATCCATCTGCACAGAGGACAGACAGGCTCTGCAATGTCACTCTGCTCCTTTCTCACGGGAGAGCGGGAGACACAAGCAGATGGAACCGAGCTGCACTCCTTATTCTGCAGACACTCAAGAGGACAGTCGTGGCAGTCCTTCAGGAAGCACTCCCTGGAGCTGGGATGAAGACATGACAATTTGCACCTCTGCCAGAGAAAGGCAGAAACTGAGCAAGACACCCCACCTTGATGAGGGGCTCCAAAGGCAGCATCAAATAACACAGTCCTTTGCAGCAGCTCCTGTTAGGCACCAGGCAGAAAACCCAAAGTTAGAACCTTATTAAGTTTGATGGCAAAGCTCTCCCAGAGCTGTATTTGAAGTGATCTAGAAAAATCTATTTTTGTTTATGTTTTCAATTCTTTTTAATTACCTTGGTGAGGCTAACAAGTAAAGAAACGTTCTGCTGCTTCTGAAGAGCTGCAGCTAATCCTGAAGGTCTTCCCTCTGCTTCCAAGATCCGTGGGTGCTTGTCTTTTAAAAATGTGAACTCATTCAAGTCTTATCACCATTTCCCCCACTTTTTTTTTTTTTTTATATATCCATTCCATTCTCACAGGTGTCAGAATACAGTGACAGCTTTGATCTTACTGGAAATAACCATATGTGGGTAGATTCTTTTTCTTGAAATGCAGACTGGGAGTGGATCCAGAGGTCAAGCCAGAAGGTTACATTTATCTGAAAACCTCGTTTAAAAGAAAATCCCTTTGTGTGGCTTCTAATATCCCTTTGGATGTGAATCTTGCAATACCTCTCTGTGAAAGCAGCTCTCTGTATCACAGTGTTCCATGTCTTAAGAAAATTGAAGTTCAAAGAGAAGGGAAGACTAAGGGAGTTGGGTTTATAGCTATGGAACAAGCACTTTCTTTGCCACATCAAAAGAGCTGATAAAAGCAGTCCACCAATTCAGAATACGAGCATGTTATTTGATGTATTAATTTGACAGCGTTGGTAGCATTAATGTGAAGATCTTCTTTTTCACCCCATTACAAGATTGATCTTGTGCATTACAGAGGAGTTGAAAACGCCCAGGCTACAGCAAATCAAAGTTCTAATTTATATGAAGGTCACATGTGTCCTCTGAGGTCTGACTTCCACATGGTTTTTTGAAACCATTAAATTCTTAAGTAGCAAAACTTGCCAGAATTCATGTGAAGTCCACAAAAAAAAAGGGATCTATGCCCTGCAGACTTTTCAGAATGCTGCAGATTTATTGCAATGCATATGGGTTCTGCAAGTTACCACTACCAAGGTTGCATAATTCAATTAATTTATGTAGTGAATGCCATGGTCTTACTGTATTGGAATTTTATTTCATAGAATCATAGAATCATAGAATGATTAGAGTTAGAAGCAACTCCCAGAGGTCATCTAGTCCAAACCCCCTGCAAGAAGCAGGGACACCCCCAACTAGATCAGGTTGCTCAGGGCCTCATCCAACCTGGCCTTGAACGTCTCCAGGGATCCAGGGGCATCCACCACCTCCCTGGGCAACCTGTTCCAGTGCTCCACCACTCTCACAGGAAAGAACTTTTTTTTAATATCCAATCTAAATCTCCCTCCCTCTATTTTAAAACCATCACCCCTTGTCCTGTCACAACAGGCCCTACTGAACAGCCTCTCCCCATCTTTCTTGTAGGCCCCCTTGAGGTCCTGAACAGCCCCAACTCTCTCAGCCTGTCCTCGTAGGAAAGGTGCTCCAGCCCCTTTATCATCTTTGTGGCCTCCTCTGGACCCTCTCCAACTGGTCCATGTCCTTCTTGTGTTGGGAGTTCCAGAATTGGACACATTTTCATTTCATTTGGGTGAAGTATGCACGTGGGTGAAGCTACTCTGGAAAGAGAAAGTATGGAAGACAAAGCACTGTCTGGTTACATGGATGCTGATTCTCCATGAAGAACTTATAACTGACTCTGATACAAAGCCAAACTCTCTTCCCATCATGTTTCTGTTCACATGGTCACGTCCTGAAGAGGGGCTTTACTTCCTAATCACGGGCAGGCACAGGGAGGGGTATGTGCTTCTTAACTGTGGGGCAAAGCATCTGGTGTGAAAGAACACTGGGCAGAGCAAAAGGAATTTTTCTCTGTAAGAGCTGGGGAGAACCCAGGTGCTCTAAGAAGTACCACTGGTAGCATCTCAAGAGAAAAGAAGTTATTAAAAAATTCTGCTTGTAGCCATCACTGTTGCTGTTCCCACCTTTCCAAAGGAGCAGCAGGTGGGGCAGGATATTAATTTATTACAGCATTCTAGTTCTCTGGAAGACACCAAGTCAGAAGGTAGAAAGACATCTGTAATTTCTGCTTTTAAGAACAGGAGAAACCCCACAGCCACAAAATATTGCCTTTTTACAGAGCAAAACAGATGAGCATGGGAGAAGCTCCCACAAGGACAGGGACAGCCATGCTTCTATGGGTCTGCACTGGGTGAAATCCTAATTGCAAATGCTAACACGTGAGAGGTAGTGACATGCAATCCCTCTTTACCAGACCACTCCTGAACTCCTGCCAAAAATCCCTCTGCACATCACTTAGTGCTTCAAGACAATGGGAGAATAATGACAGGTCTGTAAAATCTGCTGCAATTGACAGTTCTTATTGTTCTGAAAAGTTTTTGAGTTTCCAGATTAGCGCTGCACAGTGTCGAACAGAGCGGGTGTCAAGCAAATCAATGCGCTTTTCACGACTCACTCCTCTTTGTTTTACTGCTCTTCCATTCTCACCCTGTGCTTGGTGCTGCTGCAGA
Organism: Heliornis fulica; assembly: GCA_013399135.1. Taxonomy (NCBI): domain Eukaryota; kingdom Metazoa; phylum Chordata; class Aves; order Gruiformes; family Heliornithidae; genus Heliornis; species Heliornis fulica. The sequence continues at coordinate 213,574 of VXBZ01005653.1, read as the reverse complement.
TGTGAGTGTCCATGTACTGAACAGGGAGTGAGAGCTTTCTGTGACCTGGAATGATGGTCTGGGTAAGCCACGTGATAGTATGGACACACTTTTCTTTAAATATATGGTTTTGGGGTTGGGTCTTTATTTTTTTTCCAGACACAAAAATAAGAAGCTGTTAGTCTGGAGATTCAATGGTCCATAATTTATTTGGGTGCAAACATATCAGAGCTACCTAAAGTATTTAGTTCATAGTTTCCCTAAAAGTTGGACCTGCCTGTTTGAATACTGGGATGAAAACAAACACACAACAGGCAAACTGGAGACCGGTGGCTTTAGCATCCATGTACCTAGAACACGAGCGACCACAATGCTTCTACTGAAGCTGAAGGAGGGTTAAGATCCAGGGAAAGAATGAAAGGAGCAAGTTTAGTATTTCTGGATCCATTTAAAGACTCCCTTCTAGATTTCTGCTCTAAACATCCAGTGGAGACTGACATAAGAGAACAAGCAGATGATCGGATAATCTATTAGGTTTAAAGCTCACAGAAATAAGACAAAACCCGTGGAATTCCGGTTCAAAATTACAATTGTTGCTAAGGCAAATGGAGAGGAAAAATAACTACTGCCTTTGTAAAAATCTTGCTCTTCCAAGAAAAAAAACATAAGCCTGAAGTTGAGATCAATGTCTGGTGGCTTCTCGTGTAAGTCAGTGGAGGTATGCCAATTCGGTCTGGCACCAAGCGTCTTAGAAGACATACGAGCCCATCAAACCAAGTGTTTTCCAATGCAACCAATTAAAGCTCCCCCAAGATAGCATTTTTCAGCTCCTGCATCCTCCCAACTGCTGCCAACATGCCACAGCTCTCACTGAAGCCTACTCACTCCTCTGTTGCTGGAGCTCTTCTAGCCTGGGATTCTGAAATACCTCTCCCACACAGATCATCCCCAAGCACCAATGACAAGCAACTGTTCCCTGCACCATCAGGTCAAAGCCAACCTCATGCAAGCGTGCCTGGGACTGCAACCCATTCCTACCTCAGGCACCACTGTGGTTTGAAGCCCTCAGACAGACTGATCCAATGCACTATCCAAGGCTTAGCAGTTACAGGCTGTGTCTCTCCCTCCCCGTCCCCCTCCTTTTATCTGCTAATGCAGAGGGATAGACAAGCAAACAAATCCCTTCAAACAAGGTTATGGAAGATACAGGAACTCTATCAGTCACACAGTATTTGCCTAATGCTAGTGACTAAACTTGAGAGGTTTATGTTGTTTGAACTATATCCCTGGAGCTCTAAGAAGAACTGAAATATCATCTTAAGAGTTACAGTGACCTCAAAAGACGGGCTCTTACGTTATCAACCAGAAAATAAAGCAGAAGGTAGTGGGTATTGAATTGAAAAACCCCAAAGATGCAAGTGAGCTCAATTTTGATGCATCAGATGACCAGCCAGGAGCAAACCACACCTGGCTATGCAAGAGTCCAAGCTCTCCCACAGCTTTTTATGGAATACCTCAGCCTAGATCAAAGCATCCACCTCCAAGATGAGGAGTTATCATGCCTCTTTGCCTAGACTGCTGTACGTGATGGGATTTTCAGCTACATCAGCGCTAAGTAAACACAAATGAATGATACAAATCCCAGGGGAAGGTGACACGGCAGCTAAATGTCTTCCTAATGTTTAAAATTTCATTCTTGCCACTTACATCACTGATTAAACAAACCTAAGTTTTGACCTAAGAGCTAACAATTATCTCTTTTGCACAGATCAGGAAAATTATGGTTTTAAGGCCAGTGTATGGAATGCCTGGGGACATGATTTCAATAAAAGGTAACCCAAACATCCCTAAAAACCACAGGCAAAAATGACTTACATCCTCATCTTCAGAAAAGGCAATAACTTATCAAGGGGTCCTCCTGCATTAGTTAAACACTCAGAAGTTCACAGAGAAGCTTATCATAGCTTTCACCAACAGACACTCACTGTACTGACACATTGAATTCCATGTTCAGTACCTTTATTTTCACTGAACAGATTGCGAAAATACTGACATGTCTTTTCAGCACCAACACCTGAGGTGATGCTGATACCTTTAACTGAAGGGATAAGCTCCACAGACACACCTTCCTCCCACAACCTGAAAGGCACTATCTCAAAAGCAGAGCTGACCAGTTAAAGCCATATCTAAAAACCACACACTCAGCCTGAGATTCCCAGGCAGCAATGTGACTTCCCAACACCTCCTGAATGAAGTTGTGCATTTAATTCTAAAACAAATGCAAGGCACTGAAATTAATCCCTGAAAGTAGCCAGCTCCACATGATGTTTGCATCTAGTTTGGTTCCTATAAAATTCCTGACACCCTTGAGTAGCTCAGGGGTACAGTGTTAACACAGGAAGTTTTTTCCAAATATTTTTATTCCTATTTTTTTTAATTCCTATTTCTGCCCTCTCTCCTATGTATTTTCACAAACTATATGACTACAGCCTCTGAGAGGGTTAAGCAGAGACTCATACCAGAGACTCATCCATGAGCTCTGTGCAGAAAAGCTCTCTGTCTAACAGCAAATACCAGACAAAACACAACAATGCCAGGCCAAATTCATGACTGGTGTAATTCAAGTAACCCCAGACCGGTTTTGCACCCTCCTCTCCCTACGCCACCCACCACCCTCCCCCAGATACACCGTTTCTGCTTTACAGAATCAAAAGCAGAGTCCTGACAGGCGAAGGAATCAACTTCTAACTCATGCCCCTCAATGGTGAAAAGGAAAACTCTCTACTCTTACCATGCACTCACCTGTTTCATCAACAAACAAGAATACTTCTGAATTAGACCTGGTTTTTTTTTTTAAAGCATTGTCCAAAGGAGAAATTAATTTAAAAAAATGAGGGGAAAAAAACCTCCCAAACACTAACATAGGAGGCAGGGAAAGCACTGAATCTCTGTGCTGAGCATACTGATGGTTGACAAGCAACTCACTCTTTCTTGGCTCGGTGTCTGAACTAGCTTTTTACAAACCATTGCAATAAACTGCCCATGATTATTATACCGGTGCCGCTGACTCCGTATGGGCACCTTGGACTTCTGTGCCTGTGCTATTCTGCTCCATGTGCAAACACAGAGGGCTTCTGAAATGCCTCAGAGAATACAGCATCCTTCCACAGACTTAATTAGGCTAAACAGCCACCCAAGGCAATGCAAGCAGCTAAGTAGTTTGTCCAATGCCTGGAACCATTAGGAAGAACACGTCTCGTTACGTGCAAAACAACACTGAGAAACCCCCCGCGCTGTTTATTTTACTAATTTGCTCCCCCCCCCCCCATTCCTCACCACTGCTTACTGGACTGTGCCCGGGCTGAAAGAGCAGGATAAAGTCCCCAGATTTACTTACAGAGATCCCGTAGCTCCATCGTTCCCAATCCGCCTCCCACACGCCAGCGAGCGGATGGATGACTTAATGCTGCTTTTTGCGGAAGGCACAACGCGCGCCGGTGGCAGACGGTCTCCGACGAAGCTCTCTAACGAGATCCGTCCTCGGCGTAGCCATGTGAGAGGAGCAGAACCCCCCCCACCCCCTCCTCCTTT
>VXBZ01005653.1:199822-209966 GCA_013399135.1 Heliornis fulica | reverse complement strand
CCCCACCGGGGCGAGCGTGTAAGCTTCGCTTATGTTGCGGGTACCCGACGGCCGGGGCGGGCTCCCATTGGCACACCCGGGCGGCAGCAGCCAATCGCAGCCCGCTCCCGTTTCGGGGAAACTCCTGCTCATTATTTAGCATCTTGGGAGACCATATTTCAGAGGAAGAGCGCCGCTCCCGTAAGCATCCTACCATCAGATGAGGGGGGGTATTGATCAGATCTCCCCATCTCTGGGTCTCCCCCTCTCCACCTGCTATTTGATTTCCCACTCGGAAACGAGGCGGCGCTGGTGGGGACCCCACGCCCCGCGTTCCCACCTTGGCGGGGGCCGCGGGGGAGCTTGCCGGAGCTCCACAATTACTCGCTCCATCGCCATGGAAACAGCCTGGATGCAGAGGGCTGGATTTGTGTAGCACATCTGCTGCCAGGCTCATAGTCAACTGCAATCTCATCTATTTTTTTCTCCTGTGCTCTTGCTGCCTGTTTGATTGGGAGTTTGCTTTCTCTTTTCATATGTGCTGGGAAAGTACACGCAGAGCTGTGCACACATTGACTTTGGATCTCCCAGTGTAAACACACCAGGTTTTGTGTATGTAGATGAACATGTACATGAGAAGTACTCCCTTGTATGCATGCATTTGCTGAGGAGGTATGCTCCCTGTGTACCCATCTAACACTCCTCACTTGTATTTCAAGTCTTGAGCAAAGTACGAGACAAAAACTGCTGAACGGGCCGTCAAAATATTACATTTCACTTCCCAGTTCTATAAACTGCATCTGTCCAAAATGGGGTCACAGACTCTGACATGGCTATTGTGAAACTTCCTAAGCAATCTGCTGTTTTGCTAGTGGGCTTCCAAAATTATATCTAGCACCCACAGATGGTGACCTGAGTCTTCAGGCAACTAATTCTACACTGGATGCTATTGTGCCCCAGGCTTGATGAAACATGCCACCAGAAAAAACGTCAGGCACAAAAGGGCTGTTATCCATGAGGATAAATCTCTGAGCTACCCTCTGAAAAGACAAGAAAAGAGATGAGTAGGTCAGAAGAGGAAACAAAGTAAAGTTGGCAGTTTGGTGTAATTTCTGGCTGCTCTTCAGAGTTTCTCTGGGACACCTGAATAAAAAAAAAATAATTTAAAAAATCTTTCATTCCTTCCATGCTTCTGTTACTGAAAATGCAGAATGCAGAGAATACCTAAATGCATCCATTTACATTACAAAGATAAACCCAGGCAGACTTTGAAACACTGGCATACTATTATAATGGTGATAGAGAAGAATGCCAGATGGAAAAAAGGAGGACACATTCCTTTTTAATGAAAAATTACTTTCATTTAACAACAACATACAAAAAAAAGTCCCTCTGAAAAAAACATTTCTGTATTGCTCTAACAACAGATATCCACTGCATCTGTAAATAGTGATGTTTTAAAACACATCATGACAGGTTCTTGCAGGTGGATTCTGATAACTCCCTGTATGATGAAGGCTACTTGCTCTAAATATCTTCTACTAGCCTTCTGTGGACCTAATGCAGAGTCCAGGAAGGTCTTTGAAGCCCGCTGGTCCAGCGCTCAAGAGCAAGACCAAGACTACAGAGAGTTACAGCAGAAGAGCTGGTTGTTCAGGGCATCTGTCACTCAGTTATCATTTTGACAGAGAAATGAGCTTTTAAGAGAACTGTAGTTTTAAATGACTCAGGATACCATAAAGATCCACTTCTTGCAATGCTGTACTCATTCCAGCTATTCATTTTCCGTTAGAGCAGCACTGACTCCTACTTCCTGCAGCACCATCACTATAATCATTACCCTGAGCTTGCAGGCTTTTGGGGTCACTCTTTCAGTTCTGAAACGTCAAACTGTGGGAAAGATGTTCTATGTGCATTTTAGGACAAAGGGGGAGGGATTAAAAATCCTAGATTTGCTGACAGAACTTTTAGGGGGGGGTGGGGAGGGGAAATCTCAGTCTATCTGGTTCCTCTCTCATCCCTCCTTCCACCTAAATCACACAGAGGAGAGGGTGGGCTGAGGATGGAGTGAAAAATATACCCCATCAAAAATACCCCATCATTTGTGTGCGAATGATGAAGCAGCTCAGCAGCTCTGACATTCATTTTGCTGGCTGTTACTGTCACGTCTAATGGACTGGAAGTATTGTCAGTATGTAGAGCTTAAAATAGTCATGTAAACTATAAATAAATATAGAAAATGCTACTGGACAAGAAGAAAAAAAAAACAAAACCTATCACATTCTTAGCAGGTCTCTGTACTGAAATTTGGGGGTTCTGAAGCCAATATTAAATTGCAGAGCTTCCTAATCAAATTAATTGTTCCTTTCTGCTCCATGATACACAGAGTTCAAAACTCTTCGTTGGGTTGTGCTTTGTTAAACAACACACTGTTGCAGGCAAACATAATGATTACCCATGCAACTCTGAAGAGTCTGAAGAAACCTTCCCTTGGCCCAGTTTCCAAAATTCTTCACCTGCACTTCACCCATGGACAAGGAAAAGACCACGTCCCAGATTAAGGCAACCAGTCAGCAAGACCACACATTTTGTGGTCTTATCCTGCCTTGGGAAAGAACCAGAAAAGACAGAGATCACTGCTTCTGATGGCAGTAAGCTGTTAAGATTTAACATTAAGAAACCTCACCCTTTGTCACCCTCTTTTCTTAGTAATCTCTCTCTGTAAATTGCATTTCTCTTCCTCCCAAGATTGTGTGGTTCAAGAATAAACAGGCTAAGAAATTTGCTGCACTCTAAAGCAGGACAGGGCATAAATACCTAAGATAGCTTTTAAAGGAGATCAAAAATTCAAGGCTAGAAAACTCCAGGCAATTTCAAAGCAACATAATAAACAAGATTCATGAAAAATCTTCTAAGACAGCAGGATAAAATGATGTTCTTCAACCAAAAGGATCAAAGATTTCCAGGAAGGCTTCGCACCAAAGCTGCCACTTGCCAACGCGACAGCAGCTCTCGGCGGTGTGCTGTCACGGGCTAAGACCTGTTTGTATGTGGGAGCTGAGGAACAATCAACAGTGATATAATGCTTACTCATCCTTCCAGATCATGGGTTTTACTTTTTATAGCCTAGATACCTACATGGGGAAGATGGTTAACCTGCTAACACAGCCACAGACTGGTTGGCTCCCGGTGACTCCTCTTCCACAGATTATCTGCCAGGTCTAGTAACCTTTCTAGCTCTTTCAAAAGTTCACTTGCAGAAGCTGTTGACTTGCACCAGGAACAGCTAGTCCTATTCATTTATTCCAGGAATACCTACAGACCTCCCTTCCACATCTGTACTCTTCAAGCAAGAATGAGGATGTAGATACACACAACAAAACACTAACATTTCAGAACACTTCACAGCCACATTTCACACTTAAGTCTGTTTTCTCCCAAATTCCAGTATCAGAAAAACTTTTGTCTCCTTTACCTGGAGTCCCCTGTACTTTATTTCAATCAGGCATTTTTGGTTGGTTTGTTGGTTGGGTTTTTTTCTTGTATTACTGCATCTGAAAGAAGTTTCTGGATAGCAACACATAACCCAAATTAAAATGAAGCTGCTGGTCCACAGCACAAAGAGATATCTATCCTCTCTGCCACTTAAGACAGCCTCACTCCAAACCATAGAGCTTATCTGACTGGGAACACCAAGTGATATATAAGCTGCTGAAAACACTGTCAGGAACACAGCTTTGCAAATCAGATTAGACATGACCTTCAGAGGTGATCTCCCACCATAGCACCCAGGAAGATCTCTCTGCATTACTAAACCCCAGAACCTATCATTCTGCAAAGCATGAACAGATTTGATATCCACCACCCAAGCACCAACGTGCATGTTCAATACTCTCAATCTTCTCCTGTACTTTGAGCACAGGGAGAATTCAAATCTCTTCATGCACCACTGGGCTAGTTGCTCCCCTTCTGAGGATGCACATGTATGTTAAAAAGCCTTTGAGACGCACGGAGGGGCGTTAAAGAAAATCTCCACCCGCCTTAGACAAATTAAATTAAAGCTTTATAAAGTTTCATACAACAGTCTTGGACAAAGACAACAGCAGTGTGGATGATGACTGTCTAGGGGTGTTGAATCTGCAATACTTCATCTTTGACAAGTGAAGTTCTTCAGCTAAGCCAAAGACAGCCCACAAACAATCCTGAAATTGGCTACAGGAACTGACATGAATATTTCTCAGTTTTCCTATTGCTAAATGATTACATGTAGTCTGAGTGGTGAAAGGAGACTTCCTAGTCTAGACAGCAAGACTGTAGGCTCCATTTCCACCTCCCATGTTAACTCCAAAGAGATCTAACATGCCTCATGTTTAATGCAGAACCAAAATATCCCAAACTTAAAAAAAACCCAAAACCAAAGCACCAAAAACCAAGACCCAAAGAACAAACTAAAAGAAGAAAGCTACCACAACCAGACATATTTTACCTGTGTAAAAGAAAAAAAAAAAGGAAGAAAGAGAGACCAGGTTACTTAGAGGAAGACTATTCTGTCACAGTAAACAGATTTGAAGTTGGATTGATCCTGATAAACACACACAAGAAAAGAAAAATTTCTGACACTGCAGAGCTCTATCTGACAAGCAACCTCAAGTGATGTTTAGGTTTGGAGGCAGTGTCCTGTAGAATCACAGTTAGCCTTTGTATAGCTCTTGTATAAACCACCCCCTTAAAAAATGTAAACCCCTGCAGCTGTCTGCAACCTTTAAGCCTTGCCATTTCAAACATACATAGCAGTCATATAGCATGAAAGAGCAGTGAAGAATTTCAAATCAATTATAATAAATCCAGAGAGTAGAAAGACAAAGGTTTCCCAGCACACATCATGGCCCTCAAGTTTCCTTATGCAGCACTAAGTACACAACCACAAGGGCCACAGAAATCACCCTGGGAGTTTACGTCCCCAGATGAGCGCTACCAGCCAAATCTGCCACATCTTAGCCATCTGTGGTTTGGGATAGGACTCCCTGGCTCCCTCCTTTGCCCACTTTATTTAAATGCATATCACAGTTTTGTATCAAAACTCCTTCACAACATGCTGAACCAACTTTTAGTCATGTCATCTGAATCTTGGCTTCCCTGTTCACTCGCGATAAACACACACAAGAAGGCCCAGACAGAACAACTTCAAATCTGCAGCATTTTACCTGCAATATACCTCTACCCACTTCTCCAGGTCATGCTTTGCACAGTCTGACAAAGAAGCAACACAAGCTGGATTTATCTGCAACTCAAAGAGTCTGAGACTTGCCTTTAATGCTTGGTCTCTGTGGGATGGGAACTGAGGAATGTACACTTGAAACAGATTATGCCATGTATGTATTTGGTGTCACCTCTCTAACCTGAATGCATGCTCCCCTCCATCTTATTCACTAGTGCATTGCAGTTGTCTTCCTCTGGAAGATGCAGATTAAATCTCTACTCAATCTTATGAAATGGCAAGAGAATAATTTATTTTACTTTTCTGCTTTTAACAAAACCAAAGAACAGTAGAAGGGACAAAATAAAGGAAAACTTAGTCTGTTGCAGGTATCTGAACTTTGATGCTGTCACGGTTCACCACTTAAATAATGATGTATTTAAATAATTTTTTTAATATGTTAATTACATAAATAGGTACTTAGGAACTACTTAAACAGGAGATTATTTACCCCATTGACTGTAGAAGCCCATGTGTCAGCACATCTGCTGCACAGGAAGATTAAATCTGCTCACACAAAACTCAGGCTCTCTCTTGCTAACAGGGGATGGTTTAGTAGCGTGAGACCTGAAGCAGGAACTCTGGGTTTTATCCACCAGGCCTTTCAGTCTGGCACAATGGATGATATCAGCAAACATTCCTGGATTTCTAAAAGCCCTGTGTATACTTGTCCTGGCATTCTGGGAAAAGAAATGACATTTTTATTCAGGAGAGTTTTCTACGTGCGTGTTTTAGTTTCAAGAGCTTCTGCTCTGTGTTATTAAAGAGTAACAATCAAGACAAAGAGCAGCATTTAAACTGTATTAGTATGATTATGCACCTTTAAGACCAGAATGACAAGACAGGCTGATGATGTTTGGAAAGACTGCACTGAAAACAGCTCAATTACAGCGTTATCTTTGCCTTGGTTCACCTTCCCAGCTGCTGTTGAAGGACCTCTGGACCATTATTTTAATAGCTGTCGATGGGGGCCCATCCACCATTTATCACATTTATTTCACAGTGCTTTCACATCACAGGCTCTCAGGGAAGGGCAAGTGGAAGAATGCTCTGGAGGTGCAGAGAGGGACTGCCAAGACTACAGTGAGTGAGAACAGAAAACACGAGTCTGGTCTCCAGGTCCGGCAGGTGGAAAACAAAGCTTTTTGAGAAGAACAATCTCTGTCTGCTTCCACCCCATGCATGCAGGCATGAAAGTCCCATTAATCCTCACACAACATTGCATACCACACATTTGCAAGCAGGCAGATAGCTTTAGCTAGAAAGGACAACACCCTCCATACCCTCACAGGGCAATTCAGAGCACACAAAACGAGCTATTGACACTCCGTGTCCCCCTGGCAGCCTGTGCCTGTTCCCATGGGCTTCCAAGCCTCCCGAGGTTAAGCTGGGCTTTGCAAACATCCCCTCCTCGAAGACATTACAGCCACTTTTTCAATCCATGTCCATGGAAATGTGCAGCCAAATCTACATACCCCGAACACGTGTCGCACGCCCAGCAGACGCATGCCCACACCCCCCCCGCTCACAGCCAAGAGCGGTATAAATAACCTCGCTACATAAATAGGTTTGCTTAAATGAATCTCTTGCTTAAATAAGGCTGACATAAATATTCCTGCTTTTATGCTGCCTGTTGCATCTCATGTTTAAGTGTGGAAAGTGGCAACCATGTTGGAATGATAGGAGAAACCCCAGCAAAGCATATTAACACCCCACTCTGAAAGCCAACAGGCACGGAGGACAGGGGAGCTCAGCACCCTGATGTAACAGATCAGTGGTGAAGATTTTGTGAATAGAAGGAAAGGCAGGCAGCTTTTTTTTTTTTACCTGTGTCTCTGTGATACCAAGACAGATAAATATTAGTAAGACAGGCAGTAAGAAACCACAAACAATCCATGGAGACCCTTGAGCACTAAGGCAGCAGTACAGTGAAGTTATAAAAATAAACCTTATATTCTCAGTTATAAANGGAAAGGAAAGGAAAGGAAAGGAAAGGAAAGGAAAGGAAAGGAAAGGAAAGGAAAGGAAAGGAAAGGAAAGGGGAAAGGAAAGGGGAAAGGAAAGGGGAAAGGAAAGGAAAGGAAAGGAAAGGGGAAAGGAGTATTGGAAGCAGAAAAGTAACATTCCTTTCTTTGCATCTTTGGAAGGACACCAGATCACTGTCCATACTCCTCTGTGCTCATGTCTACAGTCACCACTATGTTTTCATGGACATTTTCTGTCTTAGTGCTTTCAAAACATCTCAAGAAACTGTTAAGACTGTTTTCTCTGAAGGTGGGTAGGAAGGACCGGCTGTCAGAAAGGACTCTCTGAACCTCCCTCCAGGAACCCTACTTCACATACAGCCCACACACCAGGCCCAGCTCTATCAGTGTTCTGGCTCACTCTGTCAGGGCTGTTGCATCTGCTCAGACTTCCTGCCCACTAATGAGCCTCTTCCTAATTGATCTTCAGAGTACATATTTCCTCAGTCTCCATCATCCCCGAGCTGTCAATACTGCCGCACGGGCACGCTTGCCACCTCAGAGGCAAATCCCGCCTTGGACTCACTCTCTTCATTGAACACTCTCCTCTTTGCACATGGTAGGTGGAATGCCTGCTTCATCTTCCTTGTGAAGAGATAAATTTATAAAGGTCATGCAATGCAGAGGCAGTTGAGACAGTAGGTACAAACTTCAAGGTTTCTTCTCCCTTCGTTCCCCAGGCTCTGAAGCACAAACATATTTAGAGTGCTAAGCCAGTAGTATTTCTACCTGTTACATTACCAGTTTATTCAGGGCTGAACCATTCTCATTCCATTAATTCTTTCCTTTAAAAAACATTTCAGAATTCATTAAAAAAGAAAAAGAGATAGAGGTTTAAAAAGATTTCAGTCTTCCTTAATCATGCAGGGATATATTTTCAAAGCAGTATGCCAGGAGTATTCCACGTGACTCCCATTCATGTTAAAATTAGAGTCACCAGAATAAACCCCATATGCTGCTTTGAAAAGGTACTGTAACTTGTCCAAGGAAAATTTCTGAAGCTTAATGGTGCTTGCACAATTTTTCTGCCTGCTTTTCTTCCTTTGATTTCTGAATATATTTTTAACAGCTTTTTATTTTTATTAAATAACACTTGGGACCATTTGGGAAAATAGAAGCGATTTGCTGGTTATCTTGGTTCATCTACAGCCCTTTTATTTTAAAATTATCAGTTGAATCAGAATATCTTTGCTTTGTAATAAGCAGCTTCAGATATCATTCATTGTTGATGCAGTCACTGTGGACAAAACCTTTCTATCAGAGCCTCAGGCTGCTGGAGGTGTGGCTGGGTTGATTCCTTAGCTGCTGTCCTACCTCATGGTACTCAATATTTCTGCATTAGTCTGAAACTAATTTTCACATCTGGACAGCGGGGAACTTTTTATTTCAAAAGTCTGAGGCACAGTCCCTCCTTGGCCATAAGAGCAGCACTGTTTGTACCAAAGCCAGGCAATGTGAACATACAGCTTTCTCAGTCTCACATGTGCATCTTCAGCCCAACACAGAGCACCTGCAACATCTGTGGTAGCTGCAGAAGCCCACCAGCCTGAAGCCAGCTGCAGTGTTGGGCTTGCCATGAGTCCCGCTTGTCCTAGTTTGCCTCAGTAACTGCAGCCATTATTGCATATGCTGTGCTCACATACACACACTGATAACCACTGTTTGATTATTAAATTTGTCATTTCTGACTACAGTTTTCCTGGTCACTTGAAGAGAGAGAGAGAAAATTTCAACTTCTGACAGCTCCAGTTCCCCTGTCATTGTTCTCTAATTTTTACAGCTCCTAACGTTGTGCACATAAAGACAGCACTAATGCCATCTCTTCCTTTTTTCCTCAGCCTTCTCATTACTGTCCCAAATTGCAATGAATTGTCACTGCAGCCATTTACAAGAAAAATGCAGCAAACACTGTATGGAAACATTTCATTAGTTTACTCTTTAAAGGATGTAAACAAAGGGAAAATCTTTTGGTTAAACATGGAAGGTACTTCCACCGTGGGGGTAAAAAACAAAACAAAACAATAAACCCACACATCTCCTTGCTAACAGAATTGTCTATCAAGAGAGAAAAAAAGCAACCAAAAGATAGAGCTGTCCTGTCATTAAAGCACTGACAAGTGAGGTATGGGTTAAGTTCCCATCTCTACCACTCATTTCCAAGTAACGTGTTGCAAAACTGTTTATATATTCCTGTTATCCAATTAAAAATTAGTTAACATCACCTTTACTTTCTCCTTTTTTTACCCTTTGTATATTCTGTCAATTTAAACAGTGGTGTTTGGTCAGAAACCTGTGTTTAAAAAAAGCCCTGAAACTCCCCACAATGGTGGAGTGACAGCTTGCACATGGAGCTAGATCCTATAAGCAATGGAGCTTTAGCAACAACAGGTCTGTGCACAAGACAAGTGCATTAAAAAAAAAAACAAACCCATAACCAAACAACAAACCCCAACACCCTCACCCCAAACCACAAGAAAAAACCCCAAACCAACACCCAAACTCCCAATCCACTAGTTGCCAAACATTGCTCTACAGTTTTTACATGTATTATAGAATCACAGAATCATAGAATGGTTAGAGTTGGAAGGGACCCCCAGAGGTCATCCAGTCCAACCCCCTGCAAGAAGCAGGGACACCCCCAACTAGATCAGGTTGCTCAGGGCCTCATCCAACCTGGCCTTGAACATCTCCAGGGATCCAGGGGCATCCACCACCCCTCTGGGCAACCTGTTCCAGTGCTCCACCACTCTCACAGGAAAGAACTTTTTTCTAATATCCAATCTAAATCTCCCTCCCTCTATTTTGAAACCATCACCCCTTGTCCTGTCACAACAGGCCCTACTGAACAGCCTCTCCCCATCTTTCTTGTAGGCCCCCTTGAGGT
>VXBZ01005653.1:164778-199737 GCA_013399135.1 Heliornis fulica | reverse complement strand
CTCCTCAGGGCTGCTCTGGAGCCACTCTCCACCCAGTCTGTAGTTGTGCCTGGGATTGCTCCGACCCAGATGCAGGACCTTGCCCTTGGCCTGGTTGAACCTCATGAGGTTGGCACGGGCCCACCTCTCCAGCTTGTCAGGGTCCCTCTGGATGGCATCCCTCCCCTCCAGCGTGGTGACAGCACCACACAGTTTGGTGTCACTGGCGAACTCACTGAGGGTGCACTCCATCCCACTGTTCATTGAGGGTTCAGGTACTCCAAGGAGTTAATGGTTAGACAAGTTACCCCATCAGCCAAGCTGCAGTAGTAGCCAGTAGTAAATGTTTAGTAAAACATACTTACATAAATGTTAGCAAGAACGTTTTGAGGAAATGCTTTTGACTTCACATCTCTGAAGGAGCTCGAATGCCCCGGAGTCATTTATGACAGCTCAGCTGTCAGAGCTAAAACAAGTTAAAACTGCTTTAAAGGGGTCACTGCAGTTAATAGGGAAAGCCTGACTCCTTTAAAGTGGCTACTGCATCCATCACAAGGATCTTTTGCACTTAAATCTTGAATACCGGTTGATGCTGAGTCTGTGTTTGTTTTAATGATGATTAATGGTATAAATTAGCATTTCTCTATTTCATACTGGATAAGAAAGTAGATTTTGCACATAAAACAACAGAAGAATTCCGGTTGCTAGAAAGGTACAGGCATCACAGACACAACAGAGCTGACCACAAGCTTGAGACGGGTTTCTCAGGGCCTTGTCTGGGTGAGCTTTGTGTTGAGAAGGAGATACTCAAGTCCCATCTGGACGCCGACCTGTGTGACTGCCTGTAGGGAACCTGCTTTGCCAGGGGGGTTGGACTCGATGATCTCTCGAGGTCCTCTCCAACCCCTACAATTCTGTGATTCTCTAAGAATGAAGTTTCCATAATCTCTCTGTGCAACCTGTTCCAGTGCTGCACCAGAGAATATTTTATCCTTGTGTCCTATCATTTTCCTTTTCTGCATCTTCTCTTCTTTCACTATGTACTTTTGAGAAGGGTGTGCATCTTCTTGTTCAGACAGTAAAAGAAGCTACAACTCCACCTCCTCCCCCCAGTCTTTTCCAGGATGAACAAAACTAGTTCCTTCACATTCCCCTTAAACCCCACATGCTCCACCACCCTTAATTGCCTTAGTGGTCCTTTGCTGGACTAGCTCCATTTCATCAATCTCTCCCCACTACCAGGGAACAAACTTGGACAAAAATTTGGGGCTGCTGCCCCACAACAACTAAGTTGGGGGGAATAATCCCTTCCTTTGACCTGCTAGCTATCCTTTAGCCAACACAACCCAGCACACAGTCAGTCCACGTCACACATGGGTGCACTGCTGATTCATCAACACAGAGACCATCCTGCAAGCAAACACCTACAATTATGTTTGCACAACATTAAATTAGTCTGTGAGTCCTCAGCTTGCATGGGCAATCACCCATCCTCAGCTTGCTGTGGTGCAGACATTAATATCAAAGCCCTGGCCATCATAAAAATCAATACTAGATACTGAAGTGTTACTCCAGTACTAAAATCAAGAAGCGCAGAGAAGGAAATTAGAACCATCAAATTCTCTCAAATGATAATAACTAAAGCAAATTGAGCAGCTATGAAACATCCTGTCCTCCAGAGCTTAAAACCAACAAGGCAATAAACCCCCCGCCTCCCCCAACTCATGTACAGCTAAATAAGTTTTATGGAGAGATTTTTCTCTTCTTTTTTCCTCACCCCTTTAAAGATTCTGCTTTAGCTGGTACCCTAAAGATTCCACACAGCAAAGGGCTACTGAGGCCATGGATTTAACTGAAGCCATTTGCAAGCTGCACACATACAAACCCTTCTACCTGAGGTTTGTCTCCCAGATTGGTGGAGATAATTCATTTCTCTAAGTAAATTAAACTTCTCAGCCCATGGTATGTGGAATTAGGCTACATAAAAGAATATAAAGTTCCCTGCCACTGTTATTAAAACGTAGTATTTACACCATTACTCCTGAGGGAAGACCTGGGTGGTTTTTTTTGTCTGCATAGCTACACTTTGAGGAATGAGAAACACTCCTGTGAATGAAATTTTGACTTTACAGTTTCAAAAGTGTCTCAGTGTCCTTTGGATTTCAGTAACCCACATCCTGGCTAAACCGGCTTCCAATATTCTATGGCTTCAAAGGGTCTTTTCTGATCTCTTCACAGGAGACATGGCTGTGAAATGTGGTCAGCATGTACCCCATCTACAGAAAGTGAGAAGAGTCATTACCACCCTCCTTAAGACAAGTGGAAGTGCTGTAAGAGCCATGCCCTTGCTCCAAAGAAAGGGGACAGGCAGAAGGAAAGACTGAGGGGTTAACTCCTGTTGGAGGTCAGGGTACTGAACAGGGAGAGAAACTAAAGGAAGCTCCACTTAGAACATGTCGAAACCATACTGGATTTCTCTAAATCTGGTCACTCATTTATACATATGCTTTTAAAAAACCACCTACAGGCCTTAAAATGCAGAACAAGTATCAGTTCTGTGACAATCGGATCAATCAAGATTTTAAATTTTAAATTTAAAAAGTCACCAGGAAGAAAACAGCCCTTTAACAACTTTAAATCCCCAGCTTACATAAAAAGAGTTCTTGGAAGGAGTCTGAAAATCATGACAGCTAAGAGATTACATCCTTCATCTCACACATCTGATTTTACAAAACCAAGGAAGTTCCATTTTCCTACTTGGTGACTTTTGAGATGTTATTTTCGCTATGAAGGGCTGATCAATTGCTTCTGAAGAGGCTGACAGTGTAACAATAATGCAGTTTCCTGTACTCCTGGTTAAGTACAACAAAAAGTTCTAGGCAACCTTTACTATCCAAGCAAAATGGGCACAACTGCAATATCTAAATTCTTGCTGCTGAGGTTCTCACAGCATCAACGCAACAAAGATCAGCCAGTTCTCCTGAGACAGAAAACTGATGCTTGATATCTGAAAATATGTCTCCAGAGAGAAAAAAAACTACCATGAAATTCAAAGCATGTGTGGAAGCTTTTTCCCCAGATGCTTCCACTCTTCTAGATGCAGACTTGATATTCATGACACAAGGGTGGTTCTTGATCATTTCAGTTTCATGGTCGTGGCATCTTCAACAGACATTGCAAGATCTTTAATCAGCTTTTTCAACATCTTTTTAACATCTTTTTCAAGGATTCTGACCCAGAATTTGTTATTTGTTTCTTCTCCAGTGTGTAGAGTTTGGGTCAATATCAAATCTCTCTCCATTCCTGGACTCAGCTTCTAAAGTGACATGTTCCTCAGCTTTCGTATGTGTCATTAGGGACCTTGCTCCTCTGCTTGCTATGGCAAATATATAAAGGTAACATGAGGAACTGGGAGGGAGCCTATCAAGAAATTATCTTTCACTCATCAATAAATCAGTAACAGTTTTTGTATGTCTATATGAATCAAGAGTGTAGAGGTGAAATAGCAAAGAAGAAGGGGCCTTACCACTTTCAGAGGTTCACACAACACTTTGCACCCTCCAGCAAGCTATACTCTCAGTGGAAAAGTGTCAGAACCCAAGTTCACCCATCTCAGCTTTCCCAAGTGACAACTGTCCCTGCTGTGGTCTCAAGCCCAAACATTCCACGAGGCAAACCAGTTCCTTCTGAAAGTACATCCTAAATCCTTCACCTCCTGTCTTCATTTTCCCACTCCCCAGTCTCCCAGAACTTGATGACACTTCACAATAGCACACCAAGGCCCAGCTTAACCTGGTATGGCTTAAGAAAGCTCTGCTCAACCCATGGTGGGCTAACTCTGCTCCAGATGCCCTAGCACCAGTGCCCAGGGTGTGATGGGGAGGGCTGGCAGAGACAGGTATCCCTGTCGGTCCCGGGTGCGTGGCGCAGACACGGCTTGGAGCAGCTGGTGTGTGGAAAGGAGAGAAGAGCCCATCTGCACCGTCTCTTCCTCACCCCCCTGCTCCCAGCGGCCCTCCCCTCCCTTACACCCCTACCACAGCCGGTCTGGCTCCACACGGGTACGTGGGATCACTTTGTCAGATGCTGGCCGGTTACCTCATGGGCTAAAAATAGACACAGGCAGCCGCGACTGAGCGGCAAACGCCTGTTTTAATGGTGACTGACGGATTCAATCAAGACAATAGGCGAGATGCAAATTGCAAACAACGAAGGGTGGTTGTGTGAGGAGGGATGAGGAGGCGAAAACAACAAAGCACCCTGGCTTTGCTTACCAGACACGTAGGAAAGATTTCTGCTGCTCTTTTCAAGCATAGTGCTGTTTAGATTACAATTACTTAAAGCAACCCAACAATAATATGAGCTCTTGTGCTACTATAAGGGAGGCTATAAAAACCTCGTTGTCAGCTGCATCATTCATCACGATAACCTCATTTCAACTGAAACAAAATCTCTGAGACATTATCTCCACACCACACCCCCCTCCCCTTTTCCTTCCCTTTTTTTTATTTGCCTATAATAAGGTCTATAGTCTGGGGAGCTCTCAGGCTGAATTCCATGCATTGTGATGCACAGAATGAAAATCTGGTATTATATGCCCGCTGACATTCACACGGGCAGCAATTCATGCAGCAAAAAGCCATATGCCACGGCACCTCTGATTTAACTGTACTACAATAGCATATCCTCGAAAGAAGGGATAAAAAATACGAGGCAAGAGCAGTTCCCAGGATCTGATTATTATCCACACTTCAGGGATGACAAGGGGCAATATCACGAAATTTGCTGTTTTGGTGACAGTTTCCCTGGGATTCTGGCCCTGTGTGGAAGGTTTCCGGAGAGCACGAACAAACCCGCGGTTAGCACAGATAACCTACACCCGACGTCTCTCCTCTGCTTATCAGCCTTTCCACTCAATCATCTTTTTGAAGGCTGAGATGTTTATTGGTTCGATCAGCACCCACGGAGATGAAAATGAAGAGAGCTTTGAAAATATAAAGTACCAACAGCTTTAAAAATTGCCATCTCCCGGGGTGTTAAGCAGACCTGGATGTACTCTACGGTAACACACCGACTTCATTAGGAAAGCTGGGGGATGAAATCCACCCCGGCAACGACAGCTAGGCTGTTCACAAATAAGAGATTTTACTGCCAAAACCAACAGTGACTTTCATCACTGGGGAAAGGATAAGGCAAACAAGTTTCTGATCAAGGAATAGATTATACTAAAATAGTCTTTTCCTTTTTTTCCTTTTTTTTTTTTTTAAGTAACAGATGTTTTGTTGAGACACCCCTTCCTTTCCTGGATTTTTTGCTTGAAGAATTCTTCTCTTAGCATACCCATCCTGGCATATAAATGGGCAGCACTCCAGCATTACAATGCTTTTCCTTTTAAGCCTATGCCTTCCATAAAATCATTGCATATGCGATCACTGGAGAGGGATAGTTCAGCTAGGATAATAACTAGATGTGACTGTGCTACTAAAGCCTTTTGAAGCCTTCTGGCAAAGACAGACAGTAGTAAAGATACTAGTTTTAATGAAAAAAAATAAAATCTTTGAACCAGAAAAATGATTCATATGCTACAAAGTGCAGAGAACGGGCAAGTGTTGCTCCTTACTGATTCATTATCCAGTCTAAGAACTTGTATTCCACAAATAATTCTTTTTAAATGTATTTGCATTCTTGACAATGACTGCTAGTTAAGACTGAAAAAATATCCAGAAGAAAGAAACCAATTATATTTAAAAATGTAATATTTTTGTTCAGTTCCTTTGAGCTGGACAGGCCCAACCTTTGGGGTATGAATATTTAAATTCAGATTGGGTGTTTACAGACCGATGCCTCGGTAAGTGGAAGACCACATCTCCAGCGTCTTTACCAACCCCCCTGTCAGGTTTCTGCAGCCAGAAGCTGCAGTCAAATAATAAACTGGCTTTGACAAACGCAGTGGGACACGTTAGGAGATCTGACAGGTGCAGATAAATGCAGAGAGATGGAAGAGACTAAATGAGCATCTGACGAGGGAATCAACTTCCAATATCCAGGCCACAAGAAAGCATAGAAGGAACACTGACCAAATGTTGGGGAAAGGCTGTTCACCAGGCTCTCCTTACAACACATCAAGATGCTCTGCTTAAAACAGACCCTCCCAGAGGAAGTGGTTGCTAATGAATAGACCTGACAACCTTCCTGTAACCCAAATTACGCTCTTGTAGGAGATTCATAACGTATCTGGAGGGTGTTTTTTCTTGAATTAAAAAGTCACGTTTTTTTTAATACAAGCTAAGCAGCAGATTTGCAAAATGTTAATTGCTATAGGGTGTTTTTTACAAATTCATACACTGAGCAATTAATGATACAATGTATTTATTGCAATTATCTGTTTCCAATAAAAGTTAATAAAGTGCTAATGGCCTCAGGTGTGAAAATGTGGACTTTAATTTGTGCTAATCTGCCTAAGCCTGGGGAATACTGAATTCACCCTATGTGAGAATAATTTATGTGTGGTATCCCTGACTGATATAAACAAAGCATTGCCAAGGGAAGGTGCAATAAAGCTAACAGAGGTGTGCAATCATTCCACTAGCCTGGAGTTTCCCACCGGTGAAATGCAAACACAACAGCCTTCCACAGCTACTCGCCAAAGAAGCTAAATTCTTTTGCTTCAGACTGGTGAAAAAAACACCCAGAACAAATGTTTTGGAGAGCTTCTGTAAGGAACTATTTATCAACCCTCTCCCTACTTATCACTGAAAAGAAAAGCAGGTGACAGACAGGTTTACAGACTAACTGAAGGATTTTACGTTCAGGTTTGTCTGAATTCGTTTTTTCTCGGGTGCATGGTACCTTCATGCTCACGGAGCTGCCAGTTGCCATCTTCCTCCAAATGGCCCTGTGAAGGGGTGTGAAGGAGAGGAAAGAACTTTTTCCTTTATAGAGGAAAGAACCACCTTTGCTGCTGCCTGGAGCAGTGACAGGGTGATGGAGGAGGCTGAAGCAAACAGGCAGATATCCTGGCTCTGCTTTTGGCCCTGCCTCTGCTGCACTGCCAAGGCACTTGAGGTCTGGGCACCTTTGCCAGTTTCCTGCCAGTTTTATCAAGCCTGGGCCAACTCTATGAAGGGCAGAAGAGTGCAGAACATTGTTAGTGCCACTAGAGGGGATCACTTGAGCATACTAGGAGACCTGCTCCTCTTCCAGATGTGCAGCAACATCCAGGCTAGGCATGGAGCTGACCTAGCAAGGACTATCACTAGGACAACAAGGTTGCAGCCAGAAGGAACAATTTGGGCAGTTATCTGCTCCAAGATCTGGAGTCTTCCCCAAGACCTGGAGTCTTCCCCATTGGAAGAAGACCTCGCAAAGCTGGTGACAACCCCTCCACCACATTGCTGTTCTGACCCTTTCCAAACGATCCTCTGTACCTTATGGGTAACTCATATTATTTGAGGTTGGTGTTGGCCCACAACACGTTTCCACACAGAGCACCACTGACACAAGTATGTCCCTTAAAAGCTTGCTCTTGAACATTTAGCCATATTTTGAACCCAGCCTTACACAATTATTCATCCTACAGCTGACAAAAGCGTGACAACACCAGAGAAGCTGAGAAACCCGTGTCACTGCGTTTCCAAACCGTCAGCGAACAAGGAAATGGTATTTTTCATTTTTCTGTTATGCTTGGTTACCTTCTCTGTTATCTTGTCACAGAGCAAGGAAAAATGTTCACAGGGTCTGAGCATGAGCAATAAACATCTTTTGTGGTTATCAAACGCCTCAGTGTTTGCTTTGATATTTAATTAGAGGGCTCACGTAGGGCATTTATTGTTTGCATCTGCTGCCACCGTGAACAGCTCTGCCTCTACTGATACCACAGAAGACAGTTTGTTGTGTGTACACTTGTCAGCAACACATATTAGCATCTTGCTGAGCAGACCCCACTCCTGCACGGGCAGCCAGTGCCGCGGCTCGGTGTGTCGCTCAAAGAGTCAACACCATGAGCAGGGCTGCTCAGGGTACCTGAGTGAAATGGATGATGGATAGCTTTGAAACCAGAGGTTTGGGGGATTTCTGAGAAGATCTTTCTCATCACAAAATGAATTTCCATAGAATGTTTAGAATATGGTGGTTTAGACTACGATGACCTCACACACAAGGCCAGTGGGTAAAATAAGTTACCTACAGTTCTCGTTAATAGGAAAAAATGCATCAGTAGCCAACCTCATTCCACTTTCCTATTCCTTAAACCTGTAGTTTCAGTGAATAGAGTGGATTCTAATTTCAAGCACTATACACCACTGGGCTTTAAAAGTTTTTCAGTTTGGGCATCCCCTGTTTAACTTTGGCCATGCTGAAATTAAAATCTCTGACTTGTTAGGGCTAGTCATTTTTGAACATAAAAGCAGCTATCATTTTGCTCTGTCTCCATAAAGCAGCTTTAAAACATTGCAGGGTTAATCAAATAAACTAATCTTTTCCCTTCTACTCTGGTACTGGAAGCAGCAATGTTTTTTCCTAATGTTTTTAAAGATGGCCTTACACTAGGCACAGAATTAGCAAATTGTTCGTGTTGTTCTGCAGGTGTAATACAACAAGCTATGGCTGGTCCTGCAATTAAAATAATCCATTTGCTCACCCTTCTTTGGGAACAGAGGTAAGAGGATAATCTTCTCACCTATGTAATGTTCTGGCTATGGTCTCCTTGTCCTCTCAGAAACAACAAGTATATTTAAACAGAGGATCACTAACAAGAGAGCAACCTCAGTGTAAATCCTCATTAGAGCAAAGCAGGTGCATTTACTCAAGCATAACTAGTGGGGGTCAACACAAAAAATTTCACTTTGAGTATGCTTTCATTTGGCTCCATGGAAGGAATTTTACAGTGGGGCAGATACCTTGAATTTCACCCACTATCATGTTAAAAAACAATCAAAAAAGCCCCGAGCAGTGAAAATACATCTTAGTCTATTTGGCAGCAGGGGCTGATTACCCTGAGTGTTGGTGATCCCTCCATGAGGGAAAATTGGCTGATGGGCACCTATTTAAATGGACAGGCTGGTGATGTGGGTTTCTAGATGCTGGAGTGTGGGATAACTCAGTCCAGCTTTCTTACAGTCATCACTGACACCAAAAACAATACACAAAACTTGCTTTCTGCTGCAACAAAACACACAGAATTATGTACAGCTTGGAGATTACATTTTTGAAGTCATAAACCATGCTGTCTGCTCACAAATGACTGTGGAGGATTCTGCTTGTAAGTGTCCTTTGATCATCTGTAGGCTCAAAGAAAAACAAAGAGGTTTCAAATGGAATTGTTGCCACTTGCATGTCTGTCTATCCAACTGCATCTTAATTTCTCTTGAAAACTCACCAGACATGAATTATGTATGACTTAAAATGTTATAAAGGCATAATATAAGCTTAGCTGCCTGGCTGAATTACTCTATTCAGACATCTACCAGTATACTGAGAGACTGCAAAAGAGATTTTAGGTCTGACAGCATCATACTATTACCACAGAGATCCAAGGTGTTTTTCTAATGTGAGAGCTGACAAAGGGGTCTGTTTTAATGAATGAGAATCAGAGAGACAAAGCACGAGATCATAAATGTTTCACTAAAATACCATAAAATTCTTCCAGCCAGCTATGAGCAAAGTGCTGGTTTAATTATTTAATTTTTTTTAAGCTTTAACAATGAATAAACCTATATGAAATCTCCACAGCATGGACTGAGGGACCACGATGGCACAGTCTGCCATTCTGTCATCAAAAGAAACACTTAAAATGATGCTTAAAAAAACCCTTGGGAACTGGCACTGAAACCTGAGGGGAAGTATTTAATCATCTCGACTCTTTCAGCACCTATCATTCCCCAGTGCAAGAGAGAAGGAAATAAATCTCTACATGTGCACACAGGCCCCCTACAGTTCCTCAACATACAAGATATTGTGATTAATCAAAAGTTTAATTTTAAACAAAAAGCTCCTCTTCTTCAATTATGATTAAAGATCAAAGCAAGTGGATTAGCTTTTCAGCAGGATTTCCTGGTCTCAAGACTTAACTATCCAATATATAGAGAGTGTCCAACTTTGTCATGGAGTCTTTTTGGGGAGGAATGGAAGAAGGAAAATACCAAATGATCCCATGAGCCAGGTGGGTAGCAAACTGTATCAGTGTTGTTCCATACATTACCATAACAATCAAGTTACTGAAACTGAAAAATAGTAACCCAATAAGAGGACAAAGGAGACCCAGACATATTCCCATCCCTGTAAAGTGGAAAGTTCCACATTATATAGACATCAGCAGCTGTCACCCACCAACCAGATGGGTAAACCTGGGTCCCACTATGCAATGTATCAGCCCCCACAAATCCAGAAGTGCTTCACAAGCCCACACAACAACACAGTTTGCTTTGCTCACAGATCCCTTCAGACATTTATCAGCTGAGTAATGCACATCACCACTACATGTCATCTGAAGCGGATAAGAGCCCAAAAATCTCCTTATGACTAAAAGAAAGAATTTAGAAGAGCAGAACATAATTACTGACATGTTAGAAATGAGAGTCTCAAGAACTTAGTATTCCATCCCATTTACTAAACCAGTTACAGAATGAGAAGTGAAGTTTCAGATTTGCCCCATGGAGTTAAGGATCACTTAATGCCTTCAAAGACACATGCAATAAGACCTACTACCCACCTTGCTGCAACTGGAGGAGCTGCTGGGTAAAGCCAAGGGATTTTCAGTAGCAGAAAACACAAAGACCAAACTAGTCAGATCAGAGAAGAAACTACCTGATCTTCCAGTAAATTTCTTTGTTTTCCTTTTAGGATGATCTGTGCTGTTGCCAGAAACAGGACCAATCTTCTCCTGAATTCCCTAGGATTACTAACTCAAGTTGTGGGAAATTATGCACCCTGGTTTTGATTCTACTGCAACTACTCTTAAGTCATAGGCAGTTGTTAATACATTTGTTTAAAACAACCACATATTGTGAAGTAGTCTTAAAAACACTGTGTTTTTAATACCTTAGCTTTAGGTTTCTACACTGTTCAGTGAGTTATCTTGGATTGCTCCATCTTCACTCCTGGACCATTAAGTAAGACAAGTGTGTCAGCAATACCATGCAAGAAGCAGCCTCTTGGTCATGTAGCTACAATAGCAGGCATCTTGGACTTCCCTTCTCCCTTCTGTGTGGGCTCTGGTACTGCTACCAACTATCTTACCTAGAAGATCTCATCAAACACTGTATCCTAAGGATTTACCTTCCCTCTGTAGTGGAAAGTGAATATTTAGACCACTAGACAGAATTAAAAGTGAGGGATGATTGTTCCTACTAGTTCTCATGTAATATTTGAGTCTGGTGACTTCAGAGCACTACTTGTATGGCACATGCTGACACAGTGCTATGGTCTCACTTTTCTCTCTTGACCAACAGCTCTAAAACCAACATCTAGTCTTAGGGAGAGAGGCTTAAGATCCAGCCAAAGGACCCCAACAAAGATAAGGATGCCAGCTGGTGACAGAAACACAGGTTTTTCTTTCTTAAAAAATGACCAAGATATTCTTCAGCCCCCTGGTGAGCAAAATGGTTAAAATAGGATGTCTAGGGACCATTCAGATAAACAGCTCTGTTCTCCATAGCTTTGCTAATAGTCAGGAGATTGGCTGAAACTTTCACAACTCTGTCTTAAAACAAAAAGGGTACCACAGTGAAGATTATTTTCTTTTTTGTTTGTTTGTTTGGGGGGTTTTTTGGTAGAATTTTTTTTTTTCTGTTTTAGCAGGCTAAACAGCACAACATTTTGTCAGGATTGTGTCCACTCTTGAATATTTTATCACTTTAGTGCTCACATGAAATGAAAGGGATGCACAGAATTATCACTGCAGTACACTCTTTGCATTATTTACAACCTTAGAGGCTGCAGCACTTCAGCATAATATTGCTAACATAAAAAGGCAGCATTTCTCCTCAAGTCAGGTTTTTTAGTTTCAGTCTTCAGTGCAACATGCTGGAGAAAAGGTCTGTGAACCTCCCTTACACATCCCATCCCCTACCCACACTTTCTAAGCGTTGTCCCTCTGATGTGCAAAGAGTGCAAACAGATGAAACCTCCACAGCACGCAGCCGAAGCGGGATCAGTAAACCCCCGTGACTTGAGGGAAGAATACGTGGCCTTGTTTAACCATCCTGCCCAGTTACTCCCACCCCACCCTTTTTCTTGCCTTGTTAAAGTCCTCTGAAGTTGCCCTCATTTCTTTCCATGTCTTGTTCAAGAGCTGAATGCAGATACAGAAGAACTCCTCAAACGATCTGTCATGGGTGAAGAACATGGGATGGAAATCGTTGCAGGTCTCACTGGCTAAAAACAGAAAAACAAGGAGGGTGGAATGAAATGTGTGCAGGTAGAAGGTTCAAAAAACCAAACACAAAATACAGTCAGCCACAAAATTTAGAAAACATTGTTATTCAGATGAATTCCAGTTCTAGTAGCAAAAGATGGCAAAAAAACTCTGCAATCCTAAAGACAAAACCAAATAGACCCTGTCCCTAAAGTAGCAGCAAGAACAAGATGAAGCAACTACGTGATCGCTTGAATACTCTCTCAATGAGTGTTTTGTTTTTGCCAAGCTTTGTTGTTCAGTCCAAGACAAAGAGATGCAGGGAAGAAGCACAAATCTCCTCATCAAAACAACAGCCTCCCCCATTGCTAACAGCACGTACCATAATGCCCACTGAGAACCAACCACCAAACCCCATCAATCACAAAAATACTATTAGATCGATGTACACACTGAAACATGAAGCTCTGCTGACACAGTAGATGATCTACCATATTGTACATGGATATACCACAGAGGTAACCAGGTATCTAGAGAGACATACAGATGAGAATGTAGTTGATTAGATTTGTTCTTTGAAAACAACTGGAAATGAAACAGATCTTCTGTCATCTGTCCCTCACCTGAGACAGAGGAAAAAACTCCAAACTTCCTTTTTAACAATCAAATACTGGCTTTTAGGAAGCAACATAGAATACCAAGAAGGAAAAAACTACAATTTGGTAAGACTGCTGTGCATCTCCCTGAGTGAAGAATGAATTTTCAATAAACAAGGCCTGAAGCAATGCTGACCTCCAGGAATATATGAGCAACCTGGGAATAGAGCAGGCTCTAGCCAAGGACTCAAAAAGATCCTTAATCCATACTATGACTGGCAGGGGCACCTCAGTAGGTTGGATATTTATGTTCTTTAAAAAAAAAAAGTAAAGTTGACTAAACCTTTGTTCATGTACCCAGTCCCCAAATCTCTCAGCTTCATCTCCCACCTCTGCATGAGTGCTCTTCTGGACTTTTCCAGCTGTCATGCCTATACAGCAGCATCTCCCTTTACTTCACAACGAGACAGCCACAAGCTTCCTCTGCAAGAATTATCAAGCATTGGGATACATCAGCCTTTTCCTGAGGCTGGATCACTGTCTGACATCTCCTTTCTCTCAGTGGAACTGGGGAAATCAGAATTAAGGCTCTCCAGGGGAGAAGGTGAATGGCTCAGGCAGGCTGACTCCCTGCATCAGCTGCAAACACTTGGTCCTGGTGCCTCTTCCAGCCCCAAACCCACCCTCTCAGCATGTTGTGTTACTTTTGCCACGCCAGCAGCTCTCTCACAGAAACACGAGTTGTGCTTAGAATCACCCAAACCCTCAAAGAGAAAGAGCTTCTGATCTTTCCCAGCATGCAAAATTCTAATTATAAAAGAAAACTCTGAAGCTTAATTGTTAATTTGAAGCTTAATTTTAACGTCAGATTTACAAAGATCTAATCAATTCCTCAGCCCGCGTAGCGAGGATGAGAGTTAATTTTGGAGAGTAGGTTTCATCCTCATCAAATAAAATAAAGTGCATTTACTTCCAAGGATGTGCAGTCGAGGGGGAATCCGTTGAAGCAGAGACCTGTGTCTATGAGGCACGACTCAATCCCTTTCAAAGAACAAAACGCCTTGAGCACGATTTCCAGAGCACCTTCAGCTCCCGCGCGTCGTGCTGGAGCTGCGAGGGCTCAGCACTTCCAATAACCAGACCTTCAGTCTGTCATAATGGCAGAGGCATGACAGAACAGGTTCTCAGAGGAACATTGTCTTTAAGTCATGAAATACTATAATGATGAGAAGAAATAAAATAACACAAAGCAGGAGAAAGCAGCCAATGCCTTCGCTATATAAATCACAGCACGAAACAAGGCAATAACCCTCGACGTGCTCTGGCCTTTCTGATCCTCCTCAGAGCCTGAGCTTATCACTGCTCCTGCTCATAAAAATCAATAAATCAAAATTAATGGCAAGGCTAGGGATTCTCAGAAGCTTGATCATCATTTCTAACTCATGCTCCTTATGATAATCAGCCCCAAACTGTATCTATTATGTTGACTGCTCTGCATGCAGAATCAGAGGTGCCACCTCTCCCTCCCCACAAGTGTTTTTTTAATAAATGGGGAACATAATGTGTTTTATGCCTTTTCAGCTTGAAAATGAAAGAGTAAAAAAATCATTGATATTGATATAAATGGAGAAAGCTAGGCCTGTCAGAAAGCAGGCTTAAAGCACAAACAAATCCTAAGAAAAATTCAGAACCAAATGATAAGCAGCTTTCTCAAAATTCCTAGCAGCATCCAGAGAGTAAAGAGAAAAATAAAAATCCATACTCTACTGCAAAAGCTGCCTTTGTGTTCAGTGGAAAAAATCACAAATGAAGCACATCAGTGTTCACATGATGTCATACCTATGGGCTGCAGCTCAGGTCCTGTCTGTGTTTTGCTCAGAGAGTTTAGATATCTAACAAAAGACAAGCTTTGTCCCAGTGTTTTCTTTCTCCTTTCAATGGAAAGATGAGAATGGAGGAAAAAGCAATACAGTGTTACTAGTGGTTTCCAGACCAGAGTAAGGCCAAGTGACAACCCATGGTCTTACCCCACCCTCTCCAGCCCCAAGTCAGCATCTCCAATATCGAAACATTTGCAGAGCAGACAAATTTAGAGGCTGCACAGTTTTACTGATTAAAACCCTCTTGGATTTATTTTATCAACAACTTGCAATTTGACTAGTTTTAAACTGAAACAGAGGTTCAGCATTAGAATTTTGGAGACTTACCACTTAAGAGCTGTGCACAAAATTCCTGCCCTTAAGCCCAGCACACTCTAACCTTCATTTTCATGAGCAGCCACTAACCACATTTATAACCACACAAAAAACACACACGCGGCTGCAACGCGGGGACACAAATCATCACGATTATTTAATATCATCATCAAGTTTTAATTAGGCCTCTGCGAGATCACCTTTGAAAGGCAAGTCGCAGATGTCTGGCCTACATAAATCAGGTGAAGATCTTGTTGATTTTCCTTTCTTGGCACAATTCTCAGAGCTGTAGATCAACGTGCCACCTCTCAGGATTCAAGTAGTCCTTCAAGCTTCTAACTGATCTATAGCTGTGACTTTGAGGAAGATGCTCAGTTCATTTCTCATCATAAGTTGCATCAGCAAAAAAGAGAGCTAATTTCTACCTGGGAGTTCATGTGGTTCCTTCAGTGTGTACCATTAAGCGTCCACCTAACACAATTTTGTCTGTCTGCTCATTTCCCAAATTATAACAAAGACATTCAAGCATCCCAGACTGTTTGAGTGGTAAAACAGATTTGATGTGTTATGTTGTTCCTCTGTGGATTAATAGAAAACAACAGGAAAAAGAAAACAAATTTAGAAAGAAGAAAAGACTTATACTTTTTACCCACCCTCTAAATGCTTTTTTTTCCATGAGAAACATTATCAGGGCCAAATTTCTTCTAGCTTTGTCATGAACAGATAGGTATTTTCATATCTGCATAAGCCTGTCTTGGAAGGGCACAGATTAGATGATGATGTTTGACTGTGAAGTGCAGCAGAAATTTAAATTTCAAAGTTGCTGTGGTGAACTGAATACAGACAACAGGGATTTCTGCATGAAGGACAGACTCCACGAAAGGACAAGTGCACCGGACCAGACACCTGGCTGGGGTGTCACCCCGCTGTCCAAACCTGTACGAACAAAAGGTCACCAGTCCAACAGGAGCCAGTTGGTAGCAGGAAGTGCTGATTACATCTTTCCCCTACTTTAAGAAGTAGGCTATGTGTAGGTAGCTGTAACTAGTTTCAATTTGGAAAGGGGAAAAAATATATGATTTTTCTAAGCCTTGAATTTATTTTGTCCGATACTTGAAAGTACCACAGAGATTACTCCTCCCTCCTCCCAAAACCACAGCAGCAAACAGAGACACGGTACTACACCTCTAGGCAAGGTACTGCCCTTGATCTTAGATGCTGTTAGTGTTGATACTAGATGCTCACCTCCTCCCAGTGTCTATAAAACTGCATATGGTCAACCTGACCTCCACTGTGAAGCTCTTGAATTCAAGAAATGATAAAGGATATACTGGTGTGAAAGCAAAGTAATAAACAGCCATATTTATCATGAAGAGGGACATTTGAAATTAGGAACTGCCCGAGCCATTATTTTCAAAATCCATTCACAATACTACAGGGGGACAAGGTGAGGTGATTTAAACAGTCATTCTTCTGTAAAGTTAAGGCTCAGACCCAACACACTGGGAATGCATATCAAAGACAATTTACTAATTCCAAGTGAGGCACCTCATTCATGGATGTCAGCCCTGTACTGCTGGTCTACAAAATGCAACTAGATTTAAGTAGATAATAAATAAAAGTGGTAACGCTGCTGCGTATTATCAAATAATTCAAGAGCTGACAGCTCAAATCAATCAAATGATTCAGTCAGCTTTATAAATGCATCCACCTGGCATGAATGCTGTCACACCTACAGGGACAGACAGACACCTGTGGTGAGGAGCAAGCCTCTGAGCAGAGTTTTCAGTGATGCAGAGCCCTGGGAATCTGGTTTGCAAAGTCCCAGGGAGAGAGGGGTTCAATAACATCCCGCTGCCTGAAAGGTACCTGGGATCCACACGATTCAATCTTCAGAGAGATTTGCCTTTTCTATTGAGCTGCTGCTTAATTCTGGGTGAGTCATTTCTCCCCTCTCCTATTTCCCCCTGTTTCACAGAATAGAGATGATAATATTTGATCAGAGAGGAGGCGGGTGGAACTGCACCTTCTGTAGTGCAGTGAGATCCCCGAATGAAGGGCGCAATATGGACCTTGGAAATACCATCTCCACTTGGCACAGCCTCCTTTGGGATTATTATTTGCCAATAACACAAGACAACCAACGAGCAACTAATTCTCACTAGGTCTCAGGAGAAGCAGCACTGTAATTTCAGCTTCTCCCAGAAGATGTGATACAGTAAAAATAACTACTGGCACGACCATTTTTATATAGGCAATCAAAAACTCGGTAACACACAGAGTACATAAGAGAAAAGCTCACCTAATACTGCAGAAATACAGAGATTGCCAAGTTATCTACACCACTGATCCCTGTAGTCTGCTGGCAATAATTTGAGAGAAAACCTTTGGCTACCTTTGTGGTACATGATAGGGAAACAGTGTAATTTAAGGCATGGAAGGTCACTAGCAATGGCAGTGCAGTAATGAAGTAGTAATATTGCTGCCAATTGTGTAATTCTCTTTCCTAGGGAACAGAGGTGTTTAGATGGCTCAACTGGCATTAGAACACAAGCCACTCGTCCTTTTTATCTAAGATACAAGCAACTGAGCTTCAAGATATGACAAAATAATGCAAAAAAAAAAGCTAAGTGGCATTTATTAAATTGCAAATCTAAGTGAATTGCAGAGGGTTTTGTTTCACCTGCTTTGGAATATAAAGGGGATTAAGAAGCACACTGCACCACTGAGCCGTACAAGATGTGCCACTGGCTTCCCCAGGGGTGTGGGCACACGTGTGTGTGTCTCAGAAAGCATCATCCCAGACAAGGACATCAGGTGTGAATCCAAATCCAGAATTACAGCACCAAAGTAGCACAATTACTCAGGATGTCAGTGGCTAAAAGACATAAGGCAACAGCAGCTCTTTGAACCGATGAAACTTCTCATTAGGGGAGCTATAGAGAGAAACTGGAAGAAAAGTACACATGAAAGGCTTCCTACAGCCTGTAAGCTTTCCTTTTTTGAGGGTGAGAATCAATTCCTTTACACAGTGAGAAACAAGGATTTCATGAAGCCTCAAACCTGATCAGACAGGCAGGACTTGGGATGCTTATGGCACATGCAGCTCTACAGTAACTTACCCAGATTCTCTTTGAAGGTGGCTGCCTGCTGCTGCATCAGAGACACACCTCCCTTCCCCAAAATATCATAAAATAAAGGAGACATTATTTTAAAATCCACCTCTCTCACTGTCCCAAATGAAAGTGGTGGGAGAAGAACCTGGACTGTTGCAGTACAAGTCAATGTAGCCCCACACTCATCACTACCAACAGTTCAGAGGTGGCATCTGTGATACATCCATAAGGAGATGGCTGAAGAGCAGTATCTGGGCAGACTCATACAGAGCTCATGTAAAACTGAAAGAAACCAATGAAGCCAGTAGCATCCCCAGAAGCAGGCTGACTTTGTAAAAATAACTCCTTTTGTAGCTCTCGGTAAATACGGAGACTTTACCACACCTCTCCTACTTAGAACGCACCTGGGGACTCAACATCAGTGTTTAGAAGTGCAAACAAAGCCACAGTGCAAAGAGAAGAGTTACTAAAAGAGCTTTTACATGGATCAAGGAAATGACAATGATTACAAGGAGTCAGCATTGCACTCTTTCAAAAGCAGCTTGTTTTTATTTGTGATAAAGCAGGTGCTGTATATGAATAACTCTGAACTGCCTCTACAATGTGTCACAGCACACTGTTGGGCAAACAAGAAAGTATGTTGCTTCCCTCTTCACTCCTTCCAATAATAATAATTAAAAAAAAAGCAGTGATCAATAAGAATAAATAAAGGCAGTTTTAAAACCAGATGCAGAAATTGGAGTATCATTTTCAGAGGTGAGAGAGCTCTTCATTTGAATTAGTCATGAGTCTCCAGGAGAAAACTCCTTGAGAGTGGACATGCTATGAAAAAACAAGGGCTTGTATTTGTCATCTCCAAAAGGACTTTTTTTTTAATTCACAAAAGACATAGCTCTGCAATTATGCTCTGGCATATTTACAATATCCCTGAATAACAACAGAATCACAGAATCATTTAGGTTGTATAAGACCGTTCAGATCATTAGAATGTTAGCTAATTAATGTCACACATTTGCTTGGGGACTATGAAGTCTTTATAGTCTTCCAGGAAACATACAGTATAAGGAATTACACATATAAAGCAGAATCTCCAGAAGCCTTTTGAATAAAACAAACATACTATATGCAAAACCTTCTTACAGAAGTTAACGGTGCTGCTCTGTCAGGTTCCTGACACCTTGCAAAGCACACAAGGCAATGATGGCTACAGGAAAGCTTAAAAAAAACCCCAAACACCACAAAAAATCCAAACCAACACTCTCCCCCCACCACTGAGACATTAAAAAAAACCCAACATTTCTGACAATTTCTGAGCCCACGGAGTGTCTACTTGAAGTCCAACCGACACAGACAGTGGCACTGACAGAAGGGCAGCTAAGCTCAGACCTATCAAGGGAAACACCTTATCACATCTGCTACACAGTGATTCTAGTCCCTTCCCTGCTGCATCCTTTCTCTCCTAAGCCCTCAGAGAAAGTAGCCTTAACGGTATTTCCATGTGAATCAGGAGGAATGACAGTAGCCATGGGGGAGGCAGATATTCTCAGCATTTATAAAAAGCAGCTTAAAGGCAGTCAGTTACAACCACTCTTCTTCGCCCAGCAGTGCCCACTGGCAAAGTTGATTGCTCTGTGCCACACTCTGGCACAGTTTCTATTAACTGCTGAGGGCTGGAGTCAGAGGTTCCCTGGTGCAGATGCAGCACACACATGCTCCTGCCTCTGCTTGTGCATCGCCTTGATGTCCCCTCCCAGGATCGCTGACTCTGCACTTCTTACCCTGACTATTTAGAGAGCACCACCTAACTGCTGCTCCTCCTGAAGGGATTCTTGCTAAAAAGCTTTCTCCTACCACTAATTACCCATTTTCTTTATTAGGAAGTTACATAGACTGGATTTCAGGTTATAGCCTGAGCCTCTCCAAAGACCTGTGAGATACTTCATCAAGAACATACTCTGGTTACCATTTGAAATACAGACCATGTCATTTCGATTCACAAGAGAGGAGCTGACACTGAAAATTAATTCTCTTTAAATAGGCTGGCTAGGACTCCATCTGTAAGCAAAACTTACAGGAGCAAACAGTAGTGTCTGGGAAGTCTACAGATTTTTTTACACAACCTCTTGTTACCTAAGCAGCTCCCATTCTTCTTTCCTACACATGGAACCCCTCACTAAAACCAAATATTTAAAACTACAGTACAAAGAAATGATGTGTCCACTGTGTAGAACAACCAGCAGAAAAACCTTGGGTTTTTCGTTGGTACTTGATCTTACAAGTGAGCACCAGCAGGAGAACTTCAAGGAAGAAAAACAAGCGAGCAGATGGAGAAGTCAACAAACCAGCACTCAAGCCAGGAAGAAAAAGAACCTTTTTCCTGGTACCAAGTAATGCCCCTATTACAAAACAATTTTTTGTGGCACAGCCCAGCCACAAACCCTCTGTACTTTAACCATTAGAGGTATGCATATACAAGATGCCTCCTATGGCATCCTTTGTTGGGCCACCTTCCATGCCCTACGGTGGGGTATGAGGGCAGGCTGTCTGCCTGCTACCTCTACCTGATCAGTCAGGTAGAGGTAGCAAGAAGTGCAATAGCTGGGAGGACAAATGGCCAGTTATCTAGAAAGTAACACAGCAAGAAAAGGCTGCCATCACAGAAAAGGCAACAGAGCAAAAGTCAACTACTTGCTTTGAAACAATCTCAGATATCCTCAAAATGCCAAACAAAACAATATAATGACATGCAGGCAAGCATGACATCAATATCAATTAAAAAAAAAATTATTGCCTGTGATTAAAGTGAGGGAATTTACTGCATCATAGATCCTATACTGATGGCAGCTCACTGTTAATTTCAGATCTGGGTCTGAACTGCACTGAAACTACATTGCTTGCTCAAGAACCAGGAGTTACCTACAAGCTCTCCTTCTTTGAAAACATGTGTGGTACCACCACTACTACATCACCATTCAGGACAATGCTATATCTCTTCTTCCTCCTGTTCTGCAAACCTATAAACTATGTACGACCTTTAAAATATGCATATTCATCAAATAACTCCTCCCCCCCCCCTTTGTGCAAGTAAAATATGAGAAAGGAGAAGAAACTGGCTACTGGGTACAATTTTGCAGAGGCAAAATCCTGTGGAGTATACCCCAGGCTGACAACATGGCTATAGCTATTCTGTTGTCAGTCTGCCACAAGCAACCTGGTGTTGCTAAGTGAGGCAGCTGACAACCTAATGATCTGAGGGGCAGTGAAAATCCTCCCTCTCCTTGCACATTCAAATTGCTACTGGAACCCAGTTGGACTTGCTGATGTGAAGGTTGTTAACTCACTGTGAAAAATGCATCTTAGTTATCTAACCACAACTGCCTAAATTGCTTTTTCCTCCTACAAATTGTCTTAATCTGTAAATTATGTTTTTAACTATCTGGGCTAGAGTCCCAAAGCCAGACTGACAGAACAAAAATAAAACTGCTGAAGCATATTCTTTTAACATAGACCAAACAGAGTAATTGCTACTCACAAAAAGGGAAAATGTTGATGTGGTAGGGTGCAGGCTGCTTAGGAAACGTTGAACCTCGGTGATTGTTAGTGTATTTATCTGAGATCATCACCATAATGCACTGGGTAAGTGCCAAGCATCTTCAAATGGCTTTGTGAACTTTAATCAATCTCTAGAAGGACATTAGTTAACATTAACTCTTCGGATGTCAAACTTTAACCTCTTGAAAGGCAAGCAGAAAATCAAGTTAATTAGACCTCAGCTTAACAAGAGAAGCTATTTTAACAACACATTTCCAAGCAGCACACTCAGCTCATAAGGTGCTTCAGTGGAGTTTTTCACTTCACATACACTATGATGAACTGAGCTGTTTGATATTATGGCTGCCAGAGCATACTTTTGGGTAATGAAAACTACTGCCATCAACAGTTATGTTTTAGAAATGTTTAATTAGGCTGTAATATTACCCTACTACTTTATATTATTGCTCTTTTTTTTATAGGCTGTGACATTAAATCAGCATTTCAGTCATAGCACCGTAAAAAAACCCAACACTAAAACATTGTATTTTTAGTCTGGGAAACAGATCTCTTGCTTAAAACTATTTTAGATAGTGCAAACATTTTAAAATAAATGCTTGCTTTTTATCCTAGTGCATTTGCATCGTATATTAATAGACATATTTCATCATAATCCCAAACCTTTTAGATTATAAAGATAAAAAATAACCTAGACCAGAGATAAGAGAAGTGTAGTGCAGGTACTTTCCTCATAAGGCTTGGTGTAAAAAGCCCTTGAGGATAAATGAAGTGAATCTGTGTGAGCCTGGAAGAGGAAAGTAACCCAGAAAAAACACATTAAGGCTTGCTGAAGTCACTTCTTTTTTAACTATCAGAATCAGGATAATAAGGAGGAAATTTAGTATGAACTATGTCGTCTCCAGTGCTAATAACTGCAGAGTATTCCCTTGCAGCTTGTTCCATTACTTATCTAGTCTCTAGCTTTGTTGCTGTCATTGTTATTTGATATACATTTTCTCTTTTGTATTGTAAATCCATTATTTATTTTGTCCTTGTTGGCTATGAGAACTGAATAAAGTAATTTTTAAATCATGCCTTGAGGTTCCCAAAGACAGTGATATCTTTTCTATCACTTTATTCTACCCTGACCGTGAGTAATTGTCTTAATTTTTCCTTGAGGGTCTTATTTTCCTAAGTGTAGTATCACTCACTTCAGAAATAAGTCTGTATGCATGAGGATAACAGAACAGCAATACACAAAGATGAAAATAATGACTTTTCATAACAAATAACAACAAAAAAAAGCAGGCAGAACCCTTCAGCTGAAATTTCTCTGTTGGAGTATTGACTGTGTTTGAGGAAGGAGCTAAGCTAACCTGCTTAGAAATTCTCTGCTATTACTCCCATTGCAGACACTTAGCAATTCCAGACAGGAGAAATGAAAGTCATTTCAGACAAGACCTTTCTTTGCTTCTGCATTTCCGTTTAAAATTAGTTCTCAAAATTTAGGATTATTGCTTGGTGGGTTTTTTTTTACAAAGCATTTTCCCCATCGTGTCTCAAGAGACATCACATAAGATCCAAGCGCACCAGCCTTCCTTCTGTTAAAAAACAACTGGTTGATAACACAAGATAAACAACATAAATTCATTTGAAAAAAATACCAACATGCCCTCAGAAAGCATTCTTCAATTCTCTCTTGACTGAATCTGATTAGCTGTGACATCTGTACATGCAGGTTATTAGCATCTTTTTAAAACCTGTGAATGAATTTATCTGGAAAGTGTTTCCTAATCTATTGTGACAAGCTACAGAAATAACATTTCCAAACAAACCACCAAGAAACAATCAAAACTTCAAAGGGTTTTTTTTTTAGGAGAAATCACTAAACTTTTCCATCACCAAAAGGACAGATTAGAAATGCTGGTTTCAAAATTACTAGGGCAAAAGAGGCACCAGATTGGCCCTATGAGAAAACTAAACATCAAACCCTTCCCATTTAAACTTCAGAAAAAGTGATAGATCTTCTTATAGTAGATTAAAATTAATCAGTAAGACATTTTTCTCAAAAGACTTAAAGAGTTTCCGAATTGAAGCTATTCTAAACCTCATGGGCTTTGGTTTTGTGGTTTGAGGTTTTTTTGTTTGTTTAGGTGTTTTGTTCATTTTAGTTTATTTGTTGATTTTTTTTTAATTTTTTTTTTTTAAACTGCACCCCAACCTGTTTCATTATTCAGAAATCTCTGTTGAGGCCAAACCTTTGGGCTCAAATAAAAATGGAAACCACCTGATCTCAGTCAGGACTTGTTGAGCACAAGGAACTAAAAGTTGGACAGTACAAATATTTCTAATGCTCCTGATGGAGGTAACCTGCAGCCAAAGAGCTCTGCATGGGCACTGGCAGGTCAAAGCTATGATTTCTGTTTCTTCAAATGAGAACTACTGTGGGTTTATTATGAAAAATAAACACCTTTAAGTTGTGCCTATGCTGATAGTCTCAGTGCAGTGTTTCACTGCACCAATGTATGTGCATGTTTTCATCAGGGCACAGAGACTAAATGAGAACAGGGTAAGAGATTTATTTCTCTTTTCTTCGAGTTTCTGCCTCTGGCTGCCCAAAGAGAGCTTTAGCATCATTCCTGCTCACATTGCCATGGTGAAATTCTCCTCCAGCTATCCTGTGCCCCCAGGCAGAACTGAGGAAGAAACAAGGGGCTTGCTGAGAAGCTGGGTCTCCACAGGAGAACAGTAAAGGGTGCCTTGATGACAGTAGCCCAGGTGGCACCAGAGGCAGCCCCTCTGGGACATTGACCACTCTGCTTTTCACCACAGCCTGTGCTAAAACCCAGCCAGACTGACTCCAGTGAGCTCAAAGTGGAACTGATTCAAAATGGACTCAACTGTTTGCTCCTTGTGTTGCCTATTTGTTAATATATTTTAGAGAAGGCCAGCACCTCCTCACACAACACAAGGGGTTTCACTGTTCTTTAGATTTAACAAGAAGTTAAAACTTTTTGGTTTTTTCTTCTCATGTCTGAAAGATGTGAGGAAAATTTCTTTGAAAGTAAAATCATCACAGGCAAGGTTTTTAAGATGTTAAGTTCAAACTATCAGAGGGTTTTGATGGTACAAGTGAGAGCCCAGGAGAAGCTGTGCTCTGGCCCAGGCCCAAACCAAGCGACCCCACTGTCCGGGTGGAGGAGGGACTTCTGCCACCTCCCAGAAGCAGCAGTGAGGAGACCCAGTTTGGGACACAAACCCACTGGGGTGACAGCACATCTCCACACCATACCCCTGCCATGGTGCCTGGCCTGGCTCTCCTGGGCCCAGAGACCAGGCAGCCATGGACGTGTCTCCTGTCACGCTGACAGTTTGGCCCTCAGTTGATGCTTTTGTTGTTTGAACATGTAAACTGCCAGAGTCACATCCTGCTTTTTTAAGGCTTGAAGTCTTAAAGAAGCTTAAGTTTTCACAGCTACCCATGTGAAGGTACCCCAATCATGTGCCAAACTTAATTCCATAAAATCTGCAAGAGAATCTGCTTTATATTAAACATCCCCTTTTTGAAATCATACCACTTCATCATATAAAGCACCATCTCATGAAGTCCCCCCCTTCTGTCCTACACATGGCCTTGCAAGTAAAGAAGATTTTTGATAAATTTGTCATGCAAAGAGAATGGGAAAGCAAATACAAGACTTACAATAAAAAAAAAAAAAAGAGGAGGAAAAAGGTGAAATTTGTTATTGTCGGGGCTGTTCTCAACAGCAGGCAAAGCTTCAGAACAAATTTTGAAGGAAAATAAGTAAAAACATACTGAGGTGAATAGAGACTAGAATAAAAATTGCACAGGCTTACCAAGGAGGGATCAAGTCTGATTCATCTAATCTTCTTTGACAAAATAACTATTGTTTCTCATGGGTGAAATGTGGTGGACTTCATCTGCACAGCAGACAGATTAGTTCTCCTGCATCTGACTTGTTTTAAGAAAAATATTTTGATATAACACTGTGTGCCAGACAGAAAATCAGTAATTCATCTGGAAGAAATGGGATTTGAGACAAGAATTGGCGAGGTGCATGAGATGCTGGACATACATGGAAAAAGCAAAAAGGAAAAGGGAGCTATCAAGCTAAGAGTAGCACCACTCCAAATTTCTCTCAAGTCAGTCTCAGACTCTGGATTTTCATTAAACATGCTCATAGAATCATAGAATGATTAGAATTTGAAGGGACTCCCAGAGGTCATCTAGTCCATGTTGGCAAAAAATCTAGAAGTACCTCCACAAATTTGTGGGGCCCAAAGAAGGCTGACATGAAGCAATATAAACACAAGTGGGAGAGGAGAGAAACAGTGTTATTGAATAAAGAAGAAAGCTGCCACAAAGATAAATATGTTTAAAACAATTCTGACTATATGTAGCCTGTAAATTAAAAGGTTTGCATCTCTCATGCACATCAAAGGAGCAGTAATTAGTATAAGGATGTAGTTCAGTAAATCCATGAATTGGAATATATGATGTGGCTACCTGCAATGATCCAGTTCTAACCTTTCATTTTCAGTTTTGCAACAGGGCTGGTTTGTGCATTTACATCAAGCCTAAACCATTCACCCTTTATTGACTGGCTATTATGGAGCTGCAGCATTAATATTTTTTTTTTACTTTAAATAATGTTGATTTAGTGAGTGTGCAGTTAAAAAACATACTGGTTTTACGTGTATACACAAAAAAATAAAGGTTTATCTTTCAAGAAATAAAAGTTACTCTTTCTGTACGACACCAGAAATATTTTTTCTTCTAACTTTATAATTCCTTACTGGCAGCTAAACTGCACTAAACATGCTGTTACACCATCGGTCAGAGCAAGCGTTAAGAGAATTCAGGGACAATTCAAAATATTTCAACAATCATTATGACATGGTTGCCTTAGTGAATGGTAATTGCCTACGCTTGTAAATGCCCAAAATGAGAAAATAATTGAAGAAGTGTGCCCTGCTCTCATACAAACACTCTTTCCAACAGTTTCATAATGAATTCAAACACTGTCTTGTTACTTTTTTTTTTCCTCCTTTCCCAGCATGCTCATTTTTGATACTTCCAATATGTTAAGATTTCCTATTTTAGAATTCTTTGTTGTGCTCTCAGCTGAAGTGGTTGGAATTTCAGGTAAACACTACAATGACCTTTAGCAACAAAGCCCACACCTCCTCTGCAATGCCACTACTGTAAAGATAGATCAAAAATAGCATCATCATCAGGAGGTTTTGTTCATCAGCTATGGACATATCAGCTGATGGATACACCAACTGGGACTGAACTGATTCAAGCTCTTTTTGCTAGCAGAAGAATCACACCACACAATTCAGTGTCCTCAAGTATATGATGGGGTTACTATTTCATTTTTTCCTCCAAGAGTAGTTGTTTAGGTGCTCTAATACGTATCTCTCTTCATGGTAAATCTACTGGTATGTCAGAAACAACTTTGTCCTTGGTACCCCATAACTCAGAGCAGCCTTGGCAGGAGGAGGCATGTTCAGCTATTCTAACAAATAGGCTCTCCACTGCTCCAGCAAGATGGTGTAAAAGTCATCTTTGCCTTAGACTCCCAACCAATAGAAGGACAGGCACAATGTTTTTTGGGGGGGTTTATTATTAAAATGATTACTCAGTATTACTGAGATTTTCTTATTAAAGAGATTACCTCTCAGAAAAAAACATTGCAGAAAGTCTTAACAGACAGCTCTCATTTAAATACCAGATTTTGAAAGTCAGTGCCCTGCTTTTTACAGTAAATCTCTAAATTGCATAAATGCAGGGAAGTGTTAACCCCAGCCATGCACTGCATAATGATGGACACACTGCCATATCTAGTGATAAATCTACCAGAAACAAATTTTTTTATTGTGCTGTGAATATACTGCTCACTACCTAAAACCCCTCCACCTTCCTCCAGCAGAACAATGTTGCCATTAAGGGTTGCTACAGGTCCTCAATTGCTTTAAAGCTCCAGTTAATCTAAGCTGGCAGTTGTCAAAATTTCACTTTATGGAAAGTAACAAAAACCCAAGAAACTTGTATTTTTTTAATAGAGTGTAAAAGAGCAGCAGCCTAACCCAAACAGTTACAGAAGAGCTACAAGGTGAGCAAACTAACTCTGATCCAAAGGCAGAGTTATGCAGAGTAATCCAATGCATGTCTAGGTGATAAATCTCCCTATTTTATTGTACACCCACAACTCCATGAGGAGTATTTCAGCTATGATAGGTTTACTGGAGAGAAAAGAAGAGACTATATCTCAAGAGAAGTCTATTTATTGTTTTGAAATATACTCTAGGCTGGATTTTATTACGAATGGTTCCGTTCCCCATTTTGCATGAATCATGGTAGAGATGTTCTATTAGACTGCCTGCAGTTTAGTACACCTCATTGATAATGATGAGCCAGGAGTTAATGACTTAAACTTTACCATTATAACACAAGATAATGAATGTGTGTGCATGTGTGCACACCTTACTTTCTCATTATTGACTTCTCAAAGCTGTATCTTCCAACATGCACAAATCGAGCTGCCAGAGGTCAAATATGCAAGCAGAGGAAGAGCTGCAGAAAAACTCTATTAGACCAACTGGTATTTCTTACAGGTTAACAACCAACTTCCAGGTTAAGGAAGAGCTTGCACACCTGGGAAAATTTCCTTTCTGTTTCTGATACCATCAGAAAAACATGGCAAACCTTTCACTAAAAGCTTGTCTAAGTAAGTGTAAAAACTTTAGAGCTGGAATGAGCCATCAAGTCAGTTCGATTCCTTTAATTCTTATAACATGTAGCTATTTTGTTTGGCTATGCAGATAAAAAAATGCTCTGTCACCAGATTTCACCCTGCTGTGAGATAAACATCCACCTCACATAAGAAATTACTTCTTCCTTTCAACTACTCAGAGCAAGTTTCCAAATTATTTGACTCACATTGTTATAAAAGAAGGACTTAAATGTGTAGAGCACAGATGACGATGTGTAGATTCACTGGAGAGCATGTCAGCTACATGGGAAAAGCTTTTCAAATAAGGGAAATAACAAAAGTCTTGATGAACAGCATCTATTCTACAGAGCACAGCCTAAAAAAAAAATAAATATTTACTTCTTACAAACTTTGCCTCCATTAGAACATCTATAATATAGCATCTTATCTATGGGGATTACTGCAAAACCAAAGAGCCACCAATATGTTGGAACAAGCCCTTCTGGACTTGACTGAGAAGAGCTATAAACAGTTCAGAGACCAATGGAGAATTGGCTGTGCTTGACCTTCCTTCAGTGTTTTCCTAATTTCAAATAGATGCACATGAGCAAGTATTGTAAAAAAGCTGAATTATTTACCAGTGCATTTTGCTTAACTGCATTACTCCTATCAGGATGGCTAGAAAAGGACAGCAAGCTCTCAAAGGACTTACCAAGTTCAAGAGTGGCAAGATGTCCTTCTCCAAAAACAACATACAACTCACACAATTTAAAACAAACTGCAAAGACTCCCAGAATACAAACACCCTGCCAGACCAGGACAGGTGTCCCTTTCAATGAGATTAAATGAAAGTGATGATCTTTTGAGGTCCCTTCCAACTCCTACAACTCCTAACATTCTGAGGTTCTGTGAAGCAGGGATGCAGTAACAATAACCTCTATTCCCTAAGAAAAGCAGTATTAACCTTATCATCATAGAGAAGACATAGGTAAAAGCACAGAGTTGGCAGTGACCCTTACTTCCACGATAAATCAGACCTCACCATCAGGATGTCCACTGCCCTGCACCCATTTCTCCAGGAGGAATCACACTGGCAGGGCTCCTGACACTCATGCCAAGCCTCTGTGCTTGTGCTGGGACCTCCTCCTCTCCTGAGAAATTACAGCAATTACATTTTAGCATGAACATCATCTAAAGCCAAGTACAGAAGAACTTGCCTTTATATGATGGTACTTCTCAAGTCATGTGAGAATTTGGGCTTAGCCACTGCTAATAACCCCAAAAAGATTTGATAGGAGAAAAGAGAAACCCAGAGGGAGTCCAGAGCACATGTTTTGTGGTATGAGTTCGATGGGGATGGATAGGAGAAGCAGTTAGATGGAGGTGGCATGTGTATGTTTGCTTGCTGCTTCTTTTGAAACTTTCTTCCTCCACTTCAGAAAATAGTTATTTGTGTATTTACTGGATGCAAGCCATTCTTATGACTCAAACCCTCTTGCTTAAGAACTTGAAAAAATAATTACACTGCTCTTCTAGCAGGCACAACAGAACTAGTCACAGAAAAAGGTAGAATGTTGCTTGACACAGTGAACAGAAAGAAAAGTCACATGGCATGTGTGGGCATTTGTAGTCAGGGACCTGAAACATCCAAAACAACTGTTTTAATGATAGAACAAGGCAAGGCAAAGGGAAGGTGAGAAATACCTTCTCCAGCTCTACCAGCATTAGTATATCTCAAAAGAGAGTATATTTTGCAAACATTTCCAGAGGAAATTTCTCCTAATTATTTTTGAAGAGCTGATATCTGCAGCCAAAGGGACTATTCACGGGAAGACTTTGCTCTTGTATGTATATTCAAACAGACAAGTGTCAAGAAGTCTTTGGCAACAGTGTTTGAAGAACAGCATTACTACACTGCTGTATGTACTGGCTTTTTTTCTTCTCTGCACATTCAGTTTTGATTAAGTGCCCTATAAAGGCTAAAATGGATGAAGTTCTCTTGCACAGACAGCAGACCGATAATTTGAACCCTGCATTTATTGTAGTTCTTTTCACAGAATCAGAAAATATTCACAAAACCACTAGGTTGGAAAAGACCTTTAAGATCACTGAGTCCAACCTTACCTGTCCTCTGCTAAACCATATCACTAAGCACCTCATCTACCCATCTTTTAAATACATCCAGGGGTGGTGACTCAA
Organism: Heliornis fulica; assembly: GCA_013399135.1. NCBI lineage: Eukaryota > Metazoa > Chordata > Aves > Gruiformes > Heliornithidae > Heliornis > Heliornis fulica. The sequence continues at coordinate 169,029 of VXBZ01005653.1, read as the reverse complement.
CAACATCCCTGAGCAGCCTGTGCCACATCCCAGAAAGCTCTTTCAGCCAAGAACCTTTTTCCTAACATCTAATCTGAACCTGCCCTGGCACAGTTTGAAGCCATTTCCCCTGTCCTGTCACCTGTCACTTGGCTGAAGAGACAATCACCCACCATCACCCACCTCTCTATAACCTCCTTTCAGAAAATTACAGACAGTGATAAGGTCTCACCTCAGCCTTCTTTTCTCCAGACTAAGCAACACCAGTTCCCTCAGCTGCTCCTCATAAGGTTTGTTCTCCAGACCCTTCACCATCCTCGTTGCCCTTCTCTGGACCCGCTCCAGGGACCTCAGTGTCCTTCTTCTAGTGAGGAGCCCAGAACTGGACACAGTACTCGAGGTGTGGCCTCACCAATGCAAAGTACAGGGGCACAGTCACCTCCCTGGTCCTGCTGGCCATGCTGGTTTTAATACAAGCCAGGATGTCATTGGCCTTCTTGGCCACCTGGGCACTCTGCTGGCTCATATCCAGCCTGCAGTCACCCAACACCCCCAGGTCCTTCTGCACCTGACAGCTGTCCAGCCACTCTTCCCTGAGCCCATAGTGCTGCCTGGGGTTGTAATGTCCCAAGTGCAGGACTCTGCAGTTGGCCTTACTGAACCCACCTGGAGGCCTGTCTTAAATCTGTGGAAGCAATTGTACCCATCCAAGTCAAATTAGACAGGTTAAGATTTTTGATTCACTTAACTCATGAAGGAGAAGGTTTCTGTAAGACAACATAAGGGGAGTTTCATCATCTGGGGTGCAGAGGAAGATATGTATAGACCCAGTAAGCAGCTAACAGAAGTTATAAAAGTTAATACATGAAAGAAGGTTAAGGAATAACATCTGATAACACAGCAAGTCATGATCTGATTGGTCAGGATACCGCATCATTCATAGATACCGTGGTAAGTTTTTGTTAAATATAAACATGATATTTCAGTTAAAATATTTGAAGGGGGTAGAGGGAAGGCAGGCTGTTTTCACAGAATAAAAGCATGCCAAACAAATATTTTGAATTGCTTGTAATTACCTAATTACCATCTGCTTAACACTACACGTCTGTTGCTGGGTTGGGGGGTGTGTTTGCTGGCTGGTTTTTAGTTGGATTTTTTCTAGTTTTTGTGATGTGGATTATTTTTTTTTTGTGTGTGTTGCTTGTTTGGTTTATCAGGGCAGATTTTCATCTGGACATGGAAGATTGATGTGATATGAAGAAGCATCAGAAAGAGCCCAACAGTACTTTTACCCTTTCTTCCATCACCGAGAAGTCTCTGACAACCCTGTGTAACGAACCTAGCCTGTGTCTGAGTGGAAGAATCCAGAAGATGATGAAAGTAATTTGTCAGTATGTAGCCATAAGCTCGAGCTGTGTGAAGACCTTATTTATCACAGGTTGACCTGGCCTAGAAGCCTTCCAAAAGCATGCTGCCATGGTTTTATCCCAGCCACAGCTAAGTGCCACGCAGCCACTCAGGTGCTCCTCCCACCCCAGCATCCAGTGGGACTGGGGAGAGAATCAGAAGAGTCAAAATGAGAAAACTCTTGGGTTGGGATAAAAACAGTTCAATAGGTAAAGGTAAAGCAGAAGCCATGTATGCAAGGAATTCATTCCCCATTTCTCATGAGTAGGCAGATGTTCAGCCATCCCCAGGACAGCTGGGCTCCATCACATGTAACAGTAACTTGGGAATACAAATGCCACCACCACAAATGCTTCCCCCTTTCCTTCCTCTTCCCCCAGCCATATGCTGAGCATGACACCATAGGGTGTGGAATATCCCCTTGGTCACTTGGGGACAACTGTCCTGGCTGTGTCCTCTCCCAACTCCTTGTGCACCCCCAGCCTCCTTGCTGGTGAGGTGGTGTGAGAAGCAGAAAAGGCCTTGGCTCTGTGTAAACACTGCTCAACAGTAACAGAAACATCTCTGTATAGAAAAATCCATCTCTCTTATCAACACTGTTTGCAGCATAAATCCAAAACACAGCCCAGCTACTATGAAGAAATTCTATGTATCTCTGCTGAAAGCAGGACATATGCCTTCTATATAAAAAGCCCAAACAAACAAAAAACATGTATATTCAGGAACTATTGTAAACATGTAAGTGGGAGACTTGCCCTTTACATTCCCTTTCCAGAATATTTACTTCCTAGAGGAAAATGCTTATTGCACTTCACATCACCTTAAAGATTGAACCACCTCCTGAGGGACTGTACCCCAGGAGTGAAGGCCTCTGAAGTCTAAATAGGGTTCAACTTGTAACCTCACCATCAAAGGAGAGTGCCTGGCAGGTCAGTTCTTCCAGACTTTATCCAGTGTTGCTCAGTCTAATTGCTGTATTGCAAGAGTTCTCATCAATCATTTTGGCAGTTCAAATTTAGAAGGGTGTTGCATTCCCTGTGACCCTACATTACCAATTTTCCGTGGATGCAAAGTTAGGTTGGATTCTGTGCTTTTCCCAAGGGAATCCACATGTTCATTTCATTGCACTGAGTGCAAGGGTGAAATCTCATCCCTTATGTTCTATTACATAGAAATAGAAGCAAAAAGAAGAAAGTTCCAGAGGCTCAGACATTTCTCACCATCAAGGCACATTTTCCTTTTCCTAGAATTATTACTTTTAACTTCTCACAACAAAAATTGTACATTTTATAGGTGGCACTCCATGGTTGGCTATAATACAGAGTAGGTATAAACCAAATGAAGTGATCAATGTTATAGTGAACAACTGTACCTCTATTGCAACATCACCCATAAAATAAAAAATAATTTATAATGCCTCAATTGACAGAAGAGAAATAAAGTAATTATATGCTGGTGCAGCACCAGAGGACCAATACCTCCTCCAAACACAGATATCTCTGCCCCAGTCTGACATAATTGCCCACAAATGTCTCCACATTGAAATGCCAGTGGAAGACCATTATCCTAGTAGAGCATCTGCTAACTCTGGTATTCCCCATTAACCCTAACTGAGCTGACCCTATCTCTCTTGACAGCCTTCACTTCAGAATATCTCTCAATTACATAGCTTCCACACATAGGGCTTAGTCATATTTGCAACTCATGAACTTTCCTATTCACCTTTTTTTTTTTTGTTGTTGTTGAAAACTACATCCATTGGACCAAGAAGCTCATGAAATCAAGCTCGCAGACAGGATGTACAATTCCTAGAAATTCCACTGGGCCATCAAAGTTTCCCACCTTCATATCTACCAGGGAGTCAGTCATTCAAGTCATCTACTGCAAATGTATGGTAAACAGTAAATAAATGAATGAATGAGCAAATAAACACACATCAGAAGTGCTTTTTGGTCTGCAATAGCAACAGCATAAAGCTTTCACCTGAATTCCTAACTTTTGTTGATAATAACATAACATAAATGACCATTGTGGAAGATTTCATTTTCTTTTCCAGTGAACAGGAGGATTAATGAGAACCGTCTTCTTCTGGATTTGGCTCTCCACTGAAATTCCCAAGATCCCATGGGAATCTGTTGATGAATAAGGAAATGAGAGATCACTACAAAGATGCTCCTCACACTTTAGGATGAAACCTACTGTATTCAGAAAGCTATTTTCTCTAAATTCTTTGGGACTTCATACCTCCCTTTGTTATCTGGGTTGAAATAGATTCACGTGCACACACAGGCAATCTGATCACGTCTGGTTCATTTTCTTCAGAAAACAGACTGAACATAGCAAAAAACATTTAATTTGTCTTTGAAAGCAAATTAAAAATTAGATTCTCAAAAGGCTGAAATACTGTGGTGGGTTTGCAGTGTGGCTTCTTTAAAAAGCAGCTAGAAGTTTCTTCAAGGTCCAACACAGTAAATCCCAGCTGGGGTCCCAAGGCCAAACTCCCAAACCCTGTTACTGACAAGGCCGTCTGGGCCAATCAGCACCAGTCACAGGCCTCTGGGAATCACATTTTAGAGAGAGAAAAATGCACAAACAGCCACATTTTGCCATCAGGGAAGGGACTGAGAGATGTGAGAAACTTTGCAGACACCAAGGTCAGTGAAGGTGGGGAGGAGGAGGCACTGAGAGAATATTCCACAGAGGCCTGTGGAGAAGACCATGGTGAAGCGGGTGTCCCTCCCCTGCAGCCCATGGAGGACCAAGAGACCCCGCTTGCAACCTGTGGAGAGGTACCTGAGCCAGGCAGGAGCCCACCATGGACCAAGTGGAGGAATATGGAAGAAGCTGTGACCTACATTGGAGCAA
>VXBZ01005653.1:149102-164585 GCA_013399135.1 Heliornis fulica | reverse complement strand
AGGGGTGGGGGGGGCGGTGTTTTAAGAGCTGTTTGTACTTCTCATTATCTGACTCTGGTTTCTCTGTGTGTGTAGTGTAGCATCATAAATTAGTTTTCTTGCCTTTCTTCTGTGTTAAGTCTGTTTTGCCCGTGATGCTAATTACAGAATGATCTCTCCCTGTCCTTATCTCTACTCCAAAGCCTCTCAACATGTATTTTCTCCCCTGTCCAGCTAAGAGGGGAGTGACAGAGTGACTTTGGTGAGAGTCTGGCTTTCAGCCAGGGTCAAACCACTACAAATACAAAACGAAAAAACTAAACAAAACCCAAAACAGAATGCCAACATGAATTATATTAAGAAATCATGGAGTTAAAGCAGCCTCATATCTATAGGAAAACAAAACAAGTGGCACGAGGCACGAGTTTGTGTTGTGTGCAGTGACTAAAATATCACCACATGGAGTGAAGTTGATTATGGTATGCCAATGAAGCGGGCTCAGTTGATGAAAATCATCAATCTTGGAGTTGTTTCTATGGGTTGTCAAAGAGAAGCCAGTAAATACAACACCACCAATGACCAAAAAAAAAAAAATCAACTGTAAAGCATACTTTCAACTGCAGAAAATTGCCCCATTATATGCTGCTTGGTTTCTTCATCTACAAGAATCTTAATTTTCTGCATGCTGATACTCTCACAGCTCATACCACCTCGTATTCTACACCTTCAGTGAGGCAGTGGCTCTCTATGCTGAAAAGAATTGCTATTTTTAACTTTGAGATGGCAGGGAAAGCTACTATTCTGAAAGGTAGAACCAGAGATGATTTGATATATATGCTCACTGAGGTATTAAAACAAATTCTATATAGTTGGGCATCCAAAGTCAGACCAAATTATTTAAAAAAAATTCATAGTCTGCTTAAAATACAGTAAACCTAGGGTATTATGATAAAAACAGTTTTAAACCTTACATTGGTTAATTACAAATAAGAATCTTCCATAGACTGCAGTCTCTATTAAGACAATAAAAGAACTTTATATTCAAAAAGAGGGAAACTGTATTCCAGACCACTATATAGGGCTGCCTTCTGCATAATTCAGATTCTACATCCCAGAGGTCTCAGATATAACCACTGAACCAAACCCTAAACCAGGCACACAGACCTCAGGTTTTCCAGGACTGCAATAACTGAAATTCTGTATGGTACCTCTTTTCTGAAGCCTGCAAAATAAAACCCTGAAGTTCCCATGACACTTAGGTGTGGAATTAGTATTAGGAAAGATTTCTTTGCCAGAAAGAATGCCAGACATTGGGACAGGCTGCCCAGAGAGGTGGTGGAGTCACCATCCCCAGAGGTGTTAAAAAAAACCCCAAACGTGTAGACGTGGCACTCTGGGACACGGTTTAGAAGACACGATGGTGTTGGGTTGGTGGTTAATGGTTGGACTGGATGATCTTAGGGGTCATTTCCAGCCTTAACAATTCTATGATTCTATGGTTGGACTTAATGATCTTCTCTAACCCTCAAGACTCCATGGTTTGTTTTCCTTCTGCAATATATAGGACAACACAAAACAGATCCCAAGGAACATTTCTTATGCCGCTGTTTTAAAAGATAGTTCACATGCTACAATTTTCAGTCAGATTGCTTTTAAACTATTGACTGTATCTGTCCAGAAGTCCAGTGTGAGCTTTTCCAGATCCTTGGGATGTAGCCTAAATCTTACTTTACTGCTGTGTGCTGTAAAATCATTATATACACATTTGGCCCTTGATTTGCTTGGACCCTCATACCAAAGGAGAGAAGAAACAATTTATTAAAATGCATATAGGTTGCACAGAATCCCAAATAAATTACTAATGCCCTCCTCAGGCCTCCCATCTTTGTATTCCCACTACCAACACATTTAAACAATTCAGCTGCTAGCTTAATTTCAATTTCTCATAAGCAGACAATTAAAACCGCTACATAATTTGAGAGCAGCTCTAAAACGTCTGAGCTGACTCATTCGAGCAAGCCTGAAAAAGACGTGAACCAGCTCTTTAATAAATATTTAAAAATAGTAATAGTTATCTGGAAAAAGGTTAACACACAAAAACACATATCAAAAGTGGGTTTTGTACATCCACGCTTCCCTGTCAGAAGCATAAGCAACGAACTCCATATTTAATGAAGACAGACGTTCAGTGAACTAATGTGCTTGTCTCTAGTGTGCTGATTACGTTCACCTCTCAATTGCTGTTTCAAATCTTGCTTAGACACAGTACAGAGCTAGGCATCCAGCTCCCTGCACTGCTCACCCAACAGAGAGCCCCAGTGATAGGCTCTGGCACATGGCATTATGCATTTTAGAGAGCGAACATACTCGTTCTGTAGGAGAGATGCCAAATTTTGGTAGCTCCAGGGTATATGGGGGAGTAATGAAGGATTATGTTCAAATGTCCATATGTTTAAACAAGTACCTTACTTTGAGCCCCTATGGTTTTCTCTTAAGGCTGCATTTGGGGCACCACAGTGCCACTCTGTGCTAGAGTCCAAATGAAAGGAATTTACTCCCAGAGTCCGTCTGTTGCTGCTCTTCTGAGAAGCATTTCATACCCCACATTAGTTTTCCTACAGTGGTGGAGAACAGATCTCTTGACTTTGCAGTTGGGAAGAAGCTGTACAGGACAGTTCAGCTCTACATCACCTTTCCTGCATGTGACACATGTGCTGTGTTGATTCTTTTGCCATCACGTGTACGAGATTGCCTTGGGCATCCTTTTCTGTCCACATCACTACCCATTTTAAGCTGTGATGGAGACAACACCTAATGGGTCTGCTGTGCATCAGTCATCAGACACACTATCAAGTGGCAGAACCTGCAGTGGTTTGTTATTGACTTTTGGTTTAAGAAAGATTTTTACTGTTTGCTTCATTTGCTTCCCTGAAATGTAATATTTAACATGATAAAGCTGAAGAGCATCTGTTGGTGCCAGTAGTGAGCTCTAAAGACCAAAACAAGCCAGCTTCTTTTAAGTTATCTTAATACTTGATTTATTTCTGTGTGTAATTATGAATACAATGGAAGACACACTGAAGAATAGGTAGGCAGAACAAATAATCATCATCAACCTCTTTCAAGCTCTCCTATAAAACCTAAGGTGAAGTTAAGAAACTGAAAATATAATGATGCAGCCCATGGGACTGTCCTACAAGTGTTCCAAGTAGAGAATACTCACAAGTTCATGGACTGTTGTAGTTTAGCATTTTCTGAACAATAAGCAATCACCACTGACATTACATTGCCTCTTAAGTTGTTTCTAACAAGAAGCCATGACAGAACACTCAAGTGGACTGTGATTCCATTGGAACTGAGCATGAAAACGAAGAGGAAAACGGTGACTTGTGCATAAACCATCTGAAAAACCACTAAATTTGCAACCACAACTTGAAGAATACCAGTGGATTCAAGTATCTCACTTCAGAGTCTGATCTGCACCTACGATTTCAGCGCTTACTACAGCAGTCCTCCCAAAATAACTGTGTGTGTTTCTCCTAAAGGAAAAGGTGAACTAATGCTTTTGCTTCCTGAAGGGTCAAGCATGTCTGTCTCTGCCTAGTGTCTGAGGTGAAGAGGTAGAAATTCTCCCTGGAGGCCTCTCAAAGAACCTAAGAACCTGTGTGCTCTAGTTAGTTTATGCAGATTAATGAATCCTAGAATATCCTGGGTTGGAAGGCACCCATAAGGATCATCAAATCCAACTCCAGTGAAGCAATTGGAAAGTACATAAGGTTTAGATGTCAGTTAAGTGATTAAATTTGGCATTGTATATGGCTAACATTTTACAAACCCCACAGCATTCAAAACTGTAAACTAGCATTGGATTAGGACAAGAGACCTTAATCCTAATTTTTCTTAAGAAATACACCTCCTGAACTCAGTTGTATGATTAAGTGATATGTCTTTATTGAGTCAGCACCCTCAAGTTTCTTTTAGCAAGGCTGGTTTTGCATTCATGCCAGAAAGCAAACACAGCAGCTTCAGGGAATCTGACTTCCCTAACTAGTTAAGATAGTTCTTGGATCACAAAAAAACAACCTCTGCAAGAAAAGGAGGTGAAATTAAATATGAACCAGTTAAATTTTTTAACATATCAGAAAAAAATTTCCCTACTTTCCTGCCTGTAAAATTGCAGTATATTTGCAATTGCTTCATCCCATTTCAGCTGGAGACTCAAGTAAATGATTCAGGGTATCATCAGCAGAGAGTGCAAGTCATTATTCAGTTCTTTTCTTTGCAAGATGCCTGCAAAGAAATAAACAAACAGTATTCCAAACATACTTACAAGTGTAGCCAAACAAATAATTTTCATAATAAATTACAGCTCTATTTCCGATTCCTTCTCTTAGCTCACCACAGAGGTAGATTAATCCATGGGAAAGTAAAAAAAAACAAACCCATAAGCAGAACATGTCTTTTTATGTGTATTCATCTTTCTTTATAGCTGCAAATCTTGCTGGGTCTTAAAAAAAAAACCCAAAACCAAACCACACAAACCTCCCCAATCTAGCTTGAGATTCCTGTGGTCTTTCAATAACTGGTGCCACAGCTCATTCACCCAGCTAGACCATTGTTTGCTCTCACCAATGATCCTATACTTAAATAATTATTTATTAGGCTCCACCTTGTAGGCTTTTGCTTGATGAAATGTTTTCCCAAAATTGTTCCTTTACATGCTTTTTCCTTTTTGTCTTCTGTTCTTTAAAGTAGAGGGAGCGAAGGGAAAAAACTAGTTCAATGCAAAAATCTAACATAAGATCCTCAACACATCCTGATCACCTCATGCAGACAGCTTCCATTCAGAGTCCCTGGGGAGCCAAGGGACTCTGTGTGCCATGAACTGCTCCTAACTCCAGTTACCAAAGACACATTTCCTCTGGCAAGCAACACACCTAACCTACTCTAGTTGTCTTCTGCATCCCCGGTTGTGCCTTTCAGACTTGGTCAAAGCGTGGAAGAGCCCATCAAAATTAGCCTCCCTCAGAGTCACAGCACCTCCACAAAGTCTTTGCTGATGCAGTCCTGTGCAATCCCTGTGCACTGACCATCCTTTAAGCACCAGTAAAAGAAGGGAGGTCCAAGATATACTCTTATTCTAGTACCAATGCCTCTGTGCTGATACAGCAAGTGAACTGGGCTTCCAAGAGCAGAGAAAAACATCTGTGACATCCCTTTCCACTGTGCATCACCATCAAGTCTAAGCATAATGTAATTCATTAAGACTTGCACTTGCTGTGTTAAGAGGTTATTGCCTATAAGTTATTATTAGCTCTATTATGGCCAGCAGAATCATCTGCAAGATCACAGAAACAATACTGATCTCTTCTTTAATAAAGCTTTGAAATTTAATGGTATAAAGTACAACATATAATGTTACAGTAGCAATAACAATGACCATTATGATACTAATTAATCTCAATACAGTCCTGCTCATGGTAACTTGATTTATCCATCCTAAGAGAAAGAATTGGATGAGACCAGAAAAATTCACACACAAAACCAGTTCTAGATTTTTAACTGGGAAGTAAATGAAAACCTTGAACATATTCAATCAATTTAGACAGTCACTGCAAAAACACCAACGGTAAAGAAACATCATTAGTCATTTTTAAGAGCCACTGACACAGGAACTGAAAGGAAGATGTGGGCTCCAGTTGTTCAGGGTGGTGACTTTGCCATCAATCTGTATGTGCCATCAAATAAATAGAGCCTTTGGCAGCCCAGGAACCAGGTGGCAGGAGCCTGCATACACCAACACCATTTGGTAGATGTACAACTCCAGCATCAAACATTTACAATGACAACATCAACCTTCTCCTGGGGCTGCTAAGCTCTCTTGAAATGACCTTTGGTACCCAAGCTTGGCCTCATCTCCCTCATCACTAACAGTTCACAGGACATTGGGAAGGTTACTGACCCTGTATTACTCTGGAGTAACTGACTTAAATGGTGTTAAGATGCCTTGCTCAAATCCCTGAGAAGAAAAAACCTGACCAAAACTTCCACTAATTTGAAAGATTTCTTATCAGAAGTGAAAGTCTTCCAAAATCTTGGAAATAGTAGGACTCACTACACAAAAATTCAGGCAACCATACGTCTCAAATGTGCCTCAACTCAGTGAAAGCCGGGCTAGAAGCAGACCCCCAACCACCAAGATTTAATTTAAATAATCTTTTGTGGCACCTGCCTCAGCAACATCTGGTTCCTGCTGCTGTGTCCCAATTTCAGGCAAGCTATAAAGCTGCCAGTTAGAAGTCACGCACCAAAAAATTAAATTTCATTAGTGGAATGGAAATTGTGAGCTCAAGCTGGCAAATCTACATCATTTAATAAAATCAGCATGAGCCTACAAGCATTCAACATTAGGAAGACTCGACCCATTTTGACACAGAGTAGTAATTCCCCTCTGCCATGTTAGCCACACATGCATTAGTTACAGATCCAGCTGTGCCACTGTCACACCTGCTCATCTCTGTTGTTCAGAGTGGCACAGTTCTACCAGGTTTTGCTCCTACTGTCACAAAATCCATCAATTCTTTCCTTTTCTAGCCACACACATCTACCTACTCAAATCCATTTTTATTCAACACAGAAGCTAAACTGCCTTGCCAGACATCCACTATCTCAAAGCCAACTGACCAATCCGTGCTGTGAAACAGGCTGACTTTAAAAGTAGGAAGGAAAGACAGAAAAATGTAAAATTTAACAGACAATCGACTGATTCGTGTTGCTACATGCAGTCAGCATCCATTTCCATCATGCACCTAACAGCCTCTTCCATTTCTGTTCTCCCTGTAACCCTTCTTCTTCATAACACATACAGTTCCTTGGGATATTCCCATCTGCATTCCCCACTGGATGAGGTGAATGAGATACTGACAGGCTTGTGCATTTCCCGTGAAAGTGATGTCTCAGCACTAAGATTTCAATTTAGTACAACAGTGATATTTCATCTCCAGAAGTAATGACTCCATCATATTTAATACTGCCAGTGTTACGTTTTTCCTATATGAAAAAAAATATTGCACTCAAACCTAATGTATTTCAAAGAGACTGTCAGTGACTCAAGAGCAGAAAAATCTCTACTGAGTGCATTGATCTTGGCTTTCAAAAGTTAATTTCTGGGACTTCTACCTGGGTGGTAAAGAGTAACAAATGCCTTGATTTCTGACAAGGTGATTCAGCCCTGTGAAAACTGAACCCCATGGACTTTGGGCACTCCAGCACTGAAGCATTCAAAGCTACTAGTCTGCGCTGGGCAAAGCCTCAGCCATTCTCTTAACTCCTAGCTATTCTGCTGCGATGTACCTGTGTCTACCACACTTAAAAGGCACCCCCCTAGTGTGCTTAACTTTTGAGTTTCCATAAAAACAGTAAATACATACAGCTTCCAGCACATGCAACTGCAGATCATATCTTCTTAAAAAGCCTAGTGTAACCCAGTGCAGAGCTGCTGGAAATACAACTACACAATGTGAACATGTATCAGAGATCAGGCCTGGGCACCATCGTTCTCATTTCTGACACAAACAAGACAGAGTGCTAATGTTTTTGTACAAGTAGGTCCCATATAGGCCATACTTTTTCTGGATGGTTTTTTTTTCCCTGTCTTCAGAACACAGGAATATCAATAAACATTAAACACATCCTTGATCTGACCTTAGAAATTCAAGGTTTAATATGTGAAAGATCAAAGAGAGCTTAACGAAAAGATAACTCATCTACAAGACATTCGAGTAGGCTGTTTATCAGCATTAAAGGTTTGTCACTAAACAGATTCTTCCCCATCTTCAAAAACACAATCAGCTTTTTATACATGCACCAAAATAAGACTGGATGTACATTCTTAAGACCCCAAGATTCAAAACACCATCAATCTGTTCTGAGTGAACGGCACTCCTGAGATTTCAGATAGGGCTGCAATAAAAGCCTGTGGCACTTGAGAAACGCAGGTGGTAAAGGGGAAAAAAACCTGCAGTCTTGCCCCTGGGAATTCTCAAATCATAACTCACATCAGTTCTTGAAATGCCTAGGTAATAAAACAGAAGTCAGAAAACAGAAGTCTTATTGCTGTATGATTCTTTTCATTTCCCAGACAGGAGTGTGAGGAGTGAGATTAAGGTTTCCTCTCTCAAATCTCAGACAGATCTTTCATTTGCAGTAAAATGGACACTGCCACACCAGGTCCTATAATATGGCTTGTCAGGGTGAAAATAATGCGAGACTCAAGATAGCAGAACAAATATTTCTTTGAAATACTCTGTATGGAGTGTTTCACTCAATAGTAAGCAGGGCACAACTTGAAAACAGGGTGGAAAAAAATCTGTGGTATATAAGCACAGGACAACCAACCTCAGGGCACCACTAAGATCACTGTGAACCATCATTACTGTAGGTTAAACGAGCAAATTTCTCATTAATCATACACGGCTGCTAATTGGAGGGAGAAGAGCCAGACCATTCCAGACAAGTTTTCAAGTGCATGCAACTTTCTGTCCTCTTCCTGAATCATTAATCTTTCTCCTGCCTGAACCCCAATGGGAATCAGCACTGCCTAGAATTGGAAACCCTTGTGTGTGCATACACACAACACACATTAGACAATCCTGGAAGAAATGTGAGCAGATGGGCTCCCACTAATGAGATGATTTACAGAAGCCTACCCTTCAAAATGAATGCCTGATAAAAAGGAAATAAAACAGGCTTGCTCCACATGCTATTTTTTCTCTATACAACTGTACCAGGAGGAATTTTTTATTTTTGTTTTTTAAAAGAATAGTGATACCAGATGTGTCAAGTCATAGGGTTCCCTGAAACTGTCAGTAGGATGCAGTTCCGGCCTCCTCTTCTGCCTTCTGGTGTGTTTTGGGGTGTAGGATTATATTATGGATACATATTCTAATATGATGCTATTATTATATATTATGGTTACATTCCAGTGTATGATTATGCTATTGGGGTGTATGATTATATACAGGGATATAACCATTAATTGCTACAGAGGGGAAGTACTCTGTGAATTGGACCTAGAGGGTGATAGAAGGAAGCAAGGTATGAATGGGAAGCTTGAGAAGGAGCTGGGATCACGTCTCAGCTCAGTTAAGTACAAAGACAAATCCTCAAAAAGTTATTAGGAACCTGAGTTATTAGGAACATGAGCTTTTCTCAGGTAGGTTCAAACCTTGGGTCATCTTTGCTTAATCTTTAGTTCAACTGGCGGAAAAGTAGATTAATTCCCTGTTTTTTAACCCGTTTGTTAAACCCATGGTCTTTCCCATGAAGCTTCCAGTGAAGGATGACACAGGACAGCAAATCTTCACACAAATGTTCACCACCTACAGCAGGTTGTGGGAGCTGATAGAGTTAAGGTACAAAGCTTCCATTTGGCTGCAAAACCTGCTAAAGGTATAGCCTCTTCCACAACAAGCTGTCTCTGCTGGGGGAGTAGGTCAGAAATCCTGTGGAAGTTCACTGCAGCTTTTAATTTCAACAGGGAATTGTGAATTAGTATCTGAGAAAATTTGCATAGGTACATGAGCTGTGCACACCCTGCCATTGAGGGTGACAACAGACCCTTTCTCTCTCCAGCCTTTACAGCTGCCTCTATGCTGATCCTCTGGCAAAGCATTTTGGGAATATTGTCTCCTGACATACTAAGTGAAATCCAATCCCCAATAAAACACACGGCCTGTGGTGTGGGTGTCCATGCATGTGAAGATTTGCTTTCCATTAATACTTGTACAGTAATATTGGATTTTGAAGAAGCTCATTTAATGGGAAAACAAAAGGAGTACAAACTGCAGAGGAAGTTTTAAACTGGAGTGAATAATAGAAGAAAATAACTGTGGCAGCTTTACCAAAGCATCCACAAAAACATTGAAAATTTTATAATTTAGCAGTGACAAGGAAAACCACTTTTTTTTTTTTTTTTTAATTTTCAAAATGAATAGGTATCCAAAAATATATCTAATCACTTCAAGCTGTCACCACCCACCCCTGGAATCTGGGGGTGGAAAAGAGGAGGAAAGGAACTGCAGATGATGGAAATGGTCGGTTATTTGTTCATTGTCAGTGAGCAGGGAGAGAAATAGCTCTTCCAGTGTGCTGAGGTGATGTGTAAATTTGTTCATCTGAGGGTCAGCTCAGTTTTTTCAAAGCTACCTGATGCAAGATGCTGCTGCTACTGCAGCTACCTGGGAAGGTTAAAGGATATTAATCCAATGAGATTTTAAATCCTATCTCTCATGAAGGTCCCCAAGAATTTCAGCCAAACCAATCCATCATTACCTAGTGCTACATCTACCTAATCCAGAAGTTCCAACAAATGGAGTTTTTCTCATGTCACACCATATTCAGTATCATCTTGAAGCTCCATTTTCTGAGATTAAAGCAATCATCTTCTTGCTGCTTATTTCTAAGCTCACTCTGACAGATGCAGAGAAAGCTGTCTCAGAAAACAGATGGCAAAAAGGGCCAAATATGAGAAACCTTGAGATTTTTAGGTCAATCTTGGGATGTCCATTCCTATTTTAAAAACAGAAAGAGACTATACCTCTCCCCCAATGCTCTCAATTTCCTGGAAAAGCAAACACTTTTTACATATATAATTTTTTTTAAGATCTAGATGCAGAGTTTGGAATAGCTTTATGTCCTAAACTTGAGAAAAAAACTCAAGACCTTTAAGGCAAAATATTTTTTAAAATCCAACTGTGACTTCACAGAAAAACAACAAAAAACAAACTAAACCAAACAACCAAACCACCCCCCCCAAAAAAAAAGTCTAAGGTATGACTCCTCTCCAACATTTTACTGGCAGTTCTGAAATGCCTATACCAATTCCAAGTCTTAGTACTTAACTGTAGAAAGTTAAATACAGTCAAATTTCATCTCCCCAGCTGACAAGTAGCTTTCTACAACTACCCTTAAAGGCCATTTGATTTGATAATATATTCACCATGATGTAAAATTTACATAATGTTTTTCAATGACTTATTAATATGCAAATATTAGGGGAAAGATTGAAAAGGCAACTCAAATGTTCCTAAATTATGATGATGTGCTATTTAAAACTGGAGGGTGGGGGTTAGAGGAGGGAATCAAAGGTAACCTCACCATCACACAAATAAAGCACAGATGAAGAACACAATAGGTTGAGTTCTGTAGCAGCTTCACTGCAAATCCTGTAGATGTGCAACATATTCACAAAACACTCAAATTATAATTCTCAACTGTGAGGAAATAATTATTAGAAGTGCTCTTCTTTCTACAGAAGGGGAAGGAAATGGAAGGGGTGGTGGATATGTCTACTATTGAAAGCTGAGAGAAGAATTCCAGGGCAAGCTTCCATCTGCCTGTAAAGCTCAGGAATACCTCAACCAATAATCAAGACTTCTAGTGTCTTTAATGCAGCAAAAAAATATGCTACTGTATATCAGTGATCCTCTAGTCCTTCTAGGTGACATGGTTATGACAATCCTGATCATCTAAGCCCTTAGCTGGTACCAGGGACATCAGTTCTAATAGAGGGTTCCTGCAGGAATTGCTCCATGTGATCACAAGCCCCTCGCAAAACATGTCTGCAAAACAGTGATCTAGGAAAAGCAGGCAGTAAAACTAAAAAGCCAAGAATTACATTGTCCCCAAAGTTTGAAGTCCTTCTACAACAAAAGATTCACTCTTTTTTAAGGCAATAGTCAAGTTCCACCATGGCTCCACGCAAAGCTTGTCTTTGTTCAATGCCTGCAGCGCTGTCATCCCTGACATCCCAAGCCTTTACATTTTAGGAAAAAAAAAAAATAACCAACAAACAACATGGGGTAAGTGGTGTGCTGAGTTTTTAACTTTTGTTTTGGGGTTGGTTTTTCTTAAGTCAC
Organism: Heliornis fulica; assembly: GCA_013399135.1. Classification (NCBI taxonomy): domain Eukaryota; kingdom Metazoa; phylum Chordata; class Aves; order Gruiformes; family Heliornithidae; genus Heliornis; species Heliornis fulica. The sequence goes on along the minus strand of VXBZ01005653.1, from coordinate 152,688 downwards.
AATCATAAGATTTTTTTTTCTTTCTCAAAGCATAAAAGTCAAAAGCCTAAATTAAAACCAGTTGCAGCCTGATTAACTGACAAATTTAGGGCTTAGACAGTCACACTCAACTCTTCAATGGAAAACCATTCATATCCTCACAGTTTCCTTTCATTGGCACTGGCTCTGATGATTTTTTCTGCTTCCAAAATAGTTTCATCTCTTCTGATAGCAGTCCCTGCCTGTAGCAAAACACACTTAGCAGTAACACTCTCATGTTATGGCTCAGACAGTTTTTTGCCTATGTAAGACTTAGGGTAACTTTTCCTGCTGAGTTATACACCCTTAAAAGCCTGGAGGCAAGGTTTGCCATCTAATCTAGACACCCCAAATGAACAGTAACTGAGCTATTTGCTGAAATATCATCCAGCATACAACTTGGAAAAAGAACCTGTAACTTAGTGGTCCATCCTGTGATAAATCTGTGCTGAGTCCTGTTGTGTTCAGTCCTATTTGGTCCAGCTAACAGCAGCCTGTTAAGGATAAATTGTATTCCATGCCAGATACCAAAAGCTATATACAGGTGAACACATGAAGGTAAGTGAAATGTATGGGTACAAGGGGATTAAATTTTACTTTCCCATTGGTAAGTTTGGTGCTCACATCTTAGTGAGTCCTTGGACAGGCCCAAAGAACAAGGTATCAGAGATCTAACCTCAGAATTTTATGATGCAAATACCAACTCTATTTTGTCTTGACAGACTATAAACTTAAAAATTAAATCTACCCAAAGAGCAACCAAAGGGCCTTTTACCCAACTTAAGAAAACTTACTGCAAAAAGCTGAAGAAAGTCAGTGTCACACCAACAAGCTGTCTCACACTCATACTGCCACAACCAACCAGTTAGTTTTTGTGTCTGGATAGCCTACTTCAGATGAACAAAGAGTCCAACACTTTCCCTTAGCTCCTTACCAGTCACTTGATATGTGCCTACAGCCAGCATTATTATGCTATCTGTTTTTAAGTCTCTGTCATCAAGTGGGTCTTTGATGTGAAGAGACAACAAATCTGGATGGAGCTGATGGATGTTTTAAGTCCCTTCTTAGAGGCTACAAAGAATAATTAAACTGATGCTCTGTAGTGGTAATTAGGGAAGAAAACAGAGCCACCAGCCAGTTGAGGGATTATTAGCAAGTAATTTAGCAAGCTGCACACACAAAAAACACAAAGACACAGGAAAAATAAACAGCTGATCTCGAAAGAGTGGGAACTTAGAAAGGCTGGAAGCCAGAGGTCTGTAAATACACAGCATTTGAAACAGCAAGAAAAGGAATAAAGCCTGTACAAACTTCAGTAAAAAACAAGTCTTATGGGAAAAAAAAAAACTAGACACATCTCTAACTCGAGCCATGAAGTTCTCCTTCAAAAACAGCTTGCAAAGATCCAGAACAGTCATGGCTCTCTGTGTCAGAGGCATTCCCAATGCCCTACTGAAGGCACGAGAGATCCTAATGAAGTTTTCTAGGAGATCAAGATTTCAGCTCCTGGCTTTGCCTCACAACTCTACACCACTGTTGTGGCTTTGCAGACTGGCTTCTGAAAGAAGCAGCTAGAAGCTTCTCCAAGGTCTGACAAAGTAAATCCTAGCTGGATTACTTTTACAGGTCCAAACGCTGTTACTGACAAGGCCGGCCAGGCAAACCAGTGCCGGTCACAGGCCTCTGGGAATCACATTCTAGAGAGAGAAAAATGCACAAACAGCCACATTTTGCCACCAGAAAAGGGAGTGAGAAGATGTGAGAAACTTTGCAGACACCACGGTCAGTGAAGGTGGGGAGGAGGAAGCACTGAGAGAAGATTCCACAGAGGCCTGTGGAGAAGCGGGTGTCCCACCACAGCCCATGGAGGACCAAGAGACCCCACTTGTAGCCCATGGAGAGGTACCTGGGCCAGGCAGGAGCCCACCATGACACTAATTGCAGAATGATTTCTCCCTGTCCTTATCTCGACTCCAAAGCCTCTCGACATGTATTTTCTCCCCTGTCCAGCTAAGAGGGGAGTGACAGAGTGACTTTGGTAGGAGTCTGGCCAACAGCCAGGGTCAAACCACCACAATGACATTTACTGTTGTTTTAACACTGTGAATCAATTCTCCAGGCTTTTTGGAATTCCCCTCACAAAATTAAAAATCCCTTTCCCTTACTCACAGACATTAAATCTTTATACTTAAAAGCTACACTGAAGTTATTTTTCACTTCACAAAAGATGGCCATGGCAAAAGTTCAGCAAAAAGAGACCAGAAATGACAAGACATTCAATTCCTTGTCACACATAAAGAAATATGTCACCAAAATGTGCTCACAATATTTAAGAATTGACACAAAGTTTCTGCTATTCCAGGATTAAAAAATACCATGGGAGAATTAAAGCAGCAAACCCCAAAGTGTAGTTTCAGGAGTGGCTGTACTCACTTTTTGAATCCTTCTTCACAGAACAGAGCAAGATACACCCCCGCAGACTCCTGCTTTTATTTTACTTAGCCAGCACTATTAAAAGTTCTTGCTGAATGTGAACATCTCTGAGGTCTGTAAAAGGCTGGAGGGTCTGTAGCTTTCTCCTGTCACAGTTCCAGCTAATCTATGCTCCTTCAAGAAAGCAAATGAAGTTTAATTGCTAGAAGCTAATTTTCTTTAGCTTTTCATTAGGCGGTATTTTAACTGAAAGGAAAATGATGGATGGCACTTCAACATGTACATATCAGCAACCCAACTTTAAAAATCTATGTCACTATTACAGGGTAGGTCCAGCCCTTCAGGTTACTCACCACTGCTGTTGTTTTTACTTGCAAAGACAGAGCTTGACTGGAAAAGATTTATAACAAAGTACATTAAGGAGAGTTTGATCATGTTTGACAATTAATTACTGCTAGTGAATGAGGAATAGTTTAGGGAAAACATATTAAGATCTCAGGCTCCCATTACTCTGTTTCTACTGGTGTTTTGATCACCTTTTTGAGAAAACACTTGCAAAAAGATATAAATCAAGAGCATGCCCTTTTTAATTGATCAGGAATGATTGATAGTCAAGTATAATCCTTCCATGGAAACAGTTCTTCCACCGGTTTCAAATGGATATGAGATCATTAGCTTAAAGTAACTTTCCCCAGAGTCAGGTGATGCCAGAAGTTAAGTACAACTATATGATGAAAGTTAAGTATTCCCTGCTTTGGTGGTTTTTTCCAGGAATATTCATCCATTCAATCCACCAAACAACAGAAGGAACCCTCACGGCTTCCTGAGCAGACACAAATGGCATGTTGAGGATGCACAGCACATGGCTGGAGAAGCAGCATGTGTCAACCAGAGAAAAAGCTTCAGATAAATGCAACCAAGGTGTACTCAGTGACTGCTACCCCTGGTTAGTACTACATCAGGGTGTTTCATACAATCACAGAATGCATTAGGTTGGAAAGAACCTTTAAAGGTCATCTACTAGTCCAAACCCCCTGCAGTAACAGGGACATCTTCACTAGCCCAGGTTGCTCTGAGCCTCATCAAGCCTGACCCTGAATATCTGCAGGGATGGAGCCTCCACCACCTCTCTGGG